>CAWYQG010000303.1:0-600000 GCA_963966155.1 Clivina fossor | reverse complement strand
CTCCTAGACGGTTCAACCGATTTTAATGAAATTTTTAGGATAAATTTGTCTTGTGCCCAAGATGGTCATGTAGTTATGTAGTTAGTTATGTAAAAATTACTAAAGTTTATAAAAATTCATATTTGCTACATTATTTATTCGATTTTAATCAGATTTTCAGAAAAAAATTCCCTAATGCTCCCATTAATTATATAATTTTATTAATATCCAGTGTTGCCAACTTTCCGAAAAAAAAAATTACTAAAGTTTTAGAAAATTCATTATTTAACCGATTTCAGTCAAATTTTCATAAAAAATTCTTCTAGTAAAATGAAACTGCTTAAATTGAAGTACTGTATTAATATTTATTAAAAATCGATGTTTCGACAAAACTCAATGTCCGTCTTCATCAGGAAAAAGATACAAAAAATACAAAAAACAAAACATAGAAACAAGTTACTAGGTAACAAAATATTAATTTGAAAGTTTCGAAGACAATAATGAGATATTTAATAAATATATAATTAATTTATTTATGTTTATTATTTGTACGTTTCAGTTATTAAATCACGGCCATCTTTAGTTACATATTTTATAAAAAATATAAAATAGATACAATTGAATTACATAAATTATGTGTTCCTTTTGTAGTTTTGGTTTTTTCTTGTCAACCAGTAGTTAAATTTGAGTTTGGAAGGTTTGAAGGTAATAGTGGATCATTAAATAAATATATAATTAATCAATTTAGTTTTAGTATATATATATATATATATATATATATATATATATATATATATATATATATATATATATAGATATATATATACAATGCAGTTTTGGTGCCTACGTTGATGTATGGTAGTGAATGTTGGGTTTAGTTGCAATAGCATAAACGGAATATGACTGCTGTGGAAATGAGATTTTTACGTGGGATATGTGGTGTAAATAGAAGAGATCGGGTACGAAATACGATTAGTGTATGATGAGTGTGAAATGTTGTAGGAAAAGTTGGTGTTAGTCAGTTAAGATGGTTCGGACGACATGTTGAGCGAATGCGTCTAATGAACGTTTGCTGTTGAAAAAATTTATTTGAATGATTTTTATGGTATACGTTTGCAAGTGGACGTCCGATGAGTAGTTGGAGTGGTGGTATGATTGACAGAGTGGCTTGCGTGAGCGAAAGTTTCCAAGTAGTAGGAATAAAAGAGCCTGTATGAGAGGAGGAATTGTGGAATGTGGATGAAGCGAAAGTTGCTTGTCTCTGGATATAGGAATGTTTGGAGGCGACTGATTTCGGGATGAGTAGAAAGAGTTTGTGCCACACCCTTATTTGGGTAGATGGCGTGATTGTCTTTGTATGTATGTATGTTAATTATTGCCCTCAAACCTTCCAAATTGAAATTATAATTTAGTTAACGAAATAAGTAACTACATCATAAAATTTTATAAATTATTACTAAATTTTATTTAAACCTTAATGCCTTAGTGAATCTTTATTATAAAAAAATTCGAAGATACATAATTACGCCATGTACCCAAATAAGAGTGTGGCACAAACTCTTTTCATCATCCCTAAGTCAGTCGCCTCCAAACATTCCTATACAACACAAGCAACTTTCGCAAATTCATCCACATTCATAATTCCTCTCTCATACATGCTCTTTTATTCCTACTACTTGGAAACTGTTGCTGCACGCAAGCCACTCTCTCAATCCTACCACTCCAACTACTCATCGGACGTCCACGCAAACGTATATATTATTTTTCTTGATAAAGACGGAGGCTTAGTTCGTCGAAAAGTCGATAATAAATAAATATTAATACAGAACTTTAAACTAAACCAGCTTTATTTTAATAATATGTACTGTAAAATTAGTACTGAATGATAAATTAGTATTAATGTTTAATGTTTTGTTTTAAATTTTCAATAAAATATACAATGCAGTTTTGATGTGCTTACGTTGATGTATGGTAGTGAATGTTGGGTTTGGTTGCAAAAGCATAAACGGAAAATGACTGCTGTGCGAAATGAGATTTTTACGTGGGGTATGTGGTGTAAATAGGAGAGATCGGGTACGAAATACGATTAGTGAATGATGAGTGTGAAATTCGGAAGAAAATGTTGTAGCAAAAGTTGGTGTTAGTCAGTTAAGAGTAAAAGTTGGGGTAAATTTGTGTGAATCAAATCCGCCCAGAGGGTGCTGACTATTCTACCGAAATTACTAATGCATACATAGGCAACACAACCGTGTTGGTTGTGTTGCCTATGTGTGCACTGCTAAGCGAAGTCCGTATCAAGCAGTATTATTTTTGTCTTATCTGAAAAATCTATTTATTTTCATAATAATTTTCGTTAGTTATGTAGAAAATACTAAATAAAAATATAAAACATCTATTTTAATGAAAAAATAACTATTATTTGTTTATATTTATTTTCCAATTAAAATAAGAAAACAGATATGATTATTTTTCACATTTGTTTTGATATATTATAACTTTTTAATATAATTTTTATTTTATTATTTATTTAAAATTAAATAGAAATGTTTTTTTTTTTAAATTTGATTTTTATTTATATGAAAATAATAATATTAATAATAATATAATAAAATAATATATAATATATAAATATATATATATATATATATATATATATATATATATATATATAATACTATATAATATATAATAAAATAATATATAATAAAATAATAATAATATAATAATATTATTATAAGTTGAGTTGCAAAACCCGATTCTAACATAAATTTCATAAATATATTGAAACCTATAATATGTAATTGACATAAATTCAGTAATTTTTATAACATACAGAAAAACCTCGATTATCCGGACTAGTCGGGGATGAAGATAGTCCGGATAACAACAAATCCGGATAATCGAAAACCGTGAGGAAAAATAGGAAAGTAAAATTGCGTACACGAGTTTTTTTATTTCATATTGTATACATATAATCATAAAATTCATAAAATTGCAATCCGGATAATCGAAAAATCGGATAATCGAGGTCCGGATAATAGAACAAAGTACATAATTATATTTCCTATAGTGCAACTTGTTATAAAAATAAAACTAAATATTATAGTATAAACATATATTTTTGCCTTTCTGTACTTTGCGGTAATTATTACAAAGACTATGCGCTAGACGAAATGTGTTGAAGAGTGAGACAGACTACACGCCGGCATATCAAAACAAAGTTCTTGATGCGAAGGCACAACGCACAAGTCTAACTCATTTACCCTCTCATCCCCGCGCCTACTAAATAAATATGGCATATAGAACAAGAAATTACGTTTGCCACAAGAACTGAGCAGAACTGGCGTACTATCAATGTTGGCTAGGGGTGAAGGAAGTAAGAGGTGCATCTTTTGACGTCATCACGAACCAAATTTGTTTGAATGGTTCCAAAAAGCGAAACTGCGCATGCGTATATATTAAATTCAATGGAATATTTTCTGATATATATTGTATTTAATATTATGAATTATTGAAATAATTATTCATTAATATTATATAATATAATATGAACATAATAATAATAAAAGTGTTAGATTTAATAATTTTAATGTAACAACATTCGAATCTGATCAATACTAACTGACCTATAATATATTTGGCGAATGCAGTTGTCAGATGTTCTGTTTATATTTTGATGTCTAGATGCTAGAGAAAGATCATATTTTATAAACAACAGAAAAATAATGGTTATGAAATTTATACATATAATTTATATGCAACACAAATAATTTAATATTTTTTTGACTACTAATTTCAAGAACAAAAATTTTTATTAGAAGAAGATTAAAAATTATTTCGATAAAGTTCCAACATCAAAATTATATTTTGTAAGTAAATTTAAATATAGTAACGAACAGTACTTAATTTATTTATTTATAGTTATAAATCAATGTGGAAGCAATTGATCACAATTGAAATAATTGAACATTTTAAGAAAAGATATAAGGTCCTCATGAAAATATTCTGCAGAATAACTTAGACTGATAACAAAAGAAAACCATTATAGAATTACAATCTGACATTACTGAAGCAAGCTCCATTTATGAAAAATTTGTAATAATTTGTTTAACTAATGTGACAAACTTTGACATAAGAAGACGGATTCGATTGATCGGATTAGCTTTAAGAAGAGAAGTTTTAAGATTTTAAAAATTTAAAACAATCTGTTTCACAAAAACCCTATATATAAAAATTATATTTGCATATTCTTCGGTCATTAATGCATAAATTTGAAATGTATCCGACTTGTATTTGCATTCGAAACAATAATTCATTATGTGGTTTGTGCCGAAATTATATCAGAACTTGTAGTGTTATGATATATGCAAATTTTCTACTATATTTTATTAAAAATATATAATAAAAATATGTATCTTATTTTGTACTTTTATTTGGAAAATCTTGTCCTGTTGTGACGATAAACGATTTTTTTAAAATTTAATTTCAGCTAATATTAAACATACATGTTTCCAAATCTTTTATTGATGTATGTGAGTTTCTGTTCATATTTGAATTACGCTATAACTTGAAAACAAATACAAATCGGATAACAACATTTGAATTTTTTTACACTATTTTTAGGTATACAATACACTTTTGGATTTTGTCCCATTGTTCCCGACTCAGCCTGTATATGAATATTATATCTACGTACTCTTCGGTCATAAATGCATGGTTTTGTGATTCAGAACCCTGCTAAAAAGAAACTGCAAATATGACAGACTTTTGTCATCGATATCTTGAAAGACTTACAGCTTTTTAATTAAAACGAATCAGACCTATGTTTATATAATTTTGTTTTTCATCGAATCAGTTTTTATTTGTTAAAAGTTATGGAGCTAATAATACTATTTTTTATATTCAACTTATAATTGATATACATTTGCAATTTGTTGAAAATTTAATTTCAACCAATAATAAACAAGGTAGTCTAAATTATAGTGAAATTTGTTTATTTGCAAATATATGTAAAATTAAAATAAGTATAGGTAAATAAAAATTATTCAAAATTGTTTATAAATATGTATATTAGAAAATGTTGATAAAAATAGTACATTTTTGCCTAGAATTTATTGAAAACATTTCCATTTTGAACATAATTTTTCAATGGATTATTGTAACATAAGTAATTGTTCAAAAATGCTTATAATTTCTTTTGTATCTTTTAATAATCATTAAAACGCGGTAGATTTGTTAGTGTATCGTTTATTTTATTGTTGCTTGACCTGATCAGTGTAGTTGTGCATTATATCATCCTGGAACAGAAACCTAAGTCCTTCAGATCTTCACGCCCACATCCTCTTGGTTGCACCGGACATCTTGTACATCTTGTGCCCCTTTCAGCTTCATCCTAACTATTTTTATAAAATTTTCTATGGTATTATTATTTATGTAAGTATGAATAATAAAATATATTTGTGTACGTGTACATGATTACGTGCTGTTTGAGGCAAGTATGCTTAGCGATATTTTGTATTTAAACTATGTCTGGATCGTGTCAGTATTTCTGTGTCATTCGCGTATTGCTATATGATCATGTTGTTTGGTTTCGGAAGATCAGCAGTGAATATGTTGTACAGTAATGGGGCGAGTAAATACTTGTGTGATATACTCTGCCCCGTGCGGAGAGTGTAGTGATGGAATGGTGTTCTTTTTGTTTCGTTTTGCTTTTGTCACACGCCAAAATGAATTATCTTCGGATGTAAGCGATTCTAAAGCTGTTTGAGTTTTCAAGTGCTTTATCTCCTTTGTGGGCTGGTTGTCAAACCTGAAGAATATGTTTTTGTAATATAATAAAAATTTAATAATTATAAATTACATACCAGCAACGAGTATATGTAGTATATATTATATATTCTGATACCAGGCATTAGCTGCTCTATAAATTATTTGTTACTGTTTTCTATATATCGATATACATTGATAATAAATTGAAATGTCACTTTTGACGTTTTGTTTTGAAGAATAAAGATAGGTTAGATTTTCAGGTTAAAAAATTAATTTAAATTCTATAAAATACTTTAAATAAATTCCTAAATACCAAAATCTGCAATATTTTAACAATTTTCAATATTATCCTTGTTATAATGTCATATATTATATAAAAAGAATAAATTTAAGCCAAATAATTTTTTGTAGCGTGTAACATTGACTTGCCATGATTTCATAATATTTCGAAGATTTGTTGTCAGTGGCGCCAGCCATTGGAGATATTGGAAAATATATAAATTGAAAATATAAAAAAATCTTAAATAATGATTATTAATTAACAAAAAAAATAGTATAATATCATTTCATAATTATAAACTTTATATAAAAATTTCAGATTTTTTGAACGTGGAATTTGGACAAGAGAAAGTAATATATGCCATTTGCTTGATAAATCTCAGGTTTCTCTTGATAAAAGTCAATCGATCTCTATTTTTTATCGTTCGTAAAAATTCAAAAAAATTTATGTTATTCTGTATAACATTTCACATGTCATATATCTTTTCGAAACAATAATAATGCTTACGAAAGAAAATATGGCTTGTTAAAAATATATTTACTTGTATATTATGTAATTTTATTAATAATGGAATATTGATATTAAATTATTAATTATACATATCTTTTTAAAGATTACGTATAATCAGTTATATTGAATATGATCTACAAAATTAATAAAAAAATATTTATTGAATCGTCCGCTGACACGCCCATATCGAGTGTGACTATTGACCTTAAGATGGTTCGGAGACATGTTGAGCGAATGTCTAATGAACATCTGGTTAAAAAGGTTTATTTGAATGATTTTGATGGTATACGTTTGCAAGTGGACGTCCGATGAGTAGTTGGAGTGGTGGTATGATTGAGAAAGTGGCTTGCGTGCAGTGAAAGTTTCCAAGTAGTAGAAATAGAAGTGAGCATGTATGAGAGGAATTATGAATGTAGATAAAGCGAAAGTTGCTTGTTTGGATAGGAATGTTTGGAGGCGACTGATTTCGGGATGAGTGGAAAGAGTTTGTGCCACACCCTTTTGGGTACATGGCGTGATTGTGTATGTATGTATGTATGTATATTATCAAATTCGATTAATTTTACATTATTTTTATTATTCTTGTATTTTTCCTAAAACAAAAAAAGTATTTTAATTGTGTATTATGTTACGAAAAGTATAAAACAATCTTTATTGTGTTAAATTCAGATACAGCCAATCTAGGCGAAACACAAAAAGAGTTTTCTATTCCGAGTGGCATATGCTACACTTTCTTCAAATGTTCCAAGTGAAATTAAAATAAAAACAAGATTAGTAGTATATGGGTAAACCTATATAGAGACCAGTTTGACATTTCTCGAAAAGTTGGCAACAGTGTATTTTAATAATATTATAATTTAAGTGGACAATAGGAGAAACTTTTCTGAAAATTTAATCAGAATCGAATGAATAATGCAGCCACAATGAATTTTTAAAACATTTTGTGATGTTTTCTCGATAAGTTTGTAACACTGTATTTTTTAAAAATTCCATAATTTATTTAAGCACTAGGAAAAACTTTTATAAAAATTTGATTAAAATCGAACATAATAAATTTTTAAAAATTTTAGTAATTTTTTTCTTGGAAAGTTGGCAACACTGTATTTTGTTAAAATTACATAAATTATATGAATACTAGGAGAATCTTTTCTGAAAATTTGAGTAAAATCGGTTAAATAACATGGCCATAATAAAAAATTTTAAATTTTAGTAATTTTTTTTTCGGAAAGTTGACAACACTGGATATTAATAAAATTATATAATTAATGGGAGCATTAGGGAAATCTTTTCTGAAAATCTGATCAAAATCGAATAAATAATGTAGCCAATATGAATTTTTATAAACTTTAGTAATTTTTTTCTTGAAAAGTTGGGATCACTGGAAAAAACCAAAACCACATGACCATCTTGGGCACTAGGCAAATTTATCCTGAAAATTTCATTAAAATCGGTTGAACCGTCTAGGTGGAGTTGCGATCACAATATATTTTCTGACGACCGAGCGATCGAGTGAGCTGACGACGCACATCCATACACCCACTTATAAACTAAGTTGAGATTCGTCATCTAGAGGCTATATGAAGGATTTCTATATACAAATTTTTTTTTTAAATGTTACAGTCACCGTACCAAACGCTATACCACTTTTTTCTTGCAGTCAAAGTGGTAAAAAGATATGTTCTTGTTTTATTATTAAAATAACAAATACGCAAATGCAAGAATAAAATAAATACTAGGAAACCCGTGACCCTTAAAGGGTCACGTTTAAAGTCGAAAATAGTAACAAACACAACACAAAGACACAGTATATAAATATAAAAAAATGAAGGGCGCGCGCACGAGCGCGCTCCATAGAAAGTATTACGTAAATATAACAATATATTAAAAATTTTTGATTTAAGCTCTTCTTTTTTATCCGACGAAAGATTCGAATATTCCATCTTCTTTCTCTTGGCATTTTTATTGCCGTTTATATTAGATTTTGCTCGTTTGGGCATGATACAAAATTTTTATAATACAACAATATCAATGAAATGTACTTTTTACTCTTATTTTAATGAAAAAAATGTAAGTAAATGCACTGATATATGTAAACAAAATGTACTTGCAATATATTGTGACCGCTGTTTATTTATTTATTTCATTCAATTTTTTCATAGCTATCTAAGTTTATTTTTGACATTTGCATTATAAACATAGTTTTTCAAATTTTTGAGAACCAAAATGAAATCGTAGAAAGATGAAACTTGCCTATTCTCAAATAGGGAATGAACCAATTTAAATGACACCACTCCCATCAAAATCGGTTCAGGGGCTTAGGAGGAGATGCGGCAGAAACATATATACATACAAACATACATACAAACATACAAACATTTGTCAATTAGAGAAAAGAATAACTACCATAAAAGTGTGTAATATATGATAAAATAAAAAAAATGAAAATGAAAATGACTGCTGTGGAAATGAGATTTTTACGTGGGGTATGTGGTGTAAATAGGAGAGATCGGGTACGAAATACAATTAGTGTATGATGAGTATGAAATTGAAAAAAAATGTTGTAGCAAAAGTTGCCGTGTTAGTCAGTTAAGTGGTTCGGACCCATCTTGAGCGAATGTCTAATGAACGTTTGGTTAAAAAGATTTATTTGAATGTTTTTGATGGTATACGTTTGCGTGGACGTCTGATGAGTAGATGGAATGGTATGATTGAAAGTGTTTTGCGTGAGCAAAAGTTTCCAAGTAGTAGGAATAAAAGAGTTTGTGCCACACCTTTTTGGGTACATGGCTTGATTGTGTATGTATGTATGTATAATATATGATAATAATATAATTTATTATTCGAAACTTATATAATTTGTATGTATGTTTTAATTATATAATATCAAGAAAATATATGTTAACGAAACAAATTTTTGTATACAGAATTTTTATTTACTTATTTATAATTAGAAAAATTGAAAATTACCTCGTATTCACCGCACTTTTAAAAGTGATTTTTGTCAAAATATTACTTTTAATGTTTACTTAAAATTATTTATTAAGCAATTTTAATTAGTTTATTTGAATTTTATAAGTGGGAATACGAGCCAATATTTTTCATTCATATTAAATGTTGTATGTCTATAAATCTAAACACATAAGTACATACAACCACGACAAAATTTAAAAATTAAATTTTGTATTTTTAATCGCCTATTGTAATTTTTTTTATTATTATAGATTATATAATTATTATAGATTTAATCATTTATCATTTAAATAATTTATTTATAATTGAAATTTTAAAATATCAAATTTTAAAAATTTTAATAAAAATAATTTCACAATTTTATTGAATATTTGCAATTTTTATTTGAAATTTTAGTCGCTTCGAAAATAAGGAATTAATGTTTCACTATGTTTAAAATTAGTAATAAATATATTTTTCTAAATATAAGATTTGATGTTTGGTTTTTTTTTTTCATATACTTTGTATATTTAAACAAGATTAGAAATACACATATTTATATTTTAGAGTATTTTAAACAGTTTAAAATATTTTAAGTAAAATTGTTTATTATACTCACAAGTCACAAATAACTACAAATACAATAATTATTTAAATAAAACAATTTTACTATACCACGTTTTTAAAACGCACTAAAAAATATAAAATAATTTCTCCTAGCCCCATACATAGCCTAGATAATAGTAAGGAGTGTGGGGAGTAGCTGTCGTTGCGCCCCACATTTTTCGTTTTAAATCTTACACAAGTATTGTCATAGCGCTATTAAAAACAGTATGGGATTATAAATCTGTATGAGGGGCTAGGAGAAATTATCTTATACTTTTTAGTCCGTGTTGAAAACGTGCTATATTAATTTTTTTCTAATTTAAATAATTATATTTTGGTTTTTAATTTTGTGTGTTATGTTCTGTATTTTCTGTACTTTCTGTATTTTGAAAACACAATATATTTGCTAAATACACGAATGTACGGAATTCGTAAATATGGCACAAAATAAAATTTAATATTTTTAATATTATTAATTAATTAATTAATTAATTAATTAGTTAATATTACATTGCATTATTTAGTTCTGAGCTATGTTTAAAGTTTCAAGTCTATAATTCATCGATTGCAAAATTTGTACCGAACGTACAAACAAACAAACGGACAGACAATAAAGCAAGTTGATAAAAACTTGTCAAAATAGTATTTATTAACAAGATTAGATCCCATAAATAAACCCCTTTGACATTTCTTGGAAAGTTGGCAACACTGTATTTTAATAATATTATAATTTATGTGGCACTAGGAGATACTTTTCTGAAAATTTGATCAAAATCGAATAAATAATGTAGCCACAATGAATTTTTAAAAAAATTTGTGATTTTTTCTCGATAAGTTGGCAAAACTGTATTTTGTTAAAATTGCATAATTTATTTAGGCACTAGGAAAAACTTTTATGAAAATTTGATTAAAATCGGTTAAATAAAATGGTCATAATAAATTTTTAAAAATTTTACTAATTTTTTTCTCGGAAAGTTGGCAACACTGTATTTTGTTAAAATTACATAAATTATATGAATACTAGAAGAATATTTTGTGAAAATTTGAGTAAAATCGGTTGAATAACATGGTCACAATAAAAATTTTAAAACTTTAGTAATTTTTTTTTTGGAAAGTTGGCAACACTGGATATTGATAAAATTATATAATTAATGAGAGCATTAGGGAAATCTTTTCTGAAAATTTAATCAAAATCGGATAAATAACGTAGCCAATATGAATTTTTAAAAACTTTAGTAATTTTTTTCTCGGAAAGTTGGCATCACTGAAAAAAAATAAAACCTAATGACCATCTGGGGTATTAGACAAATTTATCCTAAAAATTTCATTAAAATCGGTTGAACCGTCTAGGAGGAGTTGCGGCCACAAAATTTTGACCTACGACCGAGCGAGCGAGCGAGCGAGCTGACGACGTACATCCATACACCCACATAAACTAAGTTCAGATTCGTCATCTAGAGGCTATATGAAGGATTTATATACAATTTTTTTTTTGAAAATGTTACAGACACCGTACCAAACCCTATACATACCACTTTTTCCTTGCAGTCAAACTGGTAAAAAGTATTTAAAATGTTAGTTTTTAAAATATTACCAACTTTATGTTGTAATAGATTATTTTAGAATTTTTTTATTTATTGCATAATTTATATACTGCGCTGTTTTTTTACCACTTTGACTGCAAGGAAAAAGTGGTATAGTGTTTGGTACGGTGTCTGTAACATTTTAAAAAAAAATTGTGTATAGAAATCCTTCATATAGCCTCTAGATGACGAATCTGAACTTAGTTTATGAGGGTATATGGATGTGCGTTGTCAGCTCGCTCGCTCGGTCGTAAGTCAAGATTTTGTGGCCGCAACTCCTCCTAGACGATTCAACCGATTTTAATGAAATTTTCAGGATAAATTTGTCTAGTGCCCAAGATAAGGTCATGTGGTTTTGGTTTTTTCCAGTAATGCCAACTTTCCGAGAAAAAAATTACTAAAGTTTTTAAAAATATACCGATTTTACTCAAATTTTCACAAAAGATTCTCCTAGTAATCATATAATTTATATAATTTTAACAAAATACAGTGTTGCCAACTTATCGAAAAAAAAATCACAATTTTTTTTAAAAATTTATTGTGGCTACATTATTTATTCGATTTTGATTAAATTTTCAGAAAAGATTCTCCTAATGCTCACATAAATTATAATATTATTAAAATACAGTGTTGCCAACTTTCCGAGAAATGTCAAAGTGGTCTATATATGGGTTTACCCATATACTTCTAATCTTGTTTTATATTATTATTAATCGAATATTGTTATATATAAAAATTTAAAAAAACTTTTACGTACCGATTTAATCGCATTAAGTAACATCAGCGTAGCGCGTACTCTGTATGTATATTCATTTAATTTTTGTTTGTTTTGGTTAAATTTGAATGACTTACTTATTATAATCTATATGAGTTGTTACTTGTTACTCTAGGATAATTTATCGCATTCTTTAAAGATTTATATGGTTTGTTTAGTTTACAGGACGTATTGTTTATACCAGTGGCGTAGCCAGAAACTTGTCAAGGGGAGGGGGGGGGGGTTTACTAATATTAATCAATAAAGATAATACTATAATTTGTATAAAAAATAAAAAGCAATAAAAATTATTTTTATAAAAATGAAAGTAAAATAACATATTTCATATTTCACATACGTATGTTTTTGGTCGTTCAGGTCCTTGGGGGGGTTTCAACCCCCCCCCCCCTAATACCCCCCTGGCTACGCCACTGGTTTATACTTATAACTAAAAACTAAACTAATCGTAATGTTATGTGAATCATTCGATTCAAGAAATAATATCTACTCGCAAAATAAAAATTAATAAAATATCGTTGAAATAATATCCGTTTTGCTGACAAGAAAATAATTCAGTGATAATAATATATCGCAACGGAGCACATAAACTGCACGCCGCGGTCGAAAATCCCAAGTTTGAATAACTCATTTTTATTAACTCGCTTTCTTGTCTGTCTGTTTGTTTGTTTGTCTGTTTGGTTCAAATTTTGCAATCGATTTTAAACGAATTTCCTGATAAGTTAGAGATTTGAAACTTTAAACATTGCTTAGAACGGGATGATGCAATGCAATATTATCGAATTAATTAATTAACTAATTAATTAATAATAGAAATATTAAATTGATGTTAATTAATTAACTTAATTAATTATAATTATAAAATTATAATTAATTAATTAGGTTAAAATTAAAGTTAAGGTCAATAGTCACACTCGATATGGGCGTGTCAGCGGACGATTTAATAAATATTTTTTTATTAATTTTGTAGATCATATTCAATATAACTGATTATACGTAATCTTTAAAAAGATATGTATAATTAATAATTTAATATCAATATTCCATTATTAATAAAATTACATAATATACAAGTAAATATATTTTTAACAAGCCATATTTTCTTTAATAAGCATTATTATTGTTTCGAAAAGATATATGAGATGTGACATGTAATATAGAACAATATATATTTTTTTTGGATTTTATCTATTTGGAAAAATAGAGATATACTGACTTTTAACAAGAAAAGCTGACAGTTATCAAGCAAATGGCGGATTTTATTTTCTCTTGTACAAACTGTGTACAAATTATAGAAAGATAAAATCTGATTTTTTTATATGGGGTTTATAATTATAAAATGATATTATACTTTTTTTTTTGTTAATTAATAATGCTTAATAACGCTTTTTTAAGATTTTTTATATTTTCAATTTTTATATTTTTTTTATATCTCCAGTTGCTAGCGACACAGACAACAAATCTTCGAAATATTATGAAATTCATGGCAAGTCAATGTTACACGCTACAAAAAATTATTTGGCTTAAATTTATTCTTTTTATATAATATATGACATTATAACAAGGATAATATTGAAAATTGTTAAAATATTGCAGATTTTGGTATTTAGGAATTTATTTAAAGTATTTTATAGAATTTAAATTAATTTTTTTAACCTGAAAATCTAACCTATCTTTATTCTTCAAAACAAAACGTCAAAAGTGACATTTCAATTTATTATCAATATATAGAAGACAGTAAAAAATAATTTATAGAGCAGCTAACGCCTGGTATCAGAATATACAGGTGTCCCCGGATGGGGTTGCGCACTCTTGTAAACTTTTTTATTTTGGAGTTTTCGGCAAAATGTTATTCTTCATAAAAAGTTTTGCTTGGCCTGAAACTTATTTTTAGACTACTTCCGATTTTTTAAAATCAAGTAGGCCTTTACAGTTGAGCAAAAACTATTTTCATTTTAGGTAAAGTACCTTTTCTGTTCACAGTATGTCAAAATCTTGTTAAGAAAAGTTGTTCGGAATGAAAAGTTATGGCCATATGCAAAGTTTCAAGATGATAGTCCTACTTTGATAAAATTCGAAAAGTTATTGAGTTATGTAAATTTTCGTCGCAGAATTAATAATAAAGATCTTTTTGCTATTGTCGACGACATAGTGATTATTATCAAAGTACGGTAGGTCAAGTACTGCTATTTGAATGATATTATAAAATTGCGTAAGCTTTGCATGATGTAATGGAAAAATAGAGCGAACTGCAGTAAACAATTGCTGTAACTGCATACATCATATCTAGCATATTTTATTCTTTAATACAACATAACAAAAAACAAATTAAATTCTAAACATTGAAATTATTCCACGTAATATCCTCCTCTTAGTACACATTCTTTTATTCGGGTTCTAAATTCTAGGTAGGTCGATGAAAGCATTTCTTCATTCACACTAGCAACAGCTTCTATGATTTTTTGTTTTAAATTTTCCAAATCGTCTTCTAAATTATTATTATTATTATTATTATTTTATTTATTTGCATATGGCCATAACTTCTCATTCCGAACAACTTTTCTTAACAAGATTTTGGCATACCGTGAACAGAAAAGGTACTTTACCTAAAATGAAAATAGTTTTTGCTCAACTGGAAAAGCCTACTTGATTTTAAAAAATCGAAAGTAGGCTAAAAATAAGTTTCAGGCCAAGCAAAACTTTTTATAAAGAATAACATTTTGCCGAAAACTCCATAATAAAAAAGTTTACAAGAGTGGGCAACCCCATCCGGGGACACCCTGTATAATATATACTACATATACTCGTTGCTGGTATCAACTGGTATGTAATTTATACTTATTAAATTTTTATTATATTACAAAAACATATTCTTCAGGTTGTACACTCAGCCCAAAAAGGAGATAAAGCACTTGAAAACTCAAACAGCTTTAGAATCGCTTACATCCGAATCAATCGGAAACGAAATAACATGATCATAGGAGCAATACGCGAATGACACAGAAATACTGACACGATCCGATTGAACTCGTCTTTGTACCGGCTGCAGCATTTTTAATATGTTGAATTAGTGCATCTCAAGCGTCCACGAAAAAGAAGATGAAGTACTTGAAAATCGGAAACAGCACAGCGGGTGTAATTTATTTTGTATGGTCAGGACTCGAAAATTGTGAAAATATTGAACAATTAATTATACCACATTATAAGAAAATACATTGAAAAATTATGTTCAAAATTTGAATGTTTGCAATAAACTACAGGCAAAAATTTTCTGTTTTTATCAACATTTTTTAATATATATATTTATGAATAAATTAAATAATTTTAATTTACCTATATTTATTTCCTACAATTAAATTTTCAGCAATTATATTTAGAAATATATTGAAAAATTAATAATAGTTCAAGAAATTGGATGTGGTTTTGTATATGTTAATTTTACGTATCAACAAACTTCACTACAATCCAGAATTTGGAGTACCTGATTCAAATATGAACAGAAACTCACATACATCAATAAAAGATTTGGAAACATGTATGTTTAATATTAGCTGAAATTAAATTTTAAAAAAATCGCGAACGTTTATCGTCACAACAGGACAAGATTTTCCAAATAAAAGTACAAAATAAGACACATATTTTTTATTATATATTTTTAATAAAATATAGTAGAAAATTTGCATATATCATAACACTACAAGTTCTGATATAATTTCGGCACAAACCACATAATGAATTATTGTTTCGAATGCAAATACAAGTTGGATACATTTCAAATTTATGCATTAATGACCGAAGAAGAATATGCAAATATAATTTTTATATATATAGGGTTTTTGTGAAACAGATTGTTTTAAATTTTTAAAATCTTAAAACTTCTCTTCTTAAAGCTAATCCGATCAATCGAATCCGTCTTCTGTCAAAGTTTGTCACATTAGTTGATTATTATTTTAAAACAAATTATTACAAATTTTTCATAAATGGAGCTTGCTTCAGTAATGTCAGATTGTAATTCTATAATGGTTTTCTTTTGTTATCAGTCTAAGTTATTCTGCAGAATATTTTCATGAGGACCTTATATCTTTTCTTAAAATGTTCAATTATTTCAATTGTGATCAATTGCTTCCACATAGATGTATAACTATAAATAAATAAATTAAGTACTGTTCGTTACTATATTTAAATTTACTTACAAAATATAATTTTGATGTTGGAACTTTATCGAAATAATTTTTAATATTCTTCAAATAAAAATTTTTGTTCTTGAAATTAGTAGTAAAAAAAATATTAAATTATGTGTATAAATTTCATAACCATTATTTTTCTGTTGTTTATAAAATATGATCTTTCTCTAGCATAGCATATATAGCATATAAGTAGACATCAAAATATAAACAGAAGATTTGACAACTACGTTCGCCAAATATATTATAGGTCAGTTAGTAATTGATCAGATTCGAATGTTGTTACATTAAAATTATTAAATCTAACACTTTTATTATTATAATGTTCATATTATATTATATAATATTAATGAATAGTTATTTCAATAATTCATAATATTAAATACAATTTATATCAGAAAATATTCCATTGAATTTAATATATACGCATGCGCAGTTTCGCTTTTTAGAACCATTCAAACAAACTTGGTTCGTGATGACGTCAAAAGATGCACCTCTTACTTCCTTCACCCCTAGCCCACATTGATAGTACGGCAGTTCTTGTGGCGAACGTAATTTCTTGTTCTATATGCTTATTTATTTATTAGGCGCGGGGATGAGAGGGTAAATGAGTCAGGCTTGTGCCTTTGCATCATGCTAAAGTCATATCAAGAAGTTTGTTTTGATAAGCGATGCATTTTTGTTCTGCCGGTTTTGTCTGTCTCTCACTCCAACTACATTGTTTCATAATGCTCACAGTCTTTGTAATAATACCGCAAGGTGCAGAAAGGCAAAAATATGTGTTTATACTATAATATTTAGTTTTATTTTTATAACAAGTTGCACTATAGGAAATATAATTATGTACTTCGTTCTATTATCCGGACCTCGATTATCCGATTTTTCGATTATCCGGATTGCAATTTTATGAATTTTATGATTATATGTATACAATATGAAATAAAAAAAAACTCGTGTACGCAATTTTTCTTTCCTATTTTTCTTCACGGTTTTCGATTATCCGGATTTGTTGTTATCCGGACTATCTTCATCCCCGACTAGTCCGGATAATCGAGGGTTTTCTGTATGTTATAAAAATTACTGAATTTATGTCAATTACATATTATAGGTTTCAATATATTTATGAAATTTATGTTAGAATCGGATTTTGCAACTCAACTTATAATAAAATTATAATAATATTATTATTATTTTATTATATATTATATATTATTTTATATTTATTTTATATATATATTTATATATTATATAATAAATAAAAGTCAATAAAAGCAATGCCCCCCCCCCTTACCTTCAGTGTAGGGCACTGTTGGTGGTCTCGATAAACTATAATATAATTTTTTGTTGTGGCCGTATTTGTGATATATGTATGTGGTATTATGTTACCGCTATAATGAAGGGAAGAAATTTTCAAGGATTTGCCGCTGAATAAATATTTTGAGTGGAACGGAGATCGTGATCGGGTTTTTGCAACATTTTGCTTATTATATCTATATTTCAAGCAATGAAATAAATCAGCCATCAATTCTCAAAAAACAAAATTTATTAAAAAAAATATACATATATATATAGGTAATTTAATAATAATAATAATAATAAATACATAATATAATAATAATATAATATAATATAATAATAATAATATAATAATAAAGTAATAATAAAGTAGTGAAAAGTAAGAATAATAATATAATAATAATAATAATATAATAATAATAATAATAATAATATAATAATAATAATAATAATAATAATAAAACCATAATAAAAAAAAAGTACTATTATAGTAAAAAAATTAAAAATCGGATATATAATACCAGGCAAAACCTGTGAAAATAAAACAAACATAATAGAAAATTGCAAACAAAAAAAAAATTCAAAAACAAAAAAAATTATATATAATATAAAAAATTTCTTTTTCCTTACTTCACTCCGAATCGGATTCATAACGTAATTTTAAAAGTTTTTTCAAACTTCTTTTATGCTGTAAAAAAGGGTTAAAATTTAATTGTAAAAACAATATTATTCATAATATGTGTTTACCAGTCGCAAGTCGCCGTACTTGCCCGTTATCATTTTTTTTTTGTCCCCGATGAAGAACGCCGCTGTAGCTGGATCATAAAATCCAAACTGTTTTTTGTCTGAAAGTAACACAAATTTCACAAAATTATGAAATGTAATGATACTTATTTATTTTATATATGTATATATGTGTGTGTGTGTGCATTACATTTTTTCTTGAACGGCGGGTTCCTGGCACAGTCTGGAAAAAATTAAATTATAATTTACATGTAATTCAACATATAAAATATACATTTTATTTACTTTGTGTTGGCGGCTCCGGCGATTCCATCGCCGATAGCATCGACGACGCCATCGACGGCGGTGTCGGCGGCCGCGGCGGCAAAGCCTGCACCTGCCCCAATAGCCATGGAGGCATTTCCTCTGGTGGTGGCGGGGGAGGTAATGCCACTGGCGGCGGCGGGGAAAGTAATGAATCTGGCGGCGGCGGGGGAGGTAATGCCTCGGGCGGCGGCGGCGGCGGTGGAGATGTTACTAGTGACATTGTTCTGAAATATCAAATAAATATGTATACTTATTCACTCTATAGCATAACAAGAAAATATTGTTATACATACGTTACTCTGATATCTGTCTGATTCTTTCAAACTGATGTTTCGCACTAAATTGAAAATCACATCGAATACAAACTCTAAACTCCCCATTCGCAGTTCTACTAACACTGCAAAATTTTATATACCTAGTGTAAAGAGGATGTTAGATTTATATGTTAGTATTTTATTTATATTACATTCATAATATATTTTTTACCATTACAAATTATAATAAAACATACTTTTTTGTTTATTACAATTCAATCTCATAATTTGAAATTTATTCGAAATAATTTCAAATAGGTAGGTTGGTACTAATATAATAAATATTTTTTTCCCTACTGTTTAGAAGTATATTTTAGCGGTTTTGAGCGTACATATATTCCATAACATATTTTTATAAGTATTGCTGGATTTGCAATCTTACAAATTTCAATAATTGTATTTTATTTTAAGTTTTGTAATAAGTGCTTTTGGTATTTTTCCTGAGGAAAGATATTCATATCGTAAAGGTATGTGATTTCACAATTTATTTTGATATAGAAAAATTATATATTCATTAATCTTTCATATTTGTTCAGATCATGTATCGCGGAAGAAAACGTAAATATTTATCAAAGACCGGCGCACATTTATGCAAATCTGAGACCTTAGAAAAAAAGAAAAAATTTGTTGAAACTAGATATCCAGGGTTAATCTCAAGTTCAAGATCAAAAAAACAAAATGTTGATGTAGTTGAAACAGGCCATAATTTGTAAGTTAAGAATAATACTATTTAGATAAATAATATACGATAATGTACAAAAAAACATGTACAGATACTTTATAACTCTAATCGATTTTAATTTTTTATTATTTAGAATTGCATCTACATCGGTAGAACAAAATATACATGACATAGAAAATGTACAAAAAGACAATGTATCAGAAGTTGTTTTGGAAGAACATAGTAATTTGTTGATCGATGATAATAATAGTTGCAATATTAGAAAAGAAAATTATAATGAAGCATTGGAATTGGAAAATGAAACAATTCAAAATTTTTACGAAATAGATCGTACGCGTATTATTGGAACAGACAGCAATATAAAGTGTGTAGAGGGTAGACGAATAGTTAGTTTAGCTCATTTTACTACTGAAGTAAGAAAACTGGAAAATCATGAATGTTCTGCAAAGAAAAAAGGTTATTTGACGTTTGAACGAGAAGTTCGTAGAGGTATGAAAAGCGATTTGTTTTTTAAATGCACTTCATGCGACGAACGAAGGAAAATTGATACCAATCCAGAAGAAAACGAAGAAAATATAAATGTAATGTGTGTTTCTGCAGCAATAACTAGCGGTAAAGGATTATCGGGAATACAAGATGTTATTGGTGGAATGAATATACCTGTTATGTCACCGTCATTATATAGAAAATGTCATGATACAGTTGGTGAAGTGAGTATTTTTCAGTAGTCAAAATTATTGTGCAAGAAAGCAAAGTATAATACTGTAGATGATAGTATAATCACCTGATTCACTTGAAAAATAAAATATAATTGGCAAGACCAAATATTCAAAATATACAAACTAATAAATGAATTAATATTTTACTTTTGACAATAAACGATCATACGATCATATATCATATAAATAAATATTGTAATTAATTTTTGTAATTTCAAAATTTGCAATAGAAATAAGTTAACGATTTTGTTTACTATCTGTTTATTTGTTGCTTTTATAATAGCCTATTTATATTAGTTAATTTTTTTTTTAATTTTAAAATAATCATTACAAAATTAGGAAAAATAATTTTGAAGAAGAATATGTATTTGTACATTTAAAAATATAAAGATACAATTATTGTAGTACTAATTCAATTATTCAAAAGTCAAATCAATTATATGACCGATTAATCTGTGTTCATCACTCTGTATATTCTTGTGTATTAATCAAATAATTTTGCAATTTAACAGGAATGGTTCAATGATCTTACAAGTTCCATGCAAACAGCTGCTTTAGAAGAATGGCAACACTCAAATGAAAAAAATGAAATGTTTGGAAATATTGCTTCGTGTACAGTAATTGTAGATGGTGGTTGGTCGCACAGAAGCTATGGACACAGTTATTCAGCTAAATCTGGTGTGGCTGTTATAATTGGTTCCTATACAAAGAAGATATTGTTTATTGGCATCAGAAACAAATATTGCAGTATTTGTGCTATTGCTAAGAGAAAAGGTGCATCTATACCGGAACACAAATGTTTTGCTAATTGGCATAAATCTTCTCCGGCCATGGAAGCCGATATAATTGTTGAAGGTTTCAAAAATAGCGAATCTATGTATAATTTACGTTATACGAAGTTTATTGGAGACGGTGATTCAAGCGTATATAAGAAAATACAAGATAATGTGTCATATGGTCTAGAAGTTGAAAAAATTGAATGCACAAATCATTTGGTTAAGAGAGTAAAAAAGAAATTGTATTCTTATGCTGGTACAGGAATAGCAATACGTAGACGATTAACGCAAACGAAAATCACAGAAATATGTAAATATTGTAATAAATTAATTTCTCTAAATAGTACGAAAAATAATTCTTCGTTAGAAAATATGCGCTCGGACTTAAAAAGTGTAATAAAACATTGTTTTGGAGAGCATTCTATGTGCAGAAGAGAAATATGTAGTTTAGTTGATAACAAAGACAATGTTTACAGTACACTGTCTACTGATATGAAAGTCTATTTAAATAACATTATATATATATTATTAGATAATGCAAAATCTTTGATGTATCATATGACTAGTAACCGTGCCGAACAGTATATGCGTCAAGTTGCAAAATTCACTGGAGGAAAACAAATCTTCTATGGCCGACGAAATTCATTTAATATACGATGCTACGGAGCCGGATTATCGTATCAAAACGGACCTACTTGGGTTTGTAATCGTGTCAAAGGGAAATTTATTAAAGAAATTGCTACACGTCGAAATTTAGCGAACATCCGATTAAGAAATTTTAAGAAATATTCAAGAAAATCGAATATTATTTGTGGGGACAGTGAAAACAACAAAGATTACGGTGAACATTGTCAGAAACCTGATATGGATGTAGAAACATTAAATGAAAATGTGGAAAATCTTTTGGCTACTCTAAATGTAACTACTGAAGAAAGTTATAAAATTGAACAAGTCACAATTGGACAAGCCGAAAATGACAAATGGTTTAGTGAGAGAAAATTCAGGTTGACAGCTTCAAATTTTGGAGCCGTTTGTAAACGAATACGCCGTTCCGCTGGTACTTTAGTGAAAAATATATTATATGTGAAAGTACCAGATACTGATGCTATCCTATGGGGTAAAAGCAATGAAATATGTGCAATTGAAGAGTATGAAAAACAAACAGGAATCACAGTAACTCGTTGTGGATTGTTTGTTTGCTCTGCTCCAAATTTGGGATTTTTAGCAGCAAGTCCTGATGGTTTAGTAGGTAAAGAAAAAATCATTGAAGTAAAATGTCCATATTCAATCCGAGATATGCATCCGATCTATGGTTCAAGTAAAGTAAAGTCGTTTTTCGCCAAATTGAGTTCCGATAATAAGCTTGTTCTAAATAGACAGCACGATTATTATTATCAAATTCAGGGGCAATTATATATAACGCAAAGGAAGCAATGTGATTTTGTGATTTGGACAACCAAAGGTATATCTATAGAAACAATAAGTTTAGATGAGAAATTTGTGGAAGACAACATGATACCGAAATTACGTAAGTTTTTTGTAAATGAATTAGCTGTAGAAATTGTCGATTCACGTAAAAATAGAAATTTATCTGTCAGAAATTCATAAGTTTATTTGTGTTATTTAATCTATTTTTTTGTATTGCACGTTAGGTACATGTTAACATTTGATGTTTGTTTTTGTTTTAATATGTTATTTATGTTTTTTGTAATATGTTCTGTGTATGAATGATAATGGTTCATTCAATTTATAAATACATAAAAATATACAGTGGAAATAGGCCTATAGGGGAAACCATCCACTTAAAAGATTTGGTTAACGCACCAACTGTATTACCTCATAGGTGGTGTGGAAATGTACAGGCTAATTGTTTTTTTTTTTTTAATTTCGTTTATAGTCCGCGCGACTGTCACTGTCTGAGATAGATAGTTTTATGTTTTGACATTTGTTTAGTAATGGCCGCTATTGCGATAAACAAAATTTGGTTGCTAGGAAACAGAATGCGATTAGTGCGTGCACGTACCAAAAGAGGCGCTGGCTACCATAGCTGGCTACAAGTGTCAATTTTACCACAATATGAATTTTGAAGGTTATGTTGTGAAAATATAAATAATTTGAAAAAAACTTCTAGATAAGTAGATAATAGATAGTCATGTTTGACATTTTATATATGAGAGTTAAATTTTGTCATATAAGTTAGCGGTTTTGAGAAATTTTATTATGTTTTCAGCACAATAGCTCTGGGCATTCTGATTTAGTGATTCAATTGAAATATTGTGTAATGCTCGAAGTCCTGCTAGATGTTGGCATGTGTCAAAGAGATGCTCGATATTCATACGCATGCCGCTGTTACATAATTCGCATGTGGGTGGTGGTTTGCCTTCAAATATATGAGCGTGCGTTAATTTTGTATGTCCGAGGTGTATTCGGGCTAATCTGGTTTGCTCGTATCTTGTGAGTTGATTATAGACAATTTTCTTTTTTATACTGACAATGTTACAGGATTTATTTGTATAAAACGTTGGATTGTTATTTAATTCCATCTGCCAGTTGTCAATCTGTGTTTTTTGGCTAGATCGCACAAGATCTTGTAGGCCAACGAGATTTGTAATTTGTCTCTTATTGAACGAAAGATTATTCTGTTCATGTGCTGCTTTAGAAGCAAGTTCATCAGCAGTTTCATTGCCGTGAATGCCTATATGTGAAGGAACCCATATGAGCTGTGTATCAGTTTTATAGTTCGATTTGTTCATTATTGAATATGTAGTTATAATTCATGTGAATTTTATACGTTTCTAATTTAGCTGCGTATTTAATAGTTAAATGTTGACGACGTAGGTGAATTGGCATGAATGATGCATCGACGTGAAGACTATTAGTTGGAGTAGTACGAAATGCTCCTGTTATGCATCTGAGGCCAGCGTTAATGATTGGTTGCAATTTTTTCAGATGACAATTGCGTGCCGAATTATATACAATCGAGCCATAATCCAAGCGAGATAATACAAGGGATTTAAATAATATATTAAGAAGATCTTTACATGCACCCCATTTGTAATTAGCCAAGCATCTAATGGGATTTAGAGCTTGCTGTGTTTTGGCAATCAGTTGATTGAAATGTAAGCGCCAGGTTAATTTGTTATCAAGTAGCATGCCTAACAGCTTGAGTTGAGTAACGCTCTGAATTGTGGTATTATCATGTAACTGGATTTGAGGTGCTGTATGAGCATGGCGTAAGCGGCAGAAGTCTATAATTTTGGTCTTTGAAGAGGAAAATTTAAAGCCGATATTTTTGGCGTTATATTCAACGGTAGAAACAGCTTTTTGAAGTTTAAATTTCAGGTATTTTAAATCATTCGATTTTAGATATATTATAAGATCATCCATATATAAAAGGCTGTTTACATTTTTAGGTATTCCATCAGCGATCGAGTTTATGGCGATCAAGAAAAGTGTACAAGAAATAGAGCTCCCTTGGCTGATACCGTTATGTATCTGCCGCTGTGAAGAAAGGGACAAACCTATTTTAACCTGGATGAAACGGTCCGATAAAAAGTGCTGTATTGCGTATGCAATATTGCCTCGCAATCCCCAATTGAAAAGTTTTTGTAAGATATTGAATCTCCACGTCATGTCATATGCTTTTTCAATATCAAATGATACTGCTACAAGATGTTTACGTTCAAGTATGGATTCTTGGATATCAGAAGTGAATCGAATTAGTATGTCATTTGTTGAATGTGACATTCGTGAACCACACTGGAAGTTTTTAATTACATTATTGATGTTAAGAAACCAAGTAAGACGTTGGTTAATTAACTTTTCGTATATCTTTCCTAGATGACAGGTTAATGAAATTGGGCGATATGCATTCAAGTGGAGATTTATTAGGTTTACATAGCGGGAAAATGTATGCAACTTTCCAAAGTTTTGGATACAATCTGTGTATCCATAAGTGGTTGAGAAAATTAAGTATTAGCGTGTTCATGTCGACTGGAAGATTTTGCAACATTTGATATGTTATCATGTCTGGTCCTGGGGCAGATCTCTTTTTTCGGACACTCCCCGTAACAGCCATAAACTCATCCACCGAAAATGGTATATTGCATAGGTTAGTATATTTGTTATCACTTGTTTTATTAAAATCAAGATTAAAACTAGATTCAGAGCGATTTTTAGTAGTAAGAAATTCGTTTGTGTAATTACTGTCATCTGAAACAGATGCAAAGTGATCTGCGAGTTTTTCACATATCTTTGGCTGATCTGATATGTAGTTATTACTATCCTTTAGAAGTGTTATGTGATTATATGGACGTAGAGTAAACATTGTTTTAATTTTTTTCCAGATAAGGCCCGGATTCACCGTTGTATTGTCAATGCTGTTGACGTAGTTTTGCCAGGATATTCGTTTGGCTTGAAGGACTGTTCGACGTGCTATTGCCCTAAGGCGAAGGAAATGAATCTTGTTCTCGTCAGTTGGTCTGGCTCTGTAGTTTCTATATGCACGCCTTTTATTACGTATGGCTTCAGCGATTGCCGGGGACCACCACGGTACTTGTTTTTTTAATTTGTTGATTGTAGAGTTTTGAACATTGTTATTAACATTTAATGTAGGAGAGTTAGGATTAGGATTAGGTATATTAGTTGATTGCGAGAAACCAGTTAAATTTAGTAGGATTGGGAGGCTAATTGTTATTATTATTATTATTATTGTTTCAGAAAATTTTAACTTTTGCACAATTTTTATTTTAATATATTAAGTAAATATATACTATACTAGTGCATCCGTCATCGTTGGAAATTGGACGAATTTACCATGAAGTTTTGGAAAAACAAAAACAATTAACTGGAATCGTAAGCGGTCCTTTTTGGTACTCAGTCACAATCTTCATTTAATTTCAACTATAAAATGTATTAAAAATCTTTTGTTCATGAGTTTTTATATTTATAAAATTAATTATATCTTATATTTTTGTTTATCTCATATTTTATGTAATTTACATAACATTGTTTGGTTGTTTTTGTAAATAAAAATTATCGAAAACTATTGTCATTTTACATATTTTCTTAAAATATTGCAGTGTTGGAAATTATATCTCTATTCGAATAATAATATAATAAAAGTAGTAGTTTTTCACTGTGCTAATGTACGCACATTGTGAATAACGAAATTTGCAAAAATATATGTTATACTATAATATTTAATTTTATTTTTATAACAAGTTGCACTATAGGAAATATAATTATGTACTTTATTCTATACTTACTGTATGTTTGTTATTGTTATACTTTTTCATGCGGGTTTTATAAATTAACATTTAGGTCATAAACACATAAGTTTTATTTATATTTCACAAAAATATAATTTGAAAGTTGTATAGGCATTTTATATATAATTTAATAAACTCAAATTATAATAATATTATTATTTTCATATAAATAAAAGACAAATTTAAAAAAAAAACATTTCTATTTAATTTTAAATAAATGATAAAATAAAAATTATATTAAAAAGTTATAATATATCAAAACAAATGTGAAAAATAATCATATCTGTTTTCTTATTTTAATTGGAAAATAAATATAAACAAATAATAGTTATTTTTTCATTAAAATAGATGTTTTATATTTTTATTTAGTATTTTCTACATAACTAACGAAAATTATTATGAAAATAAATAGATTTTTCAGATAAGACAAAAATAATACTGCTTGATACGGACTTCGCTTAGCAGTGCACACATAGGCAACACAACCAACACGGTTGTGTTGCCTATGTATGCATTAGTAATTTCGGTAGAATAGTCAGCACCCTCTGGGCGGATTTGATTCACACAAATTTACCCCAACTTTTACTCTTAAATAAGGCTACAGAGCAGAAAATAATTATTAAAATAAAAATTCAATATTGCTATATTTATAAGAATAATATAAATTTAAAAAAAAAAAATATAAAAAAATCTATCAGAACTCATTATATTAAAATAAAATTGTTTTAGGTTAAAGTTCTGTATAAATATTTATTTATAATCGACGTTTCGACGAATTCAACGTCCGTCTTCATAAGGAAAGTTATTAGAGTATTTAAACTTAAATAAAATTATTTTTAATTTTCATTATTTTAATACAAATAACATAATTTAAGTAAATTATTTGAATTGTACTAAACCAAACCTGCGATTGCACAGAATAGGTACATAATATATAGGTAGTCCAGTCCTGTAGCCGAGAATGTGTAAATTTATTTATATAATATTTGATAATATACTAAAAACTTTCGGTGATATACAAAATAGTTGAAAATTATTCGAAAACAAAACTGTCAAAGAGTGCACATAGGTTCAATGATATTTATTGGCATTGTAAATATTGAAAAAGGCATAGCTAAATTAATAAATCGCAATATTCATAAATTTGCCATTTTCAATAAAAATAGAAGGAATTAGATTACTTATTTGGTAATGTAATTTATTCATGTGAAATCATTTAGTAATGATTGTTATCCATTTTCATACATACATACACAATCACGCCATGTACCCAAAAGGGTGTGGCACAAACTCTTTACATCATCCCGAAATCAGTCGCCTCCAAACATTCCTATCCAAACAAGCAATTTTCGCTCCATCCACATTTATATTTCCTCTCATACATGCACCAAACGTTCATGAGACATTCGCTCAACATGTCCGAACCATCTTAACTAACACCAACTTTTGCTACAACATTTTTGTTCAATTTCACACTCAACACTCATCATACACTAATCTATTTCGTTCCCGATCTCTCCTATTTACACCACATACTCCACGTAAAAATCTCATTTCCACAGCAGTCATTTTCCGTTTTAGCTTTTGCAACCAAACCCAACATTCACTATCATACATCAACGTAGACACCAACTGCATTGTATATATTCCATTTTCATAAAAAATATATGCCCCTTAAAAAATTTGGTCTTACTGGCGCCCTAAATTTCAAAGTCTAACGCCCGCCGCCACCAAAGACGATTATAATTATAATTAGTAAAGATTTTATAATTAGTATAAATTTGTAATGTTATCTGAATAAAATAGATGCAAATCGATATTGATATATTTATATACATAAGAAAAACTTGTCAAATTTTCGTAGAAATGTAATTTTTGGAAAAAATTGTCAAATTTATAAAAAAAAATCTGCCGTGTCCACCACAAAGCTGGCCGTCACCACACAGTTCTGAAATTACTTTTGAACAGAGAAATCAAAACTGGAAAATGTATCATATTGCAGAGTTGATAATTTAATGACACGTATTCATAATTTACCTACTGTTATCCAAATGGCGAATTAAGCGGAGGGGCGCTCCCAATAAGTGATAATGCAGTAAATTTTACTAATAAAGTTGTCGAGTTATTAAATTTAATTTTTATTTTATTTTGTAAAGATTTCTCTTTGGAATCTTAAATAGGAACCCCTATTTTTTATAACAGATTCGGATTCTATGGCTAAAAATACATATTATTTGTCTGAAACACTTTTTTCTATTCATGATAGATAGGAATGTAATCGACGGACACGCGGTTCCGTGTATATGCGCGTTTATGTGTGTGTGTGTGTGTGTGTGTGTGTGTGTGTGTGTGTCCGTCGATTAGATTACTATCTATCATGAATAGAAAAAAGTGTTTCAGACAAATAATATGTATTTTTAGCCATAGAATCCGAATCTGCAATATTAGGGGTTAATATTTAAGATTTCAAAGTTGCCCTCTCTCCAACCCCTGGGGCTGGGAGTAGGGGGTCGAGTGGAGTATCATTGGATAGATTTTTGAAAAATATTTGACAAGTATTTTTTGGTTTTTTAATTCGATGTGTATTTCTCGAGATATTTAACCGTCCCGGAATTTTTTCCCCACTCTGTATTGTTATAACTGCGTAATACAATTGTGATGCATTCAAAACTTAACATTAATATAAATTAGAATATTCTTTTGATAGCAAAAAAAAATTTATTCAATTTCTATAACACCGCGACGGAATTATGGCCATTCTAAATAATATTTTTATTTGAAAACATAATGTTATAAAAAATTGCTGCGATAAACTAGTCATAGGGGAAAGGGGGAACACAGAATAATAAAAATTTTACAGATAGGTAAGACAAATGAAATCAAATTTTAAATGTGCGATAAGTTTACTTTGGGTGCTAATTTTCGTATAAAAATAGTCAAAAACAAATTTAAACTTATGCACGATTGTTGGCAACATAGAGAAGGAATAATTCTTTATCGAGTTGTAGTCTGAATTTTTCGACCTTGAATAAAGATCGCTACGATCTTAGATATATTAACGGACAGGACAGGTTTGGCTTCAGAAATATTAGAAAAGCTATAATTCATTAGATATTAAAAAATTTTATTATTTTATTATTTTGAACGAATTACATTCTTTATGAAAAAATACAAATTATACATGGCAGGTATGATAATAGATAATATGTCGCAATAGTAATAAATAAATATATAAAATAAAAATCGTACACTTAAAACAATCAAAACAAATTTATTTACATAAAATATAAATTTCAATAACGGAAATTATTTTTTCTTTAAATTATTATTTTGCTAATTATATGATTATATAAAAAAAAATCAATATCTAATTAGTTATGTATACGTAAGTTACATTAATTATTATAGAAGTGTCTTTTTACTACTTTGACTGCAAGGAAAAAGTGGTATAGCGTTTGGTACGGTGTCTGAAACATTTTCAAAAAAAAAATTGTATATAGAAATCCTTCATATAGCCTCTAGATGACGAATCTGAACTTAGTATATGTGGGTGTATGGATGTGCGTCGTCAGCTCGCTCGCTCGGTCGTAAGGCAAATTTTTTTGATAGCAACTCCTCCTAGCCTAGAGGGTTCAACCGATTTTAATAAAATTTTCAGGATAAATTTGTCTAGTGCTCAAGATGGTCATGTAGTTTTGGTTTTTTTCAGTGATGCCAACTTTCCGAGACAAAAATTACTAAATTTTTTAAAAATTTATTGTGGCTATATTATTTATCCGATTTTGATCAAATTTTCAGGAAAAATTTCCCTAGTGCCCACATAAATTACATAATTTTAATATAATACAGTGTTGCCAACTTTCCGAGAAAAAAATTACTAAAATTTTTAAATATTCATTGTGGCTACATTATTTATCCGATTTTGATCAAATTTTCGGAAAAGATTTCCCTAGTGCTCACATACATTTTTTAATTTTAATAAAATACAGTGTTGCCAATTTTCTGAGAAAAAAATTACTAAAATTTTTAAAAATTTATTACGGCCATGTTGTTTAGCCGATTTTGTTCAAATTTTCACAAAAGATTCTTCTGGTATCCATATAAATTAGATAATTACAACAAAGTACAGTGTTGCCAAGTTTCCAAGAAAAAAATTACTAAATTTTAAAAAAATTTATTGTGCCTACATTATTTATCCGATTTTAATCAAATTTTCAGAAAAGTTTCTCCTAGTGCCCACATAAATTATAATTTAATTAAAATACGGTGTTGCCAACTTTCCGAATAAAAAATTAATAATTTTCTAAAAATTTGTTATGCCCGCATTATTTATCCGATTTTAATGAAATTTTTACAGATGATACCCTTAGCGCCTAAACTATTATATATTAGCAAAATACAATATTGCCAACTTTTGGTGAAAACATTTTTTATTCCTATTTATTATCATTTATGTGATAATGTCAAAATGGTCTATATATCTGTTTACCCATATACTTCTAATCTTGTTTCTCTTCGTGTAGTAATTTTATTAAATACATGTAAGCTTATGGGAATACAATGCGCATGCGTGGTTTTTGTTGTAAGACATAGCAGTAGTTGTAAGCAGCCAAACATTGAACTAGCCAAACTTTCTGGTTAAAATTTTACATAGTCGTAGGAATTGGCCAATCAGAGTTGAGTGAAAAGAGATAGCACTATTTTTATTTAGAAACGTCAAACAAATGTCAAAACAAATTCATAAAATATATTTAAATGGCGACTTTAGAAAGCAAAATTAATCAAATAATATTTAATTATTATTAATATTATTATTATTATTATATTATATTATTATTATTATTACTATTTAATTATTTTATTTATTTTTTTGTGTCATTGCAGTACGCATGCGTATGTAAAAATTTCACTAGCATCACAAGCCAGTGTGAATGGTCAAGTATGCTTACAACTATTACTACGGCAAAAGCAAAAACTACAACCGCAGCCTGAATGAGACTTTACATTTGCTAAGTAAATTTACATAACTACTTGCAATATTTCTACTGTTTAAAGTAATTATTACATTTGTGAATGTAAATATTACATTTATGCGTACATATTTACATTAATAAATGTAACAATTACATTTACTGTTGTAACAATTACATTTACTGTTGTAAATATTTCATTTATTAATATAAATATTACATTTATTAATGTAATTATTACATTTACTAATGTCATTATTACATTTATAATTTTTTACATTTTTATATAAAAGTATTTGTATAATAACATAAAATAAGTATTCAAATGTAAAAATACATAAAAATTGTAAAATTCAAATAATATTAATAAAAATTTTGTAATATTTACAGATTTAAGTAAATTTACAAAAAAACAATGACAATTACAGTGAAATTCATTGTAAAATTACCATGATTATCATTGTAAATTTACACCGCTTTTTAACAGTGCTCTTAAAAATCGCAATTTGGCTGCTCTCCTGAGATCTAAGGCCCTAAATCAAATTTTTGTATGCGCTGTGCTGCTTGGGGCACAACCATGAATAATATGAGGCAAAGCGATGGATTTGGCCTTGGGAATATGTGGTTCAAAGATGGATTGATGGATGTGGTTGAACAGGTAAAAAAACGGATTTTTTATATTCTTAATTACATATGGAGTATTATTTTAAGTTATAGTATACGTTTGCCCAGTGGATCAGTCCGATGAGTAGTTGGAGTGGTATGATTGAGAGAGTGGCTTGCGTAAGCGAAAGTTTCCAAGTAGTAAGAATAAAAAAGCGTGCTATGAGAAGAGGAATTGTGGAATGTGGATGAAGCGAAAGTTGCTTGTGCTGGTTAGGAATGTTTTGAGGCGACTGATTTTAGGATGTTGAAAAGAGTTTGTGCCACACCCTTTTGGATACATGGCGTGATTGTATTTTTGCTTTTTTTTTGCTTAAATCGCCATTAATTTATTTATATTTATACTATTAATACAAATTTTTTTAAAAATTCATTGTGGCTACATTATTTATTCGATTTTGATCAAATTTTCAGAAAAGTTTCTCCTAGTGCCGAGTGCCCACATAAATTATAATATTATTAAAATACAGTGTAGCTAACTTTCCGAGAAATGTCAAAGTGGTCTATATATGGGTTTACCCATACACTTCTAATCTTGTTTTATTTATATTTGATTTTCCTATGAGGTGTGTCATACATTAAAAAAATAAATTACAATAAAAATTATTTATTTATTTTATATATTTCGTGTGTTTATTTTGAAGGTTATACAGTTATGATATACTTTGACGTTTAGTTATTTTTTTAATTAGTTGGCATCTTGGAATCGCAGTGCAATTTTCATCCATTGTGTAAAACATATATATATTTTTGCAATTACAACAAATAGTAGCATATTTTTTGCTGAACGCACTATATTAAATTTTGAAAATGTTCGTCAATTGCTACTTGATCTAAGTTCTAACTGTTTGTCTAACTGAAATTCAAATAAAAAAAAATAGAAAAATTATTCATGCTGTAGCTAAGGTCAATAGAGTTGAATGAAGTACTTGCACACACACACACACACACTACTTGCACACCAATCACACATCAACTATTCAATCTAACTTCATTCAATACTTATTGACTTCAGCTACAGGACAGTCACCTAAATATTAATGTAAAAAATTACGTTAAATATAATTTGTCATATTTTTATATGATTATTATTTTAAACCAAATTAAATGTTACGTAGAACAATTACCAAAAAAAATTAATATGGACCTATTTGAAAATGTATAACACAACATTTAACTGGCCAACTAGTTGCAGCAATAGGCGAATGAACGAACCAATGAACGAATCTGATATATGTTAGTGACGTGACAAATCTATAAAACAAAAGTTGTCACTGTATAAAATTTATTTCTCGTGTTTGTGATTTGAAGTGTTTAAAATATTTAATCACCTGTTGTATATGTGTGATAAGTAATTACGAGTAATATTATTACTAAACATTATTGTAAGAATGGAAATTTCTAAAGAAGCTGCATTAAAATTACAATGTGATGAATGTCAAAACTATTTATCATGTGGACCTGTATATCTTTGTCATGACGGGAAAGCTATTTGCGGACGGTGCACTGTTCCGGAGTTGAGAAATGCCACAAGAAATGAGCATTTTGAAACAATTGCTCAGTACATCAAATTTCCATGCAAATATCAAGATAACGGATGTGAAGTGAAATTATCATTTTCTTATAATGGGCAAGCACACGAAAATGTTTGTGAATATCGTCCACTTATTTGTCCAATTGCTGAATCTGATGTTTGTGATTGGATTGGAACTCGTGACAAATTCTTGGAACATTGTCGTTTAAAACATCCGCAAAAGGTAGTTGAAAATCCATGTACACTTACACACGACATTACAAAATCATCGCAACAAAATTTTTTACTCGTTGCATTTAATGTCTTGTTTTTGTTGCATACAAAAGTGTGCATTACGACAAGGAAAATATACCATGCTGTTCGGTATTTGGGCAAGCCAGAAAAAGCGTCAAATTTCGAATATAATTTAGATATTAAACGTCAAAAACGTTCAATATCCGATTATTATCGTGTTCTTCCGGAAGAACTTCGTGCGATTCAAGAAGATACGTCACTTGTGAACAGTATAAATAGTTTAATAGACGTTTTAAGAGGATTTGATGACACTACATTTACTATTACAGTGAAACAACTGAGGGAAGATTGTGAAACAAATATCACGGAAACGTGTGTTATTAATAATTGTGCTCCGAAATTAACCAAACATACATATCTTGATAAAAATGGATGGTTTTGTGAAAATTGTCAACCTGCACTTGAAACTTGCGAAAATAATGCAAAGGGTTGTGTTTATAATGATATTTTCAGTAAAACTCAAAAGCATTACTATTATTATTGTGAAAAAAGTAATCGTTGTAATATATGTTGTAAAAATATATCAAATGATACATTAATAAATCATTATGTTCTTGCACATGGGGACATTATATTTAGTTTACCTAGTTTACAAGTTCAAATTGAAAGGGAAAGTAAATATTTTATTATTAACAGTGATGTTGGTCATTTGATTTGTAGATACGAGATGTTTACTTCTTATTACTACTTATGTTTGTTTACTCCATTACGCAGTGAAGAATTACATAAATATAATTGTTCAATAACATTAAAAGATCTACGGCAAACTGTTACCAAAAAAATGGATGTAGAATATAATGGTAATTTTGATTGGACAGTAACAATTGATAAAAAATCTTCTCTATCTAAATTCTCTCCGGTAGAAAGATGTGCTCATTTGGATTTGTTTATTAGTTTTCATAAAACACATTAATGTAGCATTACTATTACAAATAAATTTGACTTTCATCAATAATTTAAAACTAATTTCCTTCAAATTCACTGTCATCTCGTAATAATATAGTATCTCAGATAGTGTTTTTTAAGGATCCTGATGTAAACGTATTCATAACTTTTTTTTTCTTTAAAGTTCTATCGAGTTTTTCACAAACGCATATAATTATGATATGAGAAATAAAGATGAGTTTAAATTAGATAAAAATAATGTGCAAGCACAAAATACAATTTATTTTAATTGAATAAGTTACCAAATAGTTTTAAAAATTATTTTAAGCAATTTAAAAAGTATGTTAAGTCTAGGACTGTGCGATTATAGAAATTTGTGATCGATTATTGATTTTTTTTTTCGATCAGAATCGATCTTGACCAAACAGATCGTTCCAAATCGATCAAAAGAAGGCGTAAAACAAATTTTTACAAAAGCACAGCTTAATACTTTCCGTCAATTTTCGCTAGCGGCAAGCAAGTCTTTGAATGAGCGTGTTCATATGACTGTTTTGTTTCAAATTTCAGCATTGTATTGATCAACCTACAAATTAACGCAGTCTAATGATCTCATTGATCAAATAATTAGATCGATCATCTGATCAGAACAATTTGATGATCAATTTGACTATACAATCTGATTGATCAAACGATTAGTTTGATTGAACGCTCAAATTGAGTATGGTTGATTCTGCTTTTATTGTGATCGTTTGAATCGATCGAACGATCTTTTAATCCAGTTCAATCATTTTTTGCAGTCCTAGTTAAGACTTATTTTCTAGAGTAAAAAAGAGTTTAATATATGTTTCTATTTTTTTAAATGTTTAGACTTTAGATTATATGTATGTTACTATAAGTATATTATAATTGATTGCGTTCAAATTTTTTTTATAAACAAGAATTGTATATCTATTGAGGCTTAATAAAGTATTACTATTATTATTATTATTATTATTATTATTATTATTATTATTATTATTATTATTATTATCCTTTATTTCACTTTTAGAAATACATAATATTGTACAACAGACTCCGTGGAGGTAAGTATATACAATAGATATTTGTGATATAATGTAAGTATTACAAAAATAGTATAGTAATACAATAAAAAAATCAGATTCAAATACATTTGTTTTACTGTGTTATGTTATTAATTTAGGTACTCTTTATTTAACTCTATTTATTATTATTATTATTATTATTATGGCTATTCACAATTTTCTCGTACTAACTCAGCATTGCTGGATAACGTTAACCTTGTTCCCGTACAGAAACAAGACGTTGATGAAGCTAGATTTTATTGCATTACGCAATGTGTGCAAGATGAACATATAGGTACATTATTATTATTATTATCAAACTTAATAATATTTTGTTTTCAAATTATTAAACAGTAATGTATGTTTTTTAATTTACCTAATAGCTTTGCTTCTTTTCTATTCTTGTACTACTTCAATTTTGAATTCTAATTTTTGTTTTTAATTATTAGAACTTTATTATCAAGTTTATTTCCTTTTCTGTTAAGTAACCATCAAAAAGTCTATAAAAACACTTTTTAAAGTTAATCAAAAACTTATAAATAAGCTGTAGTGATAACATTAATAAATATAAATATATTCAATGTTATATTATTATTTTATTTAAATCAGTGTTATATAACTAATAAAAATTGTTTTAAAATTAATATTAATTTAACAAAATTAGTTGAAATTTTGATCAAGTTACTATTGTATGATTTAGAAAATTTAGTGTTTTCGATTGATATGCATCGCTCTTCGAGCATATGACGTCATGCTCACATATATTCGAAATAAAAATGAATATTAAGTTTTTAACTTCAGCATTACAAATCAGATTAAAGGCTAGAGAGAAATATCCGTTTACCACCAAAATGAAATCATCTTACATCTATGTATTTTACTGTTATCCATCATCAGTCGCTACCGATGTATCTTGTAACAATCAAGTTGAGACACACCACACAGCAATTAACGAAATCTGGAAAGTGTTAAGATAATCTCAAAAGTAAATCCCCACAGTTCTTACAACAATAGATTGAAGCAGCCAGATAATGCGAACTTGTGCCATTCTACTTGTTCAATGCTTTATGTTTATTGTATAAGACCGAAATGTTTAAGACAATCAAATAAATATCCGAATACACAACAGCAAATAGCCAAGGAATATAGAGATGTACGTTGTATTAAATCATAAAAACATAAAATGCCACCTTGGCATTTTTTTTTCCTTATTATATTTGGGCGTTCTAGAAGAGTGTAAAAGTACAATTTCAAAAATGATTGAAAAGAAAAGAAGAGGACGGTTAATACATGCATCGTTTTCAGTTATCACATTAAGTAAAGCTGCAGACAAGAATTTAAGATTGCCCATTATAGCAACAAAGTACTTTACGCAAAATCCGTAATTGAAACCGTTGCGTGATCATAAAGTTCAATTAATTAAGCTTATATTATATTATTATTTTAAATTACAAATACGTAATCTAACTCAATCCATAACTCTCAAAACAGAACGAAATTGACATCATATACAAGAATGGACACATTTTAAAAAATCGATAATTTAATAATTGTATTTACCTATATTAGAATTAAGTATTAGTAGAATAATGTTTATGTTAATATTTTTGTAATATTAAGCATATGACTAAGTTTATAAATATCAAACAACTTATTACATTGACTATTATAATGCTACTATTTAAATATTTTATATATAATATTATTATTATCTTATGATATATATGTATACTAATTAATATAATTAAGTAAAAAAAAAGTTCCTTATTTATTTTTCTGTAGTATGTATGAAGATGTATGATTTTCATAAATTTTTTACAGTTTACATTTCATAAACAATAAATATTTGACTAAATATGATATATAATATGATACGCTTGAACAAAAAATATTTTAATTCATATTATTAAATAAAGTTAAAACAATTTGTCAACACATATTACATAATAATAGTCATTTATTTATTAATTTGAATTTTATTATAAATTATATTTAATATATTTTACATATTTAATAATAATAAAATTAATATAAAAAAAAATACATAAAATTGATTTGGGCAAATGTTATCATCTTTACATTAGAATATATCAACAAACTGTTATCTTCTTGTCACAATGAAGACTGAAAATTTCAATTTGTATTAGGAACCCATAAATAAAGTTTATCGTCATGTCATGTTATGTTATAAATTATCAAATACATGTTGATTCTTGTAGAAATTAAAAAACATTATTGTACAGAAAGTCTTAGTCAGACTGCCGTTTTAGTTTTACGCACAAACACAAGAGTTTTTGACCAATCCAAACACTCGGTGAAAAAACTAAAAATGTGTCAAGTGTTTTAATTGGTCAAATTTTTGTGCTTCTGCGTAAAACCTGAATGACGCACTTAACATTTAAATTTTGTTTAAAACAATAATCATGTAAAAAAAAGATACTGACAAATTATATTTAGAGTAAACCCGCATTCAGATTGCCAAAACAGTTTTGCAATTTAGTTTTAGTTTCACAATTTGACACAGCGCAAAAACCTGATCATTTACATTGCATGTTGGTTTTGATGAACTTTTAGTTACGCCTGCATAGTACTGACAATTTAAATGCTGTTAAAAATTATTTTTGATATTTCTATTTACATGCCAACCAGTTTGGTTATGTTCAGTACAGTTTTTTTTACAGTTCAAGTTGTTTTGTTATGTTAAATATGTCTCAAACAACAATTTATTATTATATAAAATAAGACCTATACAATCAGGTGAAAAATACCAATGCGAAACAGAACATTTAGAATTGTATAGATTATAAATAAAATTTTATAAGTTTATACGATGAATTCACCACCTTCTTTGTTTTCGCTAATTTTGCGTCTGTTTCTAAAATAAATTTTATTTTAGTATATTAAATATGCTATTTCAAAATAATATCAATTTTATTTTCCACTGCTCATTTACATATTATAAATTTGACGTTTCTTTCATAAAAATATATACCGGGTGTTCGTTCGTTAAGTTCGTATGGGCGTTTAACATGCATTTTCGATGATTTGCGAAATACTTCTTTCTCGAGTAAAATTCGAAGAAATACTTAGAATACTTTTCAATAGGACATAAAAGGTTCTATTATTTGGTTTTAGTTTTAATTTGCTAGCATGTGCCGTTTGGGCGCTAGAATTTTTGGTTTTTATTTTTTTTTTTCGCAAAAACTATGAGGTGTAGGAAAATAAGCATGATATGGAAAAATGCGGAATAATGAGTACTATAATTGAGTAAAGAAATCATTATTCTAGGATGCATCGTTTAGCAGGAAAAAATAAAAACTGAATTTTTGAAAATATCTCGAGGGGGTGGTACCCTTGGATTTTTTTTCAAAATAAAACTTTTTTTAAAATTTTGCTCTAAAAAATCTGAAAAAATTCAGTAAAATAGAAAAAAAAATTGGCTACATAATAGCTAAGTAACTCTTTTCCATAACTCATACTGATAGCAGGAAAAATTATTGAAAATTCTAAAAAACATTTTAGAATTTTCAATAATTTTTCCTGCCAAACCAAGATGAGTTATAGAAAAAAGTTACTTAGCTATTTCAAAAATTCAGTTTTTAATTTTTTTCTACTAAACAATGCATCCTCGAATAATGGTTTTTTTCACTCAATTATCGTACTCATTATTAAGCATTTTTTCATACCATGCTTATTTTCCTACACATCATAATTTTCGAGAAAAAAAATAAAAACCAAAAAATCGAAAAAAAATTCTAGCGCCCAAACGGCACATGCTAGCAAATTAAAACTAAAACCAAATTATAGAACTTTTTATGCCCTATCGAAAAGTCTAAGTATTTCTTCGAATTTAACTCGATAAAGAAATATATCGCAAATTATCGAAAATGCATGTTAAACGCCCATACGAACTTGACGAACGGACACCCGGTATATAGATCGCTATCTTATTTTAATAAAATGTAATTGGCCGCTCTTAAAACATAAGTGAATTTTAGTTAAGGAACCTTGGTCAAGTCAGACTTTGGCTGCGATGAAACAAAATTTGCTAATAAACTAAATCCGTGCATGTGCAGTGTGTCACCATAAGCTTACATGTGGTTTGGTTCAAAACCACTAGTTCTGCGCTAAAACATAACACTAATTTCGCTGGCGAAACAGCAGTCTGAATGAAGTTTAATAATATTTAAACATTAATCATTAATAAAAAGTGAACCATAAAAATTACAGCGTTACACTATGAATATGAATATGTTTGTTTTTAATTTCTACTCTGAGTAAAAGTTTTCTATTTCGCATTCATCAGGTTTCTCTTTGGCATGAGAACGGATGTCTTCTTAAGTTTCCACTTACAGTAAAAGTTTTCTCACATATTTTACATTAATAAGGTCTTTCATTTGTATGTATACAACTATGTACTTTTAAATTATAAAGACTAGCAGAAGTTTTCTCAAATAATGTACATTATGGAATTTTCTTTGCTTTACAGATTCATCATTTTCTTCCGAGCTATTCGAATTTCTACTAGCTTGACAGCGTTTTATATTGATTTCATTCTCAAAATCCTAATATTCTTTCTTAATTATTATTTCTGAATGTAAATCTAAAGATTCTGGTTTCAAACTTTCTTCAAATTTAATATTTGTATCATTTTCCAAATCTACTTTAATGTTCTCTTCATTAATAGCTTCTTCTTTCATACAAACTGCATCAAAAATTGTATTATTTTGTGATTCTAAACTTTCTTCAACTTTAATATTTATATCAGTTTCTAAATCTAGTTCATCGATATTCTCTTCTTTAATTTCGTTTATCATAACTTCACTATTTTGCGATTGTTGTTTTGCATATCGCTTGAAAATTTCTTGCGATTTAAAACATTTTTCTACAAATTTATACGTTTCATTTAATCGAACCGAACAAATTAAACAAATACAATCCGATAACTTTTCAGTACATTCCAGCTAAAAATATAAATTAAAATTATATATTACATATAATAAAAATCACCGTTTTAAAAAGAGCTTAATAAAAAATATATCTACTAATAACACCAAGTCCCTATGATATTTGAATAATTTTTGATTTATGTGAGAGATCTAAATCCTTCTATAGGCTGTGTGGGTACGTTTTACTTGGTTATGGGGTAACAAAAGGTTAAAAATAATCTGCGCGCAATTAAAAATGCAAGACGAAATTTTCATAAGCCTGAAAACAGCAACACAGAGACGCTAACATTATTCTCACAGTAACTATTCCCCCACTACTCTTATATACATAGTATAATAATTAATAAGCTTATTATAAGCAAATCTAATAAAATACATTAAGAACAAGTTAATCTATACATATAAAGCACATTGTAAATATGTATGTTTGTCCGGTTTTGAAATGCAACTTGGAAAGAGAGTTTTAAAGTTAAAATCTAGCATAGAGCTGTGTAATACTAACTAACAAAAAGATGGAATAAACCTAAACGCTATAACGCTATAAACGGAAAAACTTAATTAACTGAACAGATTTAACGGAAGTTTTATTGACAGTTGGGTCGTTTTTCACGAAAGATTCTACTATGACACAATGCAGGGTGAGTCGCAGGTGAACGCTGTAAACGATAAAAATTAACCAGAAACAGTTAACAGTTCTAATTTTTAGTATACACATAATTTAATAATTTATCGTGGACCTGGTTAAAGCTAGTATTTGACTTACAATTTCCGATGTAATGGTTTCCAATTCGTATGATAACAATACATTATCCGTATCCATTGTAGTTAAAGTAAATGTTATATTATCACGACCTGCACATAATCGACAACGTTCTTCATTTAAATGTTGTTTTAATATTATTTGAAAATCGATACATTGTTTTATAAATACATAAGCATTATTCAACCGAACAGCGCAAATTGTACAAATACCATTCGGAAATTTGATTCTGCCATATACCTATAATAAGAGAAGTAAAAAATTCAAAAATAATAATGTATATTACAATCAAAACAAATTATTTCATTCTTACAATTTCTGGCATAATTGCTTCCAATTTATCTACGAAACGTTTGCCATCTGAATCCAGATTAAGTATAGTGAATAATGCATTTCCATCACTCGTACATAATTGACAAAGTTGCATAAAACCACTCATGATTAAAAATAAATTTTCTACCAAACAAGCTTCTTACAATCAGTAAAACATAAAAATATTTTATTTGATAGTATTAGAGGTTAACTTAGAAAAATCTGACAGAAATCCAGTTGGCCAGATGAATTTTGTGTAATATTTCTAGTATACAAAGAAGAATAAAAAGCATCCTATTTTAGTTGAACGCACCCACAGAAATAGTGGACAATATTTTTATATCATTTGTACATAAATGACAATGTTGCAAAAAACTATTTATGATTAGAAATAAATATTCTAGCAAAGAAAGATTTTTTACTATAAGTAAAATCTAAAAATATTATATTTGACAGTATTCCAGGTTGACTTACAAAAATATGTTACAAATACAGTTGGCCAGCAAAATTTTGGGTTATGTTTGATGTATAAGAAAAAGAAGAATTGATTATATATTTTCAAATAGATGTTGATTTTATAGAAATTAGAAAACAATATTCCAGATACTATTTAAATTTTGTTATTTTGCAAATCAGAATGATTAAAATAGATTTCATCAAAATATAATAAAAACCCGTATAGTGAACATTAGCTAATATTTATAATACAAAATTTAACTGATCAACTACTGAGCTGACAGTGACGTCATTAGTCAGATATTAGGTGGCGTTTAGTCAATTAGATATATAAAAAAGCTATATATTATTAGTATTACTGCTTATACATATAAAATATTGTAAAAACATTAATTACTGTAATTATAATTATAATAATATAATTATAATTATAAAATAAATATTAAAAATTATTACTTAATTATAAAATGATATATTAATTATACAATGCATATGTGTTACTTGAGTTTAATACAAAACAAAATTAAAAACGAGAATGTCTTTGTTCCTGTTCCTGATTGTTTATGTATGTAAATATTGCTAAATATTCAGTGTGCAAACCATAGATCATATACATATAGGATCATTATATGATCTATGGTGCAAACGCACCACTAGCGCAGCGGTTGCTTTCAAAATTTATTACTTCTCTAGGCGCAAGCGATATCAATTGGTCCCTCTCCACCATTATTTCTGTGGGTGTGTTCAATAAAATACGTTGTCATTTATTCTTCTTTTTCTTATACTAGAAATATTACATAAAATTTATCAATAAATAAATACTATTATTTTGAGTATTTTTTTAATAATTAAATACTACTAATCATATAATTAAAGAATATTAAGCAAATATATTTAAGCAACTAGCAAATAATATAACAAACAAATATATATTATAAACTCTGTACTGTTTTACAAAAAAAGTTTGGGCACCACTGACGTGTAGTCACTAGAGACAATTCCTAAAGAAACTTGTCACATGTTAACTGGTTTATTGGTTATTTGTGTATTTAATATTGATATTTACTTATAATAAAACTATATAAACTTTTGAAAATACAAAGAGATAAACATGTTTATGTTTACAAAGGTCTGTCGCTTATGTATTACTAACAAAGATATCTCGTCAGCTTTGATCAATTACGATTCACCTAACCTTACTTTATTCGACAAACTAAATCAAATTGCACCAGGACTTGTAAGTATTATATTTTAGTGTCTAATATTTTATATTAAATTTATGTGTTTTTAGCTAAAAGTAAATAATAATTTACCGAATGGCATATGCAAGACCTGTATTGTTCAGTTAAACCAAAGTTACAAATTTCTTCAGAGCTGTTTATGTTCGCAAAAAATTCTAGAAAAGTATTTAGAGCAATTACAAAGTGGACTATATGTAGAACAAAGTGAAAATTATGAAATTGTAATAAATGCAATAAAATTGGAACAAAATAATGCAATCAACTACATGAATGATATGAATATTGAACAAACTGGTGAAGAATTCCATAGTACATTTGCGAATTATGAGGAGGAAGTGGTTATTATGGAACAGGAAAATACTGTTGGTGGTTCCGAATCTATTCACGTAAATTTTGAAGATGATGGTAAAGTAGAAGAAACGGATATTAACCATTATCTTCCAAATGTCAAGACAGAACCAATTGAAGAGGGTTACGCTGACACTATTGATATAGATATTGATATAAACGTTAAAAGAGAATTGGAATGTCCGAGTGAAGACGTAATCGCATTACTAACTGATATAAAACAAGATATTACTGAAGAAAATCGCAATGAAAGTAATATTAACAATGATTATTTTACCGAAGTGGAAGTAGATGTTGAACAGGAAATTAAAACTGAAGAGCATGAAATTAAAGGTTTTAAATTTTGTGGTTTTAATTTTGCCGAATGTAGATTGGCAAACAATATTAAAATCAAATATAATTTAAAATTGGAACGCTTGCGAGACAATACAATACTTAAGGCTGATGTCGAAAATACTGAAATTAACAAACAAACTTCTAATAGTAACGATTGTTTACAACCTGGAACATCTTCTGAGAACAGTGGCAGTTGTTCAGCATCTGTCAGTGATGTTCCGAATTTAAAAAGAAACAGTCAGACACACACAGAAAAGAAACGGTTCGAATGTAAAATATGTGAAAAAGTTTGGCTAAGGAAATCACATTTGAAAGTACATATACGTACGCATACAAAGGAGAAACCGTATAATTGTAAAATATGTAATAAGAGTTTTAGTATCGGCGGTAGTTTAAAATTACATATGCGCACACATACACGAGACAAACCTTATAAATGTGAAATTTGTAATAAAAGTTTTAATCAAAAGATCCATTTAAAAACACATATGCATACACATACAAAGGAGAAACCTTATAAATGTGAAATTTGTAATAAAAGTTTTACTCGTAAATTCAGTTTAAAATTACATATGCGTTCTCATACACAGGAGAAACCTTATAAATGTGAAATTTGTAATAAGAGTTTTAGTCAAAAGAGCAATTTAAAAAAACATATGCTTACACATTCACAGAAGAAACCTTATAAATGTGAAATTTGTAGTAAAAGTTTTGGTCAAAAGAGCCATTTAAAAACCCATATGCGTATACATACACGGGACAAACATTATAAATGTGAAATTTGTAATAAAAGTTTTAGTCAAACGAGCAATTTAAAAGTACATATACGTACACATACAAAAGACAAACCTTATAAATGTGAAATTTGTAATAAGAGTTTTAGCCAAAATCACCGTTTAATAGAACACATGCGAACACATACACGAGAGAAACCTTTAATGTGAAATTTACAATTAAAACTTTTACTAACAGTACCAACTTAAAACAACATTTTTATACACATCTAAGAATAAATCTATTATATTTATACTTTTATGTTATATGTTAAAATAGTTATGACAAAAAATAATTGTATTTGGCAACAACTAATAAAATGTATTAGAGAATATAAATATTAGTAAAAAATCTTTTAAAATTTTGTAAAATAAATGTTTATAAGTTTGTTGTTTCTTGAAGTTTTTGTTTTATGTGTGGTATTCCTACTCAAATATACGTAAACTAAAAATTACAAAAATATTAGTGCTTTTTAGAATACAGCTAGAGTTGGCAGATACAACCAGTCTGGTTGAAACAATGCTCGTTTTTCATCTAATTTTAGCCCCAGTTGTTTTTTATTGAAACTATTAAAAAATCATGGTCATTTAAGAAATATTGTCAAAAAGTATTATTATTAAATAAAAAAATAAACAATATATATAAATATCAGTTTATATACATGCATTTTTATATACATATCACAAAATAATTTAAAAAAAACACTCAAGTATGTATGGTCTAAACATAAATAATTATATCTTTTATCAACAGCACTCTAATAGCACTGTGAATTGTCTAGTAAATTCAATTTACGTGATCTGTCAATAATGGCTGTAAGTACGTATGACAAAATGATTGTGAGAAAAGTAATTTTAATTTCACATCGGTTCTTAACGTAGTTATTTATTTTTAGAAGCAAAATATGAACTAATTTCTAACCGACCTAAGTGTAACTGATAAATTTTGTCAATAAAATAATGAAACATATTAAGAAGTTTTTCTAATATTTTCTACAATAATAAATCAGATTTTGTTTGAATGTTAAACTAATCACTTTGAATTTTTGTAATGTTGTTTTGTAGTAAATATTTTTTCGTAAGTTTAACGAATAATCATTTACGTAACTTATACCTATGACGCAATAATTGTAAGTCGATACTAAGTTTCTAAATCAGGTTTTATTTTGTAAAATTACTATATTTAATGATATAATTATAAATGTGAACAAAATAATTACCGATTCATTTGCTCTAAAAAATTATTTTAGTATGTTTTTAATTTTAAACAAAAAATTTAGTATTGTTTTACGTAATATTTGTAAGATTAATGGCCGTATTCATAAAACTTCGTAAAACGTATAACGCTCCGTTTTTTTACTAAACGGTCTGTTAAAACGTTACGTTAAAAAGCACAAAATGTCGCGTTAAATTTAACGAGCCAAAATCGGCGCGTTATATTCTTAACGCGCCGTTTAAATGATATTTGCGTTATATTTGACAGTACAATTCAGTGCAAACAAAATAATTTTGATGGTGATTTATATGCAGTAGTTATATGAAATCATATAATAAAATAAAATCATATTTTTTTTTAGTCAAACTTATTGATATTAATATGTCATCAACTTCCGAATCAAATTCTGTATCATCATTTTCTGCAACATCCACGGAATCGGAATCTGCGACTTCTGACTTGGATAATAATTTTATTGAAAACGTAGTTCTTGCTATGCCAAAATCAAAGGTTCTAAAAGACCGAACAAACTTGTTTGACTTATACAACGATTTAAAATTTTAAAAAAGATACAGGTTAGATAAAACAACAGTTTTGGAAATAGCTGATATTATTGGAAATAATTTGGAAACATTTACGGAAAGAAATAAACCAGTTTCTGTTTTAAATAAAATTTCGATAACTTTCAGTTATTATTCAATAGGATCTTTTCAGCAAGTTTTGGCTGATCATGTAAATACTAGTCAACCAACAATAAGCAGAATAATATCACAGGTGACACGAGAATTAGCTGCACTGAGACGAGAATTTATTAAAATGCTTAGTACACAATCGGAAAGACGAAAAATTCAGCTATATTATTTTTTTGTCTTACATTCATTGCATTGGTTTTTTTTTATTTTCGATGATATGAATGTATTTTTGTATTATATCTATAATGTTACTGATTTCATAATTAGTGAAATCCTTTCCCTTCTTTGTTTTTCTTCAAATACGTCCATTATTTAAGGCACAAACGACAAATTATGCACAAAACCACAACAAACGTTGATTGTATAAGATAAGTAATATAATATTGCATGACAGTATGACAGTTGTATAGGTTAGAATGAGAAGTGAAGTTAGTTTCTAAACCAAAAAGTTACTACAAAATGTAACAGATTTTCGTTACTAAACGGAGCGTTTAATATCTATAGTTATATTCATGAATACACGTTAAATTTTAACGTTCATTAAAATGAAACAGTTCGTTTTGTAATGAAGCATTTTACGAAGAAAAAAGTATTAAAATTTAATATAGGTATGTATTCTAAATTAGGTTAGCTTAAATGTGGTCTGTTCTCAAAACTTATGGAAAAGGCAATTAAAAAAAACTGTTTTCTTAACAATTTCTAAGCACATAATTTTTTTCGTGCACCTGGTTAAAGATAGTATTTTACTTACAATTTTCGATGCAATGATTTCCAATTGGTATGATAACAATACATTATCCGAAAGTACATTGCATTTTAAATTAATATTATATTTATTACGACCGGCATAGAATCAAGAAATTTCTTCATTTAATTTTTTTAAAATATAATTTGAGAATCTAAACTCTTTTATAAATTTTCCAAACATCATTTAATTGGACAGCGCAGGCTTTTCAAATACCATTCGGTATCTTAATTCTACAATTCACCAAAAGAGTAAAATATTTAATAATACTAATGTACATTACAATCAAAACAAATTAGTTCATTCTTACAATTTCTGGAACGATTGCTTCCAATTTATCTATGATAAGTTTGCCATCTGAATCCAGATTAAGTTAAAGATACATTTTATTAATTGTACATAATTGGAAATGTTGCATAAAACAATCTATGCATAAAAATAAATTTTCTACCAAAAAAGTCTTCTTGTAATAAGTGAAACACAATAATATTTTATTTGTTTATATTAGAGACTTACCTATAAAACCTCTCATGATGTCAATTGGCCATCTGAATTTTCTGTAATGTTTCTAGTATAAGATCAGTACCTCAAATTGTCTAATTTATAATTAATTAATTATTTTTACGTATCTAACAAAATTAGAAATATATGGGTAAACCCATATATAGACCACTTTGTCATTATCCCATAAATACTACAAAATAGGAATAAAAACTTTAAACCTTTTCAACAAAAATTGGCATCACTGTTCCAAAATTTAATTTTGTAATTATTTTACATATAAAAAAAACTATCCTGAAAATTTGTTTTAAATCGTACAAATAGAATGCATTAAAAATTTTTAATAGTTTTTTCAGAAAATTGGCAACATTGTATAATAATTAAATTATTTCCTTTCAAACATATATTTATTTGAAACTGGATAAAATGTAGCTAAAATACAATATTAATATTTTTTATACGTATATTATTGAAATTAGGTGAATCTAGTCTGAAAATGTAAGTAAAATAAAATAACACATTGTGTATAAAAAATTTTTAGACACAGGGATATTGCTAAGTACATTTATATCTTAGACATATTGCATATTCATATACAAAAAAAAACACATTTTTAGACATTTTGTATATAGCTGAATTTTTTCAATTCTTAGACACACTGCATATTTATCATAGACTAAGATTAGATATAAGAGGATTGCTTATTATATTTCGAGATTAGAGAACAAAAACAAATATTTATAAACGAAAATGGCTTTAATGTTTTTCAAAATATTTTCCATGAAGATCAAAAAATTTTTTGCGTATGTTTGAACGAATTTTCGAAGCACTTTTTCCACTCCGATTTAGGTACCTTTAAAACATGCATTTTGAGCACATCAACCGCTTCTTCAGGTGTCGAAAAATGTTGAGCTCACAATTTACTTTCGATGTGCGAGAATAAAACGAAGTCATTGGATGCCAAAAACAAGAATAGGGCGAATGACCCATCACATTGACGTTTTGAGTGCTCAAAATGTCACTTGTTCGATCCGAGATGTGATATTGTCGTGGTGGAGAATTATTCCTCCGAAGACTTCTGGCAAACAAATGGTTGTATACCATTCAGAATTGATCGTTTTACGTTACACCAATAATACGTTTGCGACATGTGCAGTTTTTCCGAAAAACACACGCGACCACTTGCTTCAAAATGCTTCGTGCGCAAAAAACTTTTGTTGGATGTAATTCATCTTGAAAAACCCACACAGTCGACTGCTGTTTATTTTCGTACTCATCACTCATGCGTGTAGATCTACGATCTACGTCACTTGTCACGATATCATAGACATGTTTTAAAGCACCGCGGTCGTATTTTTTGAGCATTTCTTTTGACCAATTGACACGAGTCGTTTTTCACAAGTTTATTATTTGAATAATAAATAAACTTATTAAATATAAATATAATTTAAAAAAAAAAATTATTATTTTTACCGAAATTACTATAAAAATAATAAAAATATATGATTGCATTTAGTATTTAGTATTGTAAGTAAATTTTAATGGAAAAACATATTTCAAGTAATACTGGTACAACTTGTAGTTTAAATAATTTTTAAAATTATTTTATATTTAAATACTTTATTAGTGCAGTGCCCCGCTATGCATATGCATATTGCACAAAGTAATAATTTGTTATAAGTAAAACAGTCCGTAAATTAATCCGAATCATTATTATCATTGTCTTTATCATCATCATCAAGTTCTATATTCCAGTGTTTTAACTTAGCACTCATTGTGTATTTTCCTTCTTAATCTCATCAACATCTTCATTATTTCGTTCCTCTTCTTTCACATCACCGTCAACTGCTTGTGATTTCTTCTGCATTAGAATATTAAGAGGAAAGTGCGTTTACGATATTATTCATAATACTTAATACATAATACATAATACTGTTTCCGGACCAGCATCCTGATGATCGATGTTTTTCTGCTGCATATGCACCACGCCACGCCACGTGTAGCAATTGTCGTCAAACTTCCTTCACGATTCTTGTCCAAAATATAGGGCTTGATACGAATGCTTGCTTGTTCTTTCCTCTAAAATATCAAACACATTAGGTTATAGTATTTGTTTTTTTTTTTTGCTTAAATCGCCATTAATTTATTTTGATGAACCAATTAAATCATTGGTTAATTACTTGAATAAAGCAAAATGCATTAACCTTGCAAGGGGATTTGAACTCGGGACATTTTGCTTTCGCAGCAACAAGATTACAACGACAAGATAATGCATTTTTGTAAATTTTGAATTTAATCCAGTCGAGTACATCAAAATAAATTAATGGCGATTTAAGCAAAAACAAAATACTATAACCTAATATATGTATAATACGCCATGTGTAATTAAAAATATAATATATCAAACAGATATTAATTGAAAAAAAAACCATTATATTTCTTGAACATGAACCGAACAATAATATTTCAAGACCATAGAACCAAAACTTAAAACAGCACCAATCCGAACCTTTTACAATTAATCATATATTATTAACAAGTTCGGAAAATAATTGTACATTTAACATTTTAAATTTATTATTTCATTTTATATTTAGAAGTTTTAAATATTTTTTTAAAATTTATTTTAAATAAAACACTATTTTTAACATAGTAAAACATCTTTCAGAACTTATTATATTAAAATAAAATGGCTTTCGATTGTATTGTTTTGTATTAATATTCAACGTGCTCAACGTACGTCTTCATCAGGAACAAAAGATACAAATGATATTTATAGTAAATAAATAGAAAATGGGAACAAGTTACCAGGTAACAAAATACAAATAACTAGATCATAAAATTTATATATTTTTAATTAAGGCAACGATTTAAATAAAATTTGACTTCCTTTAATTAAAATTTATAAATTTTATAATCTATGTACTTACTTGTATTTTGTTACCTAGTAACTTGTTATCATGTTCTGTTTATTTACTATAAATGTTATAAATGTTTGTCGAAACGTCAACTATTAATAAATATTAATAAAGCCGTTTCAGTTTAATCTATTTCGGTTTAAATATGACATTTATTATATTTTATTTTTATTTTATTTTGTATATTATACATATTATCAAATCAATCAACACAAATGTATCATTTCTTTAATTTATTTCTGATTTGTTAATTACTAATTATTTCGACATTTCTAAGATGAAATATTTAAAAGCTAAAATAGTTTTGTTATTTAAAAAATAGCAAAAAATGTGTTTTTTTTTGAAAAAAAAAATTTTTTTAAATTTTTCAAAATACGAAAAAATTCAAGAAAAATTATATTATTCTACATAGGATATTATATCTCAGGTATTTTTTCGGTAAATTAATTATCGTTTTTGTAGAAAAAAGAGCCAGTTAAAAAATATACTATTTTTTATTTTATATAAATCAATTAATAATATTAAATTTATTATTGAATTATTAATTCAACATTGATTATGTAATTTTCCGAACAGTCAGGTTACAATAAATAAGTTGTATTAAACGAATAAATTCAATATTAAGTTTAACATGATTTGTATTTGAGCTACGTGTCTGAACATAGCAATTAGAACCGTGTGAATTAACGTTAATTCAATTTTATGATCATGCAGCGGTAATTGATTCAATATATAATTATCTAATAATGAAAAAAATATTTGAAATATTTTCTTGACCTAACCTAACCTACCCATCACCCCTCCGTTAAGTGTTAAAGAAAAAAAGAAAAAAATAAATACGCTTTTTTTAAAGACATTTTTAATATTCATAATATTAATTTAATTTAATTCTATTTCATTTGGTTATTCGATAAATTGTTTTTCGATGAATTGGTACTTCGGTGAATTTGTTTTCGATGAATTATTTTCGGTGAATTGTCCGGATACCGATTTGGAATGTGTAATGCAGACAAACCTATATCAATATCAATCATACTTTTAATTTGAAACTCTAAATTAATTTTAAGCTTATGCTGTTTGTACGATTTGAAACAAACTTTCAGGATAGATTCTTTTTTATGCATAATAATTTTAAAATTTAATTTCTGTACTTTTGGTAAAAAAATATAAAATTTGTATTCGTATTTCTTAGTATTTATGTGATAATGTCAATATCTACCACAGATATTAGATAAAGAATGTAATCTAAGTAAAAAATTAGTCGAAGAAATTAATTACATTAAAATCCAAATTATATATTAATAACAGAAGGCGTAGGTCATAATATTTTATTTTCGAATTTTACATGATTTATTTCTCTTGATTGTGGTGAAAAAAAAAACTGTCAAATTTGAGTTTTTACTGTATATTGTTGACGTAATTTGTGGTCTAGTATTTTATTAAAATTTCATTGTAATGTTTAAGTATTTAATTAAAAGTAATGCGATTAGAAATATGCATATTATTACAAATTAAATATTATTAAAATATAATAAATTAAATAAATAAATTTATTAATAAAAATAAAAAAAAAATTAAATAATTGAATAAATATTTATTTCATTATACAATACAACTCGCAACAAAAAAGAAAGTGGCTATTTATACATACGGTATGTATACGCAATTGGCTAATTTATACATACAGTATTTTTACGTAATTGGCTATTTAGGGTAGGTTAGGTTAGTAGGTTGGTTTAGGTTTTTTTTTTTAGTATGTATAAATAGCCAATTACGTATACATACCGTATGTATAAATAGCCTCATTTACAAAAAAAGTCAGTTTGTGTCTCGCATTTTCTAAGTAAAATCATTTATTATATCACTAAAGTCAGCAAGTCCCAAGGAACTGTCTAAATTTGGGGACAAAGTTAGAAATTGAATAGTTACAGCAAAAATCGATAAAATAAGAACAAGTTAGAAATATAAATTAAACTAAATTTATTCGAAATTGTACTCACCGTTTAGAGATCGGGTACGAAATAGATTAGTGTATGATGAGTGTGAAATTGGAACAAATGTTGTAGCAAAAGTTGGTGTTAGTCAGTTAAGATGGTTCGGACATGTTGAGCGAATGTCTAATGAACATTTGGTTAAAAAGATTTATTTGAATAATTTTGATGGTATACGTTTGCCCAGTGGACGTCCGATGAGTAGTTGGAGCGGTATGATTGAGAGTGTTTTGCGGGAGCAAAAGTTTCCAAGTAGTAGGAATAAAGGAGAGCATGTATGAGAGGAATTATGAATGTGGATGAAGCGAAAGTTGCTTGTTTGGATAGGAATGTTTGAAGGCGACTAATTTCGGAATGATGAAAAAAGTTTGTGCCACACCCTTTTGGATACATGGCGTGATTGTGTATGTATGTATGTATGTTTAAAAATAATTGCACTGCATTAATTATTTTCTGTTATTGTTCACCGTATTAGCTTTAAACAACAAATCGATATAGTTTGCAATAACTTCAAATTACTTACCTATATTTATCTAATCTACGAATATTTAAAAATCTTTTGATAAAATTTATCTTTTTTTGTTCATCAAGTGCATTTTACCTATACTATGAACGACATTGCAATCTAGGAAATTATAAAAATTTAATTGCAATTAAATGAATTTTATACTTACATACATACATACACAATCACGCCATGTACTCAAAAGGGTGTGGCACAAACTCTTTTCATCATCCCGAGAAATCAATCGCCTCCAAACATATTCCTATCCAGCACAAGCAACTTTCGCTTCATCCACATTCATAATTCCTCCTCTCACAGCATGCTCTCTTTTATTCCTACTACTTGGAAACTTTCGCTCCAAGCAAGCCACTGTCTCAATCATACCACCACTCCAACTACTCATCGGACGTCTACGCAAACGTATACCATCAAAATCATTCAAATAAATCTTTTTAACCAAACGTTCATTAGACATATTCGCTCAACATGTCCGAACCATCTTAACTGACTCTAACACGGCGCAACTTTTGCTACAACATTTTTTTCAATTTCACACTCATCATACACTAATCTATTTCGTACTCGATCTCTCCTATTTACACCCAGCTACCCCACGTAAAAATCTCATTTCTAAATCAGTCATTTTCCGTTTATGCTTTTGCAACCAAACCCAACATTCACTACCCTAAACATCAACGTAGGCACCAAAACTGCATTGTATATACTCAAACGGACTTCTTTGGAAACATTTACATTCCTAGCAAAAGTTCCTAAAGCACCCAAAACCGTACAACAGCAGCATTTACTCTCCTTTCAATTTCACGATCAAAACGGCCATAGACAGCAAACTACCCAAATACACATCTGCCCATCTACCTGTTCTAAACGTGCACCGTATCAATATATATATATATATATATATATATATATATATATATATATATATATATATATATATATATATATACATTACATTCAGTCATCAAGTCACCGTTCTCAAAAACTAAAACTTTGCACTTATCAATAACATTCAACACAAGATTCCTATCTTTACCAACAACATTAATTCTATCAATCATCCTTCTCAGTTGTTCTTCAGATTCAGCCAAAACAACCACGTTATTACATAAACAATATAAATATTTGACATCTGAGTGAGTTTTTAGTCGGAGTGGTAAAATTGTGACAGATATTAGATTATGTCTGACTGATCTTAAAATGGGATTAAAATAAATATTATGTAAAATAATATTTAATAATAACGAAGGCGAGTGATTTTTACGCGTTGTTAAATTTGTTTTCTTCAACATTTTTTTTTGGGAACTTTAATAACAAACACAATAAAAACCAATTACACTGTAGAAAAGGGTTTTTAATGAGCTTTAAAACAGTATTTTTCTTTTTTCAAAACAGTAATTTTTTTATTTAAAAAAAATGGCGTCAAACGCAACAGGTCCTCATGGGTATTGTCCTACGACGGGATCAAAATTTCCACTTCTGCTTGGCTGAACCAGTAACAAATAAAATTTCCTTCTAAGATCGGTTCTATAGTTTTTTTTTTTTTTTAAATAATTTTGAGAAAAAAGCGTTTAAAGTTTTCAGATAGCTATTATGTTGGTTCTGAACACAAAAAAATTACTGCTGTGGAAATGAGATTTTTACGTGGGGTACTTGGTGTAAATAGGAAAGATCGGGTACGAAATAGATTAGTGTATGATGAGTGTAAAATTGAACAAAAATGTTGTAGCAAAAGTTGGTGTTAGTCAGTTAAGATGGTTCGGAGCCATGTTGAGCGAATGCGTCTAATGAACGTTTGCTGTAAAAAAAATTTATTTGAATGATTTTGATGGTATACGTTTGCGTGGACGTCCGATGAGTAGTTGGAGTGGTATGATTGAGAGGGTGGCTTGCGTTAGCGAAAGTTTCCAAGTAGTAGGAATAAAAGAGCATCCTATGAGAGTGGAATTATGAATGTGGATGAAGCGAAAGTTGCTTGTGCTTGATAGGAATGTTTGGAGGCGACTGATTTCAGGATGATGAAAAGAGTTTGTGCCACACCCTTTTGGGTACATGGCGTGATTGTGTATGTATATATGTATGTATGAACACTATCTCATTCAAACCCGTTTTTTATGACTTAAAAAGTTTTTTGCCGGCAATGGCATTTCAGCCACATATTCTCCGAAGTATAAAGATGCAAAAAATGCAAAAAAAATCGATTGTTAATAATTGTTTAAGTTAATTATTTATTGATACATAAATTTATGTTATGTTAGTTAAAAATAAATTGTGTTTTCACGTACAACCAATTGGATGAACTGTGCAAAATTTTGCCCAATTTAAAAATAAAATAATTACACGATTGAAGCAAGCTATTTTGAACCTTAACTACGAGTACACTATAGATCTTCAGAGAATTTCTATAAACGCTCTGGTATAAGCAAAACCTGTCTTTCCTCTTAATTTAGTTCATGGATTAAATACACTTGACGTTGTAGTTATGTTTGATACTGCCTCCAGTGATGTACATAGGTAATAATCAACTGCTGCATAACAATGTCATTATTGTACTAATAATATAATGACCTCTTTCTACATTGGTAATATGGTAAAGTAATATTAATGATAAGAAACACTTGAAAAAACTATATTTTATTCATATTACTAAATACAGTTAAACAACTTATGAATACATATTATATAATAATATTGATATATTTATTACTTTAATTTTATTATAAATAACAATTCTTCTTCAGACCTAGACATATTTAACAAAACAAATTAATCATAAATTTTATGATTATACAAAATAAGACCTGTACAATCATTTGAAAAATACGAATACGAAACAGAACATTTCGAATCGTATAGAACATAAATATAATTTTGCAAGTTTACACGATAAATTCGCCATCTTCTTTATTTTCGCTAATTTTTCTTCTGCTGTGTCTAAACTGAATGTTATTTTATTATATTAAATACGCGTTTTCAAAATAATATTAATTTTATCTTCCAAACTGTTCATTTACATATTATAAATTTAATGTTTCTTTCATAAAAACAGATACACAACGCTATATCATTTTAGTAAAATCTAATTGGCCGTTTTTAAAACATAAGTAAATTTTAGTTAAGAAACTTTGGCCAGATCAGATTTGCTAATGAAACTAAATCCGCGCATGTACAGGATATCCCCATAAGCTTACATGTGATTTGGTTCAGAACCACTAGTTCTGCGCTAAAACATAACACTGATTTCGCTGCGAAACAGCAGTCTGAATGGGGCATAACAATATTTAAAAAATAATCATTAATAAAAAGAAAACTGCAAAATCGTTACACTACGAATAAGAATATCTTTCTTTTAATTTCTACTTTGTGGAAAAGTTTTCTATTTTGCGTTCAACAGGTTTCTCCCTTGCATGAGAACGGATATGTTTCCGTAAGTTTAAACTTTGAATAAAAGTTTTCTCACATATTTCGCACTTATAAGGTCTCTCATTTGTATGTACACAAATATGCGATTTTAAAGTTCCACTACGAGTAAAAGTTTTCTCACATATTTCGCATTTATAAGGCCTTTCATTCGTATGTATACGAATATGCGTTTTTAAGTTTGCATTTACAGTAAAAGTTTTCTCACATATTTCGCACTTATAAGGTCTCTCATTTGTATGTACACGAATATGCAATTTTAAAATTCCACTCCGAGTAAAAGTTTTCTCACATATTTCGCATTTATAAGGCTTCTCATTTGTATGAGAACGGATATGTATTTTTAAGCTTCCTCTTTGAGTAAAAGTTTTCTCACATATTTCGCATTTATAAGGCCTTTCATTCGTATGTATACGAATATGCGTTTTTAAGTTTGCATTTACAGTAAAAGTTTTCTCACATATTTCGCACTTATAAGGTCTCTCATTTGTATGTACACGAATATGCAATTTTAAAGTTCCACTCCGAGTAAAAGTTTTCTCACATAATGTACATTTATGAGATCCACTTTTCTTTACAGATTTATCATTTTCTTCCGAGCTGAAAATATTATTTTTCTTCGAATCTGTACTAGCTTGACAACGTTTTATATCGGTTTCATTCTCAAAATCAGAATATTCTTCCTTAATTATTAATTCTGAATGTAAATCTAAAGATTCTGATTTGAAACTTTCTTCAAATTTAATATTTGTATCATTTTCCAAATCTTCAATGTTCTCTCCATTAATCACTTCTTCTTTCATACAAACAGCATCAAAATTTCTATTATTTTGTGATTCTAAACTTTCTTCAACTTTAATGTTTCTATCAGTTTCCAATTCTAGTTTAATGTATTCTTCATCAATAGTCTCTTCTTTAATTTCGTTTATCATAACTTCACCATTTTGCGATTGTTGTTTTGCATATCGCTTGAAAATTTCGTGCGATTTAAAACATTTTTCTACAAATTTATACGTTTCATTCAATCGAACAGCACAAATTGTACAAATACCATTCGGTAATTTGATCTTGCAATCCACCTAAAATAAGAAAAGTAAAAGATTCCGAAATAATAATATATATTACAATCAAAACAAATTATTTCATTCTTACAATATCTGGCATAATTGCTTCCAATTTATCTACGAAACGTTTGCCATCTGAATCCAGATTAAGTATTGTGAACAATACATTTTTATCACTTGTACATAATCGGCAATGTTGCATAAAACTATTCATGATTAAAATTAAATTTTCTACCAAAAAAGCTTCTTATAATAAGTAAAATATAAAAATATTGTAATTGATAGTATTAGAGGTTAACTTATAAAAATCTGACACGAATCCAGTTGGCCAGATTAATTTTGTGTAAAATTACTAGTATAAGAAGAAGAATAAATAGCTGCGTATTTAATTTTACAATTTTTCCTTAATTGCTATTTGATCCAGGTTCTAGCGAGATTTGTCTAAATAAAATTTAAATAAAAGACAAAAAAATAGAAAGATAAGTAATCAATCTGCAGCTAAAGTCAATAAAGTTGAATAAACTTTACCTACAGGACCGTCAATGCAAACAATTACTTTAAATATAATTTGTCACTTTTTTTACATGATTATTATTTAAAATCAAATCTAAATGTTGTATGTAGAATAATGTTATTTAATTACTATAAAAATCAATATGTATTTGAAAATTTATAACACAACATTCAACTGGCCAACTATTTCGAACAATGATCTTACCGTGTCATCTATATGGTAATGTTTGAACTATTTGCAAATCGAATTGTGCTGTCGATAAAAAAGAAAACTGTAATTTAAATACTAGTAGTGCAATCTATGGACTATTTTTAAACAAGTATTGCCATTTTTACATTCTTCTGATCACAACGAAGTCTGAGAATTCCACTTGGTATTAGAAACACATGAATAAAGTTGAAAATAACTAAATGTCACTTTATGTTGAAGATTTAGTTTTACCACTTTGACTGCAATAAAAAAGTGGTATAGGGTTTGGTACGGTGTCTGTAACATTTTCAAAAAAAATTGTGTATAGAAATCATTCATATAGCCTCTAAATGACGAATCTGAACTTAGTTTATGTGGGTGTATGGATGTGCGTCGTCAGCTCGCTCGCTCGGTCGTAATTCAAAATTTTGTGGCCCCAACTTCTCCTAGACGGTTCATCCGATTTTAATGAAATTTTTATAAATTTGTCTAGTGCCCAAGATGGTCATGTGGTTTTGGTTTTTTCCAGTAATGCCAACTTTCCGAGAAAAAAAATTACTAAAGTTTTTAAAAATTTATACTGGCTACATTATTTATCCGATTTTGATCAAATTTTTTGAAAAGATTTCCTTAGTGCTCCCATTAATTATATAATTTTATTAATATCTAGTGTTACCAACTTTCCGAGAACAAAATTACGGAATTTTTACAAAATTTATTATAGTCATATTATTTAACCGATTTTACTCAAATTTTCACAAAAGATTCACCTTGTATTCATATAATTTATGTAATTTTAACAAAATACAGTGTTGCCAACTTCACGAAAAAAAAATTTACTAAATTTTTTAAAAATTTATTATGATCACTTTATTTAACCGATTTTAATCAAATTTTCATAGAAAATTCTCCTACTGTCTAAATAAATTATGTTGTGTTAACAAAATACAGTGTTGCCAACTTATCGAGAAAAAAACATATATTTTTTTAAAAAGTTTAAGTATTGTTTCATTATTTATTCATTTTTGCTAAAATTTTCCTCAAAGTTTCTCCTAGTGCCCACATAAATTATAATATTATTAAAATACAGTGTGTTGCCAACTTTCCGAAAAAAAATTAATAATATTCTAAAAATTTATTATGCCTACATTATTTATCCGATTTTAATCAAATTTTTACAGAAGATATTGCTTAGCGCCTATAATATTATATATTAGCAAAATACAATGTTGCCGCAACTTTCGGTGAAAAATTGTTTTATTTCTATTTCTTATCATTTATGTGATAATGTCAAAGTGGTCTATATATATATGGGTTTACCCATATACTTCTAATCTTGTTCAATTTGTAACTAATTTAAAATTAGTTCACTGTGATGACGAAATCGTTTAGAAACATTCGATTCTTAACTGTATTGCTTAAATTATTCACTACATCACAACACTCACTACCATACATCAATGTAGGCACCAAAACTGTTCCTAAAGCACCCAAAGCACCTTACAACCAGCAGCATTTACTCTCCTTTCAATTTCACGGCCATCTCTAGACAGCAAACTACCCAAATACACATCTGCTCATCTACCTGCTCTAAACGTGCACCGTATCAATATAAATACATTACTGTATTGCTTCTTAGTTTATTTCCAGGGTGATTCAGGTGCTCCCCTGGTCGCTGAAGAAGATGGCGCATTTGTCCTAATTGGTATCGTATCTGCTGGTATTGGATGCGGATCGAAAACTTTTCCTGGTGTTTATACAAGAGTTTCAGCGTTCGCTCCTTGGATTCGCGAAAATATTATATAATTGTTTTATTAACTATATATGTTACGTAAGAAAGTCTTTATTATTATTATTATTTTTTTCAAAAGTATTTTTAGAATAAAATATTTTATCTACAACTGCTTTGTTATATGGTCATTATATATATATATATATATATATATATATATATATATATATATATATACAATCAGATAAATAATATTAGTCTTTATAGCCCCGTGGTAAATAAAATACTAGTCTTTATTAACCAAGGTTAATAAAATATTAGTCATTATTAACCAAGGGAAATAAAGAAACGATTTTTATTAACTTGATTTCCGTACGCACGCTTCGTTGCTAGGCAACATCAACAAACTAAATATCTCTACGCCAGATGGCAGCAGTTATCAGTCAAAGTAATAAAATAACAGTTGTAGTTAGTTAGTTAGTTAGTTGTTGTTAACATCATAGATTTGAATAAGCAAGTACAATATTAAAATATATAAGCAGTTGTAGATAAAGTATAGTATTTGACTTGCAAATAATGCCTACAATGCCTACGAGGATGTTTTATTCCCCTCGCTACCCTCGTGGACTAAACAACATCCTCGTACATTATAGGTGCCATTATTTGCTCGTTACATAATATACTATTATTTAAATCTAAATTAAAAGACGATTTAATAAATAACCCTTTTCGGATTTTTTTTTACCCACTTTGACTGCAAGGAAAAAGTGGTATAGCGTTTGGTACGGTGTCTGTAACATTAGCAAAAATAAAAATTTGTATAGAAATCTTTGCTATAGCCTTTAGTTCAGACGAATCTAAACTTAATTTATAAGTGGGTGTATGTGTATGCGCCGTCAGCTCGCTCGCTCGGTCGTAAGTCAAAATTTTGTGGCCGCAACTAATCCTAGACGGTTCAACCGATTTTAATGAAATTGTCAGGATAAATTTGTCTAGTGCCCAAGATGGTCATGTGGTTTTGGTTTTTTCCAGTAATGCCAACTTTCCGAGAAAAATAATAATAAAATTTTTAAAAATTTATACTGGCTACATCATTTACCCGATTTTGATCAAATTTTCAGAAAAGATTTCTCTAATGGTCTCGTTAATTATATAATTTTATTAATATTCAGTGTAGCCAACTTTCCGAGAAAAAAATTACTAAATTTTTTAAAAATATATTATGACCATGTTATTTAACCGATTTTACTCAAATTTTTACAAAAGATTCTCCTAGTAATCATATAATTTACGTAATTTTAACAAAATACAGTGTTGCCAACTTATCGGAAATAAAAATCACAATTTTTTTAAAAAAAATTCATTGTGGCTACATTATTTATTCGATTTTGATCAAATTTTTGAGGAAAGTTTCTTCTCGTGCCCACATAAATTATAATTTTATTAAAGATATTGTGTTCGGCCAACTTTCCGAGAAATGTCAAAGTGGTCTATATATGGGTTTACCCATATCTACTTCTAATCTTGTTTAATTATAATTTACATGGAAATGACGTTACAGATAAAGATCAATAAATTGTATGACACATATAAAATTAAATATAATTCTTTATTTAAATCTAAATTAAAAGACGATTTAATAAATAATTCCTTTCGGATTTTTTTTTAATGATGTCTCTCCATTATCTAATTTTTACCAAAATATCCTTTTCGCAAACCATAAGCATGAAAGCGTCGAAATTATCCCGATTTAAACAATTTCGCAATCTATTACATTTAAAATGTAGTTTAATTTTAACAAGATTAAAAGTATATGGGTAAACCCATGTATATAGACCACTTTGACATTTCTCGGAAAGTTGGCAACACACTGTATTTTAATAATATTATAATTTATGTGGGCACTAAGAGAAACTTTGAGGAAAATTTCATCAAAAACAAATAAATAATGTAACCACAATAAACTTTTTAAAAAAAATTTGGTTTTTTTTTCTCGAGTTGGCAACACTGTATTTTGTTAACACGACATAATTTATTTAGACACTAGGAGAATCTTTTATAAAAATTTGATTAAAATCGGTTAAATGAAGTGATCATAATAAATTTTTAAAAATTTTAGTAAATTTTTTTCTCGGAAAGTTGGCAACACTGTATTTTGTTAAAATTACATAAATTATATGAATACTAGGAGAATCTTTTGTGAAAATTTGAGTAAAATCGGTTAAATAACATGACTATAATAAATTTTGTAAAAATTCCGTAATTTTGTTCTCGGAAAGTTGGTAACACTAGATATTAATAAAATTATATAATTAATGGGAGCACTAAGGAAATCTTTTCAGAAAATTTGATCAAAATCGGATAAATAATGTAGCCAGTATAAATTTTTAAAAACTTTAGTAATTTTTTTTCTCGGAAAGTTGGCATTACTGGAAAAAACCAAAACCACATGACCATCTTGGGCACTAGACAAATTTATAAAAATTTTATTAAAATCGGATGAACCGTCTAGGAGGAGTTGCGGCCACAAAACTTTGACTTACGACCGAGCGAGCGAGCTGACGAAGCATATCCATACACCCACTTATAAACTAAGTTCAGATTCGTCATCTAGAAACTATATGAAAGATTTCTATATACAATTTTTTTTTGAAAATGTTACAGACACCGTACCAAACCCTATACCACTTTTTTATTGCAGTCAAAGTGGTAAAAATAAATCTTCAACCTGAAGTGACATTTACTTATTTTCAACTTTATTCATGTGTTCCTAATACCAAGTGGACTTCTCAGAATTCGTTGTGATCAGAAGAATGTAAAAATGGCAATACTTGTTTAAAAATAATTCATAGATTGCACTACTAGTATTTAAATTACAGTTTTCTTTTTTATCGACAGCACAATTTGATTTGCAAATAGTTCAAACATTATCATATAGATGACACTGTAAGATCAATGTTCGAAATAGTTGGCTAGTTGAATGTTGTGTTATAAATTTTCAAATACATATTTATTTTTATAGTAATTAAGAAATATTATTCTACATACAACATTTAAATTTGATTTTAAATAATAATCATGGAAAAAAAGTGACAAATAATATTTAAAGTAATTTTTTACATTGACGGTCCTGTAGGTAAAGTTCATTCAACTTTATTGACTTTAGCTGCAGATTGATTATTTATCTTTCTATTTTTTTTTCTTTTATTTAAATTTTATTTAGACAAATCGCTAGAACCTGGATCAAGAAGCAATTAAGGAAAAAATTGTAAAATTAAATACGCAGGTATTTATTCTTCTTCTTATACTAGTAATTTTACACAAAATTCATCTGGCCAACTGGATTCGTGTCAGATTTTTATAAGTTAACCTTTAATACTATCAATTACGATATTTTTATATTTTACATTTTATAAGAAGCTTTTTTTGGTAGAACATTTAATTTTAATCATGAATAGTTTTATGCAACAGTGCCGATTATGTACAAGTGATAAAAATGTATTGTTCACTATACTTAATCTGGATTCAGATGGCAAACGTTTCGTAGATAAAGTGGAAGCTATTATGCCAGAAATTGTAAGAATGAAATAATTTGTTTTGATTGTAATATACATTATTGTTTCTGAATCTTTTACTTTTCTTATTTTAGGTGGATTGCAAGATCAAATTACCGAATGGTATTTGTACAATTTGTGCTGTTCGATTGAATGAAACGTATAAATTTGTAGAAAAATGTTTTAAATCGCACGAAATTTTCAAGCGCTATGCAAAACAACAATCGCAAAATAGTGAAGTTATGGGAAACGAAATTAAAGAAGAGACTATTGATGAAGAATACATTAAACTAGATGTGGAAACTGATATAAACATTAAAGTTGAAGAAAGTTTAGAATCACAAAATAATACCAATTTTGATACTACTTGTATGAAAAAAGAAGCTATTGAGATAGATGTGGAATATGATACAAATATTAAATTTGAAGAAAGTTTGAAATCCGAATCCTTAGATTTACATTCAGAATTAATAATTAAGGAAGAATATTTTGATTTTGAGAATGAAACCAATATAAAACGTTGTCAAGCTAGTAGAAATTCGAATGAAAATGATGAATATGTAATGCAAAAAAAATTTTATAAATGTACATCATGTGAAAAAACTTTTACTCATAAGGGAAGTTTTAAAAGGCATATTCGTATACATACAAAGGAGAAACCTTATAAATGCGAAATATGTGAGAAAACTCTTACTCAAAGTGTTAATTTAAGAAGACATATCCGTTCTCATACAAATGAGAAACCATATAAGTGCAAAATATGTGAAAAAGCATTTACTCAAAGTGCAACTTTAAATAATCATATTCGTATACATACAAATGAGAGACCTTATAAATGCGAAATATGTGAGAAAACTTTTACTCAAAGAGAAACCTTAAAAAGACATATCCGTTCTCATACAAATGAGAGACCTTATAAATGTGAAATATGTGAGAAGACTTTTATTACTAGTGGACATTTAAAGAAGCATATTCGTATACATACAAAGGAGAGACCTTATAAATGTGAAATATGTGAGAAAACTTTTACTGAAAGTGGAAACTTAAAAAAACATATTCGTTCTCATTCAAATTGAAGACCTTATAAATGCGAAATATGTGAGAGAACTTTTACTGTAAGTGGAAGAAGTTTAAGAAGACAAAAACATATTCGTTCTCATTCAAATTGAAGACCTTATAAATGCGAAATATGTGAGAGAACTTTTACTGTAAGTGGAAGTTTAAGAAGACATCCATTTTCATGCAAAGAAGAAACCTGATGAATGCGAAATGAAAAACTTTTTTTTATAGTAGAAATTAAAAAAAATAACATTTTTGAATTCGTAATATAACGATTTAATTGTTGTAGTTCTCTTTTTATTAATCATTAATTTTTAAATATTGTTAAACCTCATTCAAACTGTTCTTTCGCGAACGAAATCAGTGTTCTGTTTTAGCACAAACTAATAGTTCTGAACCAAACTACATATGAGCTTGTATTTAGTTTTTTTTAGCAAATTTTGTTTCACCGCAGGTAAAGTCTGGCCTGGTCAGAAACTTTGGTTATGCATTCCTAATACAAAATGAAATTCCAAATTGTTTATTGTGACAAGATGACAGTTTGTTGATATTCAAATGTAAAGATGACGGCATTTTCCCAAATCAATTTTATATATTTTTTTTTAATTTTATCATTTTTAAATATGTAAAATATATTAAATGTTATTTATAATAAAATTCAAAGTAATGAATAAATCAGTATTATTATGTAATAAGTATTCATATGTTGTTTAAACTGTATTTAGTAATATGAATAAAATATTTTTTCTTCAAAGCTATTTTAATGTTAATATTACGTTACCATATTACCTATGTAGGAAAAAAGTAATTATGTTACTAGTACAATAATGACATTATTATGCAGTAGTTGATTATTACCTATATACATCACTGGAGACAGCACCAAACATAACTACGATGTCAAGTGTATTTAATTTATGGATTAGGTATAGAAGGAAGACTGGTAATGCGTATACTAAAGCATTGAAAGAAATGTTGAAAGATCTTTTTCAACACTTTTTCAACACTAAGACTGGACGAAGATGGACTCAACGAGAATACGCAAAAAGGACACGTCAAACGAAACTGTCGTAACAAACCTTGTGCAAAGCCTATTGCAAAGAAATTTACTCCTGCAATGTATGCGGTGTGAAAGGACATTTTGCCAAGGACTGCACAAATCGCAATGGAAAAAGTGGACATGAAACTACAAATCGCAGACCATTAATTATCATCATATTTTCGGGTACGAAATTGATTAGTGTATGATGAGTGTCAAATTGAAAAAAATGTTGTAGCAAAAGTTGGTGTTAGTCAGTTAAGATGGTTCGGACATGTTGAGCGAATGTCTAATGAACGTCTGGTTAAAAAGATTTATTTGAATGATTTTGATGGTATACGTTTGCCCAGTCGATCAGTCCGATGAGTAGTTGGAGTGGTGGTATGATTGAGAGAGTGGCTTGCGTTAGCGAAAGTTTCCAAGTAGTAGGAATAAAAGAGCATGTATGAGAGGAATTATGAATGTGGATGAAGCGAAAGTTGCTTGTTTGGGTAGGAATGTTTGGAGGCGACTGATTTCGGATTGATGAAAAGAGTTTGTGTCACACCCTTTTGGGTACATGGTGTGATTATGTATGTATGTATGTATATTTGAAACTCTTTTATTTATTTTATTTATATTTATTTCGAAAATATTAAAATACACATTTTATTCCATTTCGTTAATACAATTTAATTAACTTTTGAATTATTTTTAACATAACATTGTAAAAAATTGTACAGAACTCATTATATTAAAATAAAATAGCTTTAGGTTCTAGTTCTGTATTAATATTTATTAATTACCAACGTTTCGACGGACTCAACGTGCTTTTTTATCAGAAAAAAAAATAAAATTACTGTAAATGATATTTGTATGATTTATCCTGATAAAGACACAAGTTGAGTTTGTCGAAATAATAATGTAATAAAGAACTAATAAAGAAAAAAATCTCAAAAAAGTATTGGATAGTAAATAGTACAGATCAAGACAAGCAAGTAGAGCCAGGAAAAGATGGAAGGACAGTGTTGCTGAAGATGCAAAACTAGCAGGAATTAGGAGTCGAAGAAGAACAACTAAGGACAGGGAAAAATGGATAGAAAAGTTAGTGGATTCCAAGGCTTGATTTGGGCTGTAGCGCCATTGGAGAGGGAGAGAGATAGCGAGAGAGAGAGAGAGAGAGAGAGAGAGAATAAAAACTTTAGTATTTTTTTTCGGAAAGTTGGCAACACTGGACATTAATAAAATTATATAATTAGTGGGAGCATTAGGGAAATCTTTTCTGAAAATTTGATCAAAATCGGATAAGTAACGTAGCCAATATGAATTTTTAAAAACTTTAGTAATTTTTTTTCGGAAAGTTGGCATCACTGAAAAAAACCAAAACCGCATGACCATCTTGGGCACTAGACAAATTTATCCTGAAAATTTCATTAAAATCGGTTGAACCGTCTAGAAGAAGTTGTGGCCACAAAATTTTCACTTACGAGCGAGCAAACGACCTGACGCCGCACATCCATACACTCACTTATAAACTAAGTTCAGATTCGTCATCTAGAGGCTATATGAAAGATTTCTATAAACATTTGTTTTTTTGAAAATGTTACAGGCACCGTACCTAACGCTATACCACTTTTCCTTGCAGTCAAAGTGGTAAAAACATTTTATTTTGCAAAATCGGATATACAAAATTAATTATATTATATTCTGGGATTATATATACATGTTATTAGAGATGTTAATCTGTAAACAATAGCATTGTGACACGTTTTTCGACTAAAATTTGATTGCAAACAAACTCGAATTAAAATTATTATTGTATTTTAAATAAACATTTTCAGTTTAAAAATTCATAAATCAAATATTACAAGTATTTTTATAACAATCATAAATCATATTCTTTATTAAAGATAAATATTTTGTTTTTATGTAATTTAAATATTTTTTGTATCAAGTGTTTATTAATTTTAGGAAAAAGAAAGGAAACAACAATAATTATTCAAGTAAATATTTATTTTAAAACATTAATTTTTAGACAAAAATATAATAAAATTTGCATATTGCTAAATTTGAATTGGCATAAAAAATTAGGTATATTTTCTAAGCAACGGATAATTTTGCCAATAAACTCAAATTAATTCACAATAAACTAACTAAACAAGATTAGAAGTATATGGGTAAACCCATATATAGACCACTTTGATATTTCTTGGAAAGTTTGTGATTTTTTTCTCGATAAGTTTGCAACACTGTATTTTGTAAAATTGCATAATTTATTTAGGCACTAGAAGAATCTTTTATAAAAATTTGACTAAAATCGATTAAATACACTGGTCATAATAAATTTCTAAAAATTTTAGTAATTTTTTTCTCCGAAAGTTGGCAACACTGTATTTTGTTAAAATTACATAAACTATATGAATACTAGGAGAATCTTTTGTGAAAATTTGAGTAAAATCGGTTAAATAAAATAGTCATAATAAATTTTTAAAAATTTTAGTAATTTTTTCTCGAAAAGTTGGCAACACTGTATTTTGATAAAATTACATAAATTATATGAATACTAGGAAAATCTTTTGTGAACATTTGAGTAAAATCAGTTAAATAACATAGCCATAACAAATTTTTTAAAAATGTAGTAATTTTTTTCTCGGAAAGTTGGCAACACTGGATATTAATAAAATTATATAATTAATGCGATCATTTGGGAAATCTTTTCTTTGATCAAGATCGAATAAATTACGTAGCCATTTTGAATTTTTTAAAACTTTAATAATTTTTTTCTCGGAAAATAGGCATTACTGGAAAAAAATAAAACCACATGACCATCTTGGGCACTAGACAAATTTATCCTTAAAATTTCATTAAAATCGGTTGAACCGTCTAGGAGGAGTTGCGGCCACAAAATTTTGACTTACGACCGAGCGAGCTGACGACGCACATCCATACACCCACTTATAAACTAAGTTCAGATTCGTCATCTAGAGGTTATATGAAAGATTTCTATACAATTTTTTTCTTTGCTAATGTTACAGACATCGAACCAAACGCTATAGCACTTTTTTCTTGCAGTCAAAGTAGTAAAAAATAAAGGTAAATTATAAAAATGACAGATATAAAATTAAATACAATTCTTTATTTAAATCTAAGTTAAAAGACAATTTAATAAATGATTCTTTTCGGAAATTTTGTTAATGATATTTTCATTATCTAATTTTATCCAAACTATTCTTCTCGTATGACATGAGCATGAAAGCCTTGAAATTATCCTGACTTAAACAATTTCGCAATCTGTTTAACATGTACTTTAACTTGTGAAAATATTCGTTTGCATGATAATTGACTGGAAGATATAATGATAGTATTAATTTATAAGTAGCGAATAAATTCGCGTATGTCAATGTATGTGGATATGAAATTTTTGTAAAATTGAAAAACAACTGACAATGCAATTTCTACAAGTATTCTGCTATAGTTTGTTACATTGATTTCATCTTCTTCTCCGGTTTCAGTTTGTCCGTCATCGGATTAATTCAGAAGTTTTATCGGGTAAGTATATTACCACTATTGATTTTGGGAAAGTCTTTTATATATATCGTCATTCAATACATATCGTTGTTTTTGGGATAATCTGTTCTTAAATTTTTGTAAAATTTTAATTTTTTGACAATGGCCGGTCAAGGCCCATAATGATAACGGCCCACCGGGGAGAGCCCGGTGCCCCGGTGGGACAGTTTAACCCTGTCTGTACCTACTATATTTTGTAAATATATTTGCATATAATTTTATAAAATTAGCATTTAAATTATATTGATGCAACTAGAAAAATAAGGAAAATTTTTAAGGGCAGATGCAATATTTTTATTAAATAAACAGAAATGTCTATTTTGTGTAGCAAATACAAATTTTACAAGAAATAAAAGTTACGATTGTACAGGTTCAATTTGATAAAAATTATTGTTTAAATTTAATTGAAAAATTTGAACTATTTTGGTGTAATGCTATTTTTACTATGTTGTTGAAAAGTTATGTTTAATTTTTTTGTATGTAAATGTTAAATTAATTTTTGTTATAAATGAATTAAATTTATGGCTACAAATAAAACATATTCACGTATTTGACCTTTTATTAAATAAGCCAATAATAAGTTACACAAAAATAAATTATATATATATATATAAATAATCGATCGAGGAAATTATATTTAAAAATTTGTATTAAAATTTTACAAGAACGACAAATATATACGTCTGTACAAATAGACGAGCAGATAAATTCTAACTTCTACTACATAGTGTTAGAACGCGATAGTTTCTCATAAAGAAATATGGTAAGTGTGTAACGTAAGATCTCTATTGCCACGGGCGGTAACAATATACATATATGTAATTCCTCCCGCGCTAGATAAAACTATCTCTTATTGTATATTTTCATTTTTTTTGCCTATCATACTTCTTTTTACAAATTTTAATTATTCTAATAAAAATACAAATTAGTATAATTATTACTAATATTACAATAACAATATTATTAGCATGCGAATAAGAATGATTTAATAGGATTGGTTTTAATTCTCCTAAATGAATTTTCTCTAATGATTTAGTATTAACAGTTTTATTTAGTATTTTACTAGGTATCATTTACATCAAAATTAAATTTTATAATGTTGCCATATGATTTTCTAAATATAATTTTTTTTATTCTGTTTGATATTACTAGTGAAAGTGAGTTTTTATTTTCTGGCTATCTTTGATCTTTAAATGTTTACATAGCTTTTTTTTATGCTCTTTCCGAATTTGCAATAAAAAATAGGTGTTTTATTTCGAGATATTCTGCTGAAAAGCTTAAAATTGGACACCCAATATAAACTCTTATGATACGCTTGAAGAAAAATTTTTTATTCATATTATTAAATAAAGTTAAAACAATAAATTGATAAACACATATTACATAATAATATTGATTTATTTATTAATTTGAAATTTATTATAAATAATATTTAATATAGTTTACGTATTTAATAATAATAAAATTAATATAAATTGAAAAATTTATAAAATTAATTTGGGTAAATGCCGTCATCGTTACATTAAAATATATCAACAAACTATTTTATTATCTTCTTGTCACAATGAAAACTGAAAATTTCAATTTGTATTAGGAACGCATAAGCAAAGTTTATTGTCATTTCATGTTGTGTTATAAATTTTCAAATTCATGTTGATTTTTATAGAAATTAAAAAACAATATTGTACATAAAGTGTCATTCAGACTACCGCTTTAATTTTACGCACAAGCACAAAAGTTTCACCAATTTCGGGATAATGGAAAAAGTATGTGCCACACCCTTTTTAGTATATGGCGTGAGTGTGTTTGTATGTAAGTATGTAAATTCTTCTTCAAACCTATACATATTTAACACAACAAATTAATCATAAATTTTATGATTATACAAAATAAAACCTGTACAATCATTTGAAAAATACGAATACGAAACAGAACATTTCGAATCGTATAGAACATAAATATAATTTTGCAAGTTTACATGATGAATTCGCCATCTTCTGTATTCTCGCTAATTTTTCTTCTGATGTATCTAAAATGAATGTTATTTTATTATATTAAATAATATTAATTTTATCTTGCAAACTGTTCATTTACATATTATAAATTTAATGTTTCTTTCTTGAAAACAGATATACAACGCTATCTCATTTTAGTAAAATCTAATTGGCCGTTTTTAAAACATAAGTAAATTTTAGTTAAGAAACTTTGGCCAGATCAGACTTTGGCAGTGATCAAACAAAATTTGCTAATGAAACTAAATCCGCGCATGTACAGGATATCCCCATAAGCTTACCTGTGATTTGGTTTAGAATCACTAGTTCTGCGCTAAAACATAACACTGATTTCGCTAGCGAAACAGAAATCTGAATGGGGCATAACAATATTTAAAAAAATAACCATTAATAAAAAGAGAACTACAAAATCGTTACACTACGAATACGAATATCTTTCTTTTAATTTCTACTTTGTGGAAAAGTTTCCTATTTTGCATTCAACAGGTTTCTCCCTTGCATGAGAACGGATATGTTTCCGTAAGTCTGAACTTTGAATAAAAGTTGTCTAACATATTTTGCATTTATAAGATTTCTCATTTGTATGAGAACGGATATGTCTTTTTAAGCTTCCTCTTTGAGTAAAAGTTTTCGCACATGTTTCGCATTTATAAGGTCTTTCATTTGAATGAGAACGGATATGTGTTTTTAAATTTCCTCTTTGAGTAAAAGTTTTCTCACATATTTCGCATTTATAAGGTCTCTCCTGTGTATGACAACGAATATGCACTTTCAAACCACAATTTTGAGTAAAAGTTTTCTCACATATGTCGCATTTATAAGGTCTCTCCTGTGTATGAGAACGAATATGCACTTTCAAATCACCATTTTGAGTAAAAGTTTTCGCACATGTTTCGCACTTATAAGGTCTTTCATTCGTATGACAACGGATATGGCTTTTTAAGTTACAACTTTTAGTAAAAGTTTTCTCACATATTTCGCACTTATAAGGTCTCTCATTTGTATGCCTACGAATATGTCGTTTTAAAACATCAATCCGAGTAAAAGTTTTCTCACATAATGTACATTTATGAGATTCACTTTTCTTTATAGATTCATCATTTTCTTCCGAGCTGAAAATATTATTTTTCTTCGAATCTGTACTAGCTTGACAACGTGTTATATCGGTTTCATTCTCAAAATCAGAATATTCTTCCTTAATTATTAATTCTGAATGTAAATCTAAAGATTCTGATTTCAAACTTTCTTCAAATTTAATATTCGTATCATTTTCCAAATCTACTTGAATGTGTTCTTCAGTAATAGGTTCTTCTTTCATACAAACAACATCAAAATTTCTATTATTTTGTGATTCTAAACTTTCTTCAACTTGAACGTTTATATCAGTTTTCAATTCTAGTTTAATGTATTCTTCATCAATATTCTCTTCTTTAATTTCGTTTTTCATAACTTCACTATTTTGCGATTGTTGTTTTGCATGTCGCTTGAAAATTTCTTGCGATTTAAAACATTTTTCTACAAATTTATACGTTTCATTTAATCGAACCGAACAAATTGAGCAAATACAATCCGATAACTTCTCAGTACATTCAAGCTAAAAATATAAATTAAAATTATATATTACATATAATAAAAATCACCGATTTAAAAAGAGCTTAATAAAAAATATATCTACTAATAACACCAAGTCCCTATGATATTTAACTAATATTTGATTTATGTGAGAGATCTAAATCCTACTATAGGCTGTGTGGGTACGTTTTACTTGGTTATGGGGTAACAAATAGTTAAAAATAATTTGCGCACAATTAAAAATGCAAGACGAAATTTTCATAAGCCTGAAAACAGCAACACAGAGACAGACGCTAACATTATTCTAACAGTAACTATTCCCCCACTACTCTTATATGCATATTATAATAATTAATAAGCTTATTATAAGCAAATCTAATAAAAGGCATTTAGAACAAGTTAATCTATACATATAAAACACATTGTAAATAAGTATGTTTGTCCGGTTTTGAAATGCAACTTGGAAAGAAAGTTATAAAGTTGAAATCTAGCACAGAGCTGTGTAATACTAAAAAAAAGATGGAATAAACATAAACACTATAATGCTATAAACGGAAAAACTTAACAACTACTTGTCAGTTCTAATTTTTAGCATACACATAATTTAATAATTTATTTCGTGGAGTTGGTTAAAGCTAGTATTTTACTTACAATTTCCGATGCAATGGTTTCCAATTTGTATGATAACAATACATTATCCGAATCCATTGTAGTTAAAGTAAATGTTATATTATCACCACCAGCACATAATCGACACCTTTCTTCATTGAAATGTTGTTTTAATATGATTTGAGAATCGAAACATTGTTTGATAAATTTGTAAGCTTCATTCAACTGAACAGCGCAAATACCATTCGGTAATTTGATCTTGCAATCTACCTAAAATAAGAAAAGTAAAAGATTCAGAAACAATAATGCATATTACAATTAAAACAAATTATTTCATTCTTACAAGTTCTGGCATAATTGCTTCCAATTTATCCACAAAACGTTTGCCATCTGAATCCAGATCAAGTATAGTGAACAATACATTTTTGTCACTTATACATAATTGACAATGGTGCATAAACTTATTCATAATTAAAATTAAATTTTCTACTAAAAAAACGCTTCTTATAATAAGTAAAATATAAAAATATTGTAATTGATAGTATTAGAGGTTAACTTATAAAAATCTGACACGAATCTAGTTGCCCAGATGAATTTTGTGTAAAATCACTAGTATAAGAAGAAGAATAAATAGCTGGGTATTTAATTTTACAATTTTTTCCTTAATTGCTACTTAATCTAGGTTCTAGCTATTTGTCTAAATAAAATTTAAATAAATGAAAAAAATAGAAAGATAAGTAATCATTCTGCAGCTAAATTCAATAAAATTGAATGAACTTTACCCACAGGACCGTCAATGTAAACAATTACTTTAAATATAATTTGTCACTTTTTTTTACATGATTATTATTTAAAATCAAATCTAAATGTTGTATGTAGAATAATGTTTTTTACTTACTATAAAAATCAATATGTATGAAAATTTATAACACAACATTCAATTGGCCAACTATTTCGAACAATGATCTTGCAGTGTCATCTATATGATAATATTTGAACTATTTGCAAATCGAATTGTGCTGTCGATAGAAAAGAAACCTGTAATTTGATTACTAGTAGTGCTATCTATATGTTAATGTTTAAACTATTTGCAAATCGAACTGTGCTGTCGATAGAAAAGAAAACTGTAATTTGATTACTAGTAGTACACTCTATGGACTATTTTTAAACAAGTATTGCCATTTTTACATTGTTCTGATCACAACGAAGTCTGAGAAGTCCACTTGGTATTAGGAACACATGAATAAAGTTGAAAATAACTAAATGTCACTTTATGTTGAAGATTTATTTTTACTACTTTGACTGCAATAAAAAAGTGGTATAGGGTTTGGTACGGTGTCTATAACATTTTCAAAAAAAAAATTGTATATAGAAATCCTTCATATAGCCTCTAGATGACGAATCTGAACTTAGTTTATGTGAGTGTATGGATATGCGTCGTCAGCTCGCTCGCTCGGTCGTAAGTCAAAGTTTTGTGGCCGCAACTCCTCCTAGACGGTTCAACCAATTTAAATAAAATTTTCATAAATTTGTCTAGTGCCCAAGATGGTCATGTGGTTTTGGTTTTTTCCAGTGATGCCAACTTACCGAGAAAAAAATTACTAAAGTTTTTAAAAATTCATATTGGCTACGTTATGTATCCGATTTTGATCAAATTTTCAGAAAAGATTTCCCTAATGCTTCCATTAATTATATAATTTTATTAATGTCCAGTGTTGCCAACTTTCCGAGAAAAAAATTACTAAAGTTTAAACAATTTATTATTGCCATGTTATTTAACCGATTTTACTCAAATTTTCACAAAAGATTCTCCCAGTATTCATGTAATTTATGTAATTTTAACAAAATACAGTGTTGCCAACTTTCCGAGAAAAAAATTTACTAAATTTTTTAAAAATTTATTATGATCACTTTATTTAACCGATTTTAATCAAATTTTCATAAAAGATTTTCCTAGTGTCTAAATAAATTATGTTGTATTAACAAAACACAGTGTTGCCAACTTATCGAGAAAAAAACACATAAATTTTTTAAAAAAGTTTATTGTGGTTAAATTATTTATTCGTTTTTGATTAAATTTTCGCTAAAAGTTTCTCCTAGTGCCCACATAAATTATAATATTATTAAAATACAGTGTGTTGCCAACTTTCCGAGAAATTGTCAAAGTGGTCTATATATATATATATATATATATATATATATATATATATATGGGTTTACTCATATTTTTCTAATCTTGTTAAAATTAAACTATATTTTAACAGTAATAGAATGCGAAATTGTTTAAATCGAGATAATTTCGACGCTTTCATGCTCATAGTTTGCAAAAAGTATATTTTGGTAAAAATTAGATAATGGAGAGACATCATTAAAAAAGAAATCCGAAAGGATTTATTTATTAAATCGTCTTTTAATTTAGATTTAAATAAAGAATTATATTTAATTTTATATGTGTCATACAATTTATTGATCTTTATCTGTAATGTCATTTCCATTTAAAATATAATTAAACAAGATTAGAAGTAGATATGGGTAAACCCATATATAGACCACTTTGACATTTCTCAAAAAGTTGGCCGAACACAATATCTTTAATAATATTATAATTTATGTGGGCACTAGGAAAAACTTTACGGAAAATTTGATCAAAATCGAATAAATAATGTAGCCCCAATAAATTTCTTTTAAAAAATTGTGATTTTTATTCCCGATAAGTTGGCAACACTGTATTTTGTTAAAATTACGTAAATTATATGATTACTAGAAGAATCTTTTGTAAAAATTTGAGTAAAATCGGTTAAATAACATGGTCATGATATATTTTTAAAAACTTTAGTAATTTTTTTCTCGGAAAGTTGGCTACACTAAATATTAATAAAATTATATAATTAATGAGAGCATTAGAGAAATCTTTTCTGAAAATTTGATCAAAATCGGGTAAATGATGTATCCAGTATAAATTTTTAAAAACTTTATTATTATTTTTCTCGGAAAGTTGGCATTACTGGAAAAAACCAAAACCACATGACCATCTTGGGCACTAGGCAAATTTATCCTGAAAATTTCATTAAAATCGGTTGAACCGTCTAGGAGGAGTTGCAGCCACAAAATTTTGACTTACGACCGAGAGATAAACTAAGTTTAGATTCGTCTGATCTAGAGGCTATATCAAAGATTTCTATACAAATTTTTATTTTTGCTAATGTTACAGACACCGTACCAAACGCTATACCACTTTTTCCTTGCAGTCAAAATGGGTAAAAAGAAATCCGAAAAGGGTTATTTATTAAATCGTCTTTTAATTTAGATTTAAATAATAGTATATTATGTAACGAGCAAATAATAGCACCTATAATGTACGAGGATGTTGTTTATTCCCCTCGCTACGCTCGTGGAATAAAACATCCTCGTAGGCATTGTAGGCATTATTTGCAAGTCAGATACTATATCTACAACTGCTTATATATTTTTAATATTGTACTTACTTATTCAAATCTATGATGTTAACAACAACTAACTAACTAACTAACTACAACTGTCATTTTATTACTTTGACCACTGAAATATAGTAATAACTGGAATGTGCACTGCCTATGTGTTCTAGTAGCGCCAATGCGAGCCGAGAGAGATAGGAGATACGTGGTATCTCTATCAGTGTCTTACACTTCTGCGCATTTGAAATTCAAATGCGATTTCTTGCGGTAAAAATGCGACAATCTTATGTTGTTGCATATTAGATTGTAGCTAAATGCATCGGCTAACGATTCGTAATGAGATTTTATTTTGGAATTCCTTTATAAAAGGTATTTTTATCATTTTTGATATATTAATTTGACATATAGAAGTGAGATTCTTTTTTTTTCATAGCTATCTAAGTTATCATGTAGTAGCAATGCTACGCCATTAGAAAGACAAAGACGCGAATACCACGTATATCGCTATCTTTCTCGGCTCGCATTTGAGCGGCCAGTGCGCATGCGCGTTTCAGTTATTACTATATTTCACTGATTATATGTAAAATAGAATAAAATTAATGTTGTTCATTAGTGAGTTTCATGTTGTTAAGTTTAATCACGTGTGATTATGACGTTCCTATCATTTTATCTTGTCCCGACTATAAAATAAAATAATACATTTAATCTAATATCAATCATGATACGCAGATCAAGTTAGAAAAATTACTAATAATTAAGTGTAACTTTGCGCGCCTTATTTTTAGCAAATTGCCCTATCAACTCTTGCACAATTAAAGTATTTCAATAAATCTTCTTCAATAGAAATGATAGCCAAATTTTGAAGACGTTCTTGAGACATTTTTGATCTTAAATAATTTTTTATAATTATTACTACTTTGACTGCAAGGAAAAAGTAGTATAGCGTTTGGTACGGTGTCTGTAACATTTTCAAAACAAAAAAAAATTATATAGAAATCCTTTATATAACCTGTAGATATCGAATCTGAACTTAGTTTATAAGTGGGTGTATGGATGTGCGTCGTCAGGTCGCTCGCTCGTCAGACAAAATTTTGTGATCGCAACTCCTCCTAAACGGTTTAACCGATTTTAATGAAATTTTCAGGATAAATTACTAAAATTTTTAAAAATTCATATTGGCTACGTTATTTATCCGATTTTGATCAAATTTTCAGACAAGATTTCCCTAATGCTCCCATTAATTACATAATTTTATTAATATTCAGTGTTGCCAACTTTCCGAGAAAAAAATTACTAAAGTTTTAAAATTTTTATTATGGCCATGTTATTCAACTGATTTTACTCAAATTTGCACAAAAGATTTTTTTAGTATTCATATAATTTATGTAATTTTAACAAAATACAGTGTTGCCAACTTTCCGAAAAAAAATTAATAAAATTTAAAAAAAATTATTATGACAATTTTACTTATACCGATTTTAATTAAATTTTCATAAAAGTTTTTCCTAGTGCCTAAATAAATTATGCAATTTTAACAAAATACAGTGTTGCCAACTTATCGAGAAATAAATCACAATTTTTAAAAAAAATTTATTGTGGCTACATTATTTATTCGATTTTGATGAAATTTTCCTCAAAGTTTTTCCTAGTGCCCACATAAATTATAATATTATTAAAATACAGTGTGTTCGGCCAACTTTCCGAGTAATCTCAAAGTGGTCTATATATGGGTTTACCCATATACTTTTCTAATCTTGTTGTATTTTGTATTGAATTGTATTTATTTCTGTTTGGCAATAAATTATTATTATTATTAATAAAACATATTTTTTTTTTTAAGAGACAATGCATATTAATCATCTTGTAAATATATATATATATATATATATATATATATATATATATATATATATATATATATATTAATAACGGGGCTAGAAATCATTTAATGATTTAATGATTTATCTACCTGAGATGTTTCTAGTTTAATGTACTTGAGATTTATGACGTATGTGTATTATTATACATTATTTAGTATAGAATTTATGAATATTTATCTACATATCTATATATATTGTACTATATATTATTATATACTATTATTATATATTATTATATATGTACATATTTATTTATATAGCTTTTTAAATCATTTATAGACAATTATAATCTCTAGTAAATAGGAGAGATCGGGGGTACAAAATACCGATTAGTGTATGATGAGTGTGAAATTGCGAAGAAAATGTTGTAGCAAAAGTTGGTGTTAGTCAGTTAAGATGCGGTTCGGACGCATGTTGAGCGAATGCGTCTAATGAACGTTTGCTGTTCAAAAGAAGCATTTGAATGATTTTGATATGGTATACGTTTGTCCAGTGGATCAGTCCGATGATGAGTAGTTGGAGTGGTGGTGTGATTGAGTGAGTGGCTTGCGTGCAGCGAAAGTTTCCAAGTAGTAGGAATAGAAGTGAGCATGCTGTGAGAGAGTGGAATTGTGGAATGTGGATGAAATTGCAAAAGTTGCTTGTGCTGGATAGGAATATGTTTGGCGGCGACTGATTTCTCGGGATGATGGAAAGAGTTTGTGCCACACCCTTTTGTGGGTACATGGCGTGATTGTCTATTATAACCAATAGAAACAAATATATTAGTTCTCATTTTAATTTTTACCGTTTTGACTGCAAGGAAAAGTGGTATAGCGTTTGGTACGGTGTCTGTAACATTAGTAAAAAAAATTTTATGTATAGAGATCCTTGATACAACCTCTAGATCAGACGAATCTGAACTTAGTTTATAAGTGGGTGTATGGATGTAAGGAGTCAGCTCGCTCGCTCGGTCGTAAGTCAAAATTTTGTGGCCGCAACTCCTCCTAGAAGATTCAACCGATTTTAATAAAATTTTCAGATTAAATTTGTCTAGTGCCCAAGATAGGGTCATGTAGTTTTGGGTTTTTCCAGTGATATGCCAACTTTCCGAGAAAAAAATTACTAAAGTTTTTAAAAATTTATTACGGCTACATTAATTATTCGATTTCGATCAAATTTTCAGATAAGAATTCCCTAATGCTCCCATTAATTATATAATTTTATTAATATCCAGTGTTACCAACTTTCTGAGAAAAAAATTACTAAAGTTTTTAAAAATATATCATGGCCATGTCATTTAACCGATTTTACTAAAATTTTTACAAAAGATTTTCCTAGTATTCATATAATTTATGTAATTTTAACAAAATACAGTGTTGCCAACTTTCCGAAAAAAAATTTACTAAAAATTTTTAAAAATTTATTATAATCACTTTATTTAACCGATTTTAATCAAATTTTCATAAAAAATTCTACTGGTGCCTAAATAAATTATGCAATTTAATACAGTGTTGCCAACTTATCGAGAAAAAAAAATCACAAATTTTTTAAAAATTTATTGTGGCTGCATTATTTATTGGATTTTGATCAAAATTTCAAGAAAGTTTCTCCTAGTGGCTACATAAATTATAATTTTATTAAAATACAGTTTTGCCAATTTTCCGAGAAATATCAAAGTGGTCTATATATGGATTTACCCATATACTTCTAATCTTCTTAAATAATGTCTTCATTATCAAATTTTTCCAAAATATCCTTTTCGCACACCAAGAGCATAAAAGCGTCCAAATTATCCCGATTTAAACAATTTCGCAAACTAATTACATTTAAAATGTAGTTTAAATTTAAAAATGTTTGTTCACCTGAGATACTTGAGTTAGCACTAATTTATATAATATATATATATATATATATATATATATATATAAATATATATATATATATATATATATATATATATATATATATATATATATATAAATATATATATATATATATATATATATATATATATATAAATATATATATATATATATATATATATATATAATATAAATAAGCAAGATTAGAAGTATATGGGTAAATACATATATAGACCACTTTGACCATTATCACATAAATGATAAGAAATAAGAATAAAGAAATTTTTCACCGAAAGTTGAAAACAATGTATTTTGATAATATATAATAAATATTATAAGCGCTAAAAATATCTTCTGTAAAAATTTGATTAAAACCGAATAAATAATGCGGGCATAACTAATTTTTAGAAAATTATGAATTTTTTATTCGAAAAGTTGGCAACATCGTATTTTAATACAATTATAATTTTTGTGGGCACTATAGGAGAAACTTTTCTTGAAATTTGATCAAAATCGGATAAATAATGTAGACACAATAAATTTTTTTAAATTTTAGTAATTGGCAACACTGTATTTTGTTAAAATTGCATAATTTATGCGGGCACCAAAAGAATCTTTCGTGAAAATTTGATTAAAATCGGTTAAATAACGTGGTCATAATAAATTTTTAAAAATTTTAGTAATTTTTTTCTCAGAAAGTTGGCAACAATGTACTTTGTTGTAATTACCAAATTTATATGGATATCAGAAAAATCTTTTGTGAAAATTTGAACAAAATCGATTAAACAACATGGCCGTAATAAATTTTTAAAAATTTTAGTATTTTTTTCTCAGGAAGTTGACAACATTGTATTTTATTAAAATTACAAAATGTATGTGGGCACTAGGTGAATCTTTCCTGAAAATTTGATCAAAATCGGATAAATAATGTAGCCACAATGAATTTTTAAAAACTTGAGTAATTTTTTTCTCTGAAAGTTGACATCACTGGAAAAAACTAAAATGACATGTCCATCTTGGGCACCAGGCAAATTTATCCTGAAAATTTCATTAAAATCGGTTGAACCGTCTAGGAGGAGTTGCAGTCACAAAATTTTGTCTGACGACCGAGTGAGCGAGCGAGCGAGCTGACGGCGCACATCCATACACCCGCTTATAAACCAAGTTCAGATTCGTCATCTAGAAACTATATGAAGGATTTCTATACACAATTTGTTTTTTTGAAAACGTTACAGACACCGTACCAAACGCTATACCACTTTTTTATTGGAGTCAAAGTGGTAAAACTAAATCTTCAACATAAAGTGACATTTACTTATTTTCAACGTTATTCATGCGTTCCTAATACCAAGTGGACTTCTCAGACTTCGTTGTGATCAGAAGAATGTAAAAATGGAAATACTTGTTTAAAAATAGTTCATAGACTGCTCTACTGGTATTTAAATTACAGTTTTCTTTTTTATCGACAGCACAATTTGATTTGCAAATAGTTCAAACATTACCATATAGATGACACTGTAAGATCATTGTTCGAAATAGTTGGCCAGTTGAATGTTGTATTATAAATTTTTAAATACATATTGATTTTTATAGTAATTAAAAAACATTATTCGACGTACAACATTTAGATTTGATTTTAAATAATAATCTTGTAAAAAAAAGTGACAAATTATATTTAAAGTAATTGTTTGCATTGACGGTCCTGTGGATAAAGTTCATTCAACTTTATTGACTTTAGCTGCAGATTAATTACTTATCTTTCTATTTTTTAGTCTTTTATTTAAATTTTATTTAGACAAATAGCTAGAACCTGGATAAAGTAGCAATTAAGGAAAAAATTGTAAAATTAAACACGCAGCTATTTATTCTTCTTCTTATACTAGTAATTTTACACAAAATTCATCTGGCCAACTGGATTCGTGTCAGATTTTTATAAGTTAACCTCTAATACTATCAATTACAATAAAATGTATATTTTACTTATTATAAGAAACTTTTTTTGGTAGAAAATTTAATTTTAATCATGAATAGTTTTATGCAACATTGCCGATTATGTACAAGTGATAAAAATGTATTGTTCACTATACTTGATCTGGATTCAGATGGCAAACGTTTCATGGACAAATTGGAAGCAATTATGCCAGAAATTGTAAGAATGAAATAATTTGTTTTGATTGTAATATACATTATTGTTTCTGAATCTTACTTTTCTTATTTTAGGTTGATTGCAAGATCAAATTACCGAATGGTATTTGTACAATCTGCGCTGTTCGATTAAATGAAACGTATAAATTTGTAGAAAAATGTTTTAAATCGCACGAAATTTTCAAGCGCTATGCAAAAGAACAATCGCAAAATAGTGAAGTTATGATAAACGAAATTAAAGAAGAGAATATCGTTGAAGAATACATTAAACTGAAATTGAAAACTGATATAAACGTTCAAGTTGAAGAAAGTTTAGGATCACAAAATAATAGAAATTTTGATGTTGTTTGTATGAAAGAAGAACCTATTACTGAAGAACACATTCAAGTAGATTTGGAAAATGATACAAATATTAAATTTGAAGAAAGTTTGAAATCAGAATCTTTAGATTTACATTCAGAATTAATAATTAAGGAAGAATATTCTGATTTTGAGAATAAAACCGATATAAAACGTTGTCAAGCTAGTACAGATTCGAAGAAAAATAATATTTTCAGCTCGGAAGAAAATGATGAATCTGTAAAGAAAAGCAATTCTCATAAATGTCCATTATGTGAGAAAACTTTTACTCGGAATCATGTTTTAAAACGACATATTCGTAGGCATACAAATGAGAGATCTTATAAATGCGAAATGTGTAACAAAATTTTTACTCGAAATGAAAATTTGAAAGTGCATTTTCGTACACATATAAATGAGAGACCTTATAAATGCGAAATATGTGAGAAAACTTTTACTCAAAGAGGAAGCTTAAAAACACATATCCGTTCTCATACAAATGAAAGACCTTATAAATGCGAAATATGTGAGAAAACTTTTACTCGGAGTGGAACTTTAAAATTGCATATTCGTTTACATACAAATGAGAGACCATATAAATGCAAAATATGTGAGAAAACTTTTACTCAAAGTCAACAATTGCAAGTTCATATTCGTAGACATACAAATGAGAGACCTTATAAATGTGAAATATGTCAGAAAACTTTTACTGAAAGTGGAAACTTACAAAAACATATTCGTTCTCATACAAATTGAAGACCTTAAAAATGCGAAATATGTGAGAGAACTTCTACTGTAAGTGGAAGAAGACATATCCATTCTCATGCAAAGAAGAAACCTGATAAATGCGAAATGGAAAACTTTTCTTCCTAGTAGAAATTAAAAAAAAAACATTTTCGAATTCATAATATAACGATTTAATTGTTGTCGTTCTCTTTTCATTAATCATTAATATTTAAATATTGTTAAACCTCATTCAGACTGTTCTTTCGCGAACGAAATCAGTGTTTTGTTTTAGCACAAACTAATAGTTCTGAACCAAACTACATATGAGCTTGTATTTAGTTTTTTTTAGCAAATTTTGTTTCACCGCAGATAAAGTCTGGCCTGGTCAGAAACTTTGGTTATGCATTCCTAATACAAAATGAAATTCCAAATTGTTTATTGTGACAAGATGACAGTTTGTTGATATTCTTATGTAAAGATGACGGCATTTTCCCAAATTAATTTTATATATTTTTTTAATTTTATTATTATTAAATATGTAAAATATATTAAATGTTATTTATAATAAAATTCAAATTAATGAAAAAATCAATATTATTATGTAATAAGTATTCATAAGTTGTTTATACTGTATTTAGTAATATGATTAAAATATTTTTTCTTTAAAGCTATATTAATATTAATATTACGTTACCATATTACCTATGTAGGAAAAAAGTCATTATGTTACTAGTGCAATAATGACATTATTATGCAGCAGTTGATTATTACCTATATACATCACTGGAGACAGCACCAAACATAACTACGATGTGAAGTGCATTTAATTCATGGACTAGGTATAGAAGGAAGACTGGTTATCCATATACTAAAGCATTGAAAGAAATGTTGAAAGATCTTTTTCAACACTTTGATCGAGCGACTAAGACTGGAGGAAGATAGACCTCAACGAGAATACGTATTTCGACTAAAATTTTACTGCAAACAAATTCGAATTAAAATTATTATTGTATTTGGAATAAACATATTCAGTTTAAAAATTCATAAATCAAATATTACAAGTATTTTTATAACAATCATAAATCAGTTTCTTTATTAAAGATAAATATTTTCTTTTTAAGTAAATTAAATATTTTTTGTGTCAAGTTGGTGTTAGTCAGTTAAGATGGTTCGGACATGTTGAGCGAATGCGTCTAATGAACGTTTGCTGTTAAAAAAATTTATTTGAATGATTTTGATATGGTATACGTCCGATGAGTATTTGGAGTGGTATGATTGAGTGTTTTGCGTGAGCGAATGTTTCTAAGTAGTAGGAATAAAAGAGCATGCTGTGAGAGTGGAATTATGAATGTGGATGAAATTGCGAAAGTTGCTTGTGCTGGATAGGAAAGTTTGGAGGCGACTGATTTCGGGATGATGAAAAGAGTTTGTGCCACACCCTTTTGGGTACATGGCGTGATTGTGTATGTATGTATGTATTAATTTTTAGACAAAAATATAATAAAATTTGCATATTGCTAAATTTGAATTGGCATAAAAAATTAGGTATATTTTCTAAGCAACGGATAATTTTGCTAATAAATTCAAATTAATTCACAATAAACTAACTAAATAATGATAAAGGCAATATATTTGAATATATTACTATCTACTAGTAGACATATCAGAAGATTAGAATTATGATTAGGAATTCAGTTAATAAAATGTACAAATACATCATACAAATTAGTGATTCGAAAGTTTTAACTCAAAAAACATGAAATTATATCTGATTTTAGTATTTTGTGTCGCCTTCGGAGCAGGTATGTTATCTAAAATTTTGCTAATTATCTTATAAAAACGATCAATATTTGTGTTTTTGAAAAAATATTAATTAGAAATATAATTTTTTTATTTATAAAAATAACGGAAACGCAATTTCCATGAATTATTATAAATTTAGTTTAAAAATGAATAAATATTTTCTATAAACAAAACATGCATTTCAAATTTTAAACATTAGTTTTAATTTTGGTTATTTAATATTTCATTGTTTCTCTGTTCTGTTTATTTACTGTGTAACTTATATTGCCCGTAACTACATGCTGACTGTAACACGACGTTGACCGTACCGTAAATCGTAACTACCTTACCTCTCGATGCTAACCTATTTTTAAGTTACATTTTGGCCATCGAATTGGACTCTGCGAGGTGGCAACGTAAACATAATTATTATCTAGTTCACTGTGCAATCGAACTTTGAACGTTATTTCGAAATATGTCGAAATTGTTGACAGTAGCTCAAAGTTCGATGCAATAGAAATACTTAACAAACGTTTACGTTTGTTACAGAGCCTAGGCGAAGGTTATTATGACCAGCATATAATCGACAAAAATCTTCATTTAAACGTTGTTTTAATATTATTTGAATATCGAAACATTGTTTTATAAATGTATAAGTATCATTCAATCGAACAGCGTTTTAATATTATTTGAAAAATAAAAAAATGTTTTATAAATTTATAGGCATCATTTAAAAGAACACTGTAAATTAAACAAATGCCATTTGGTAATTTGATCTTGCAATCTAATTAAAAATAGCAAAAGATTGAAAAATAATAATGTATATTAAAGTAAAGTAACAAAATATTTAGTTCTTACAATTTCTGGAACAATTGCTTTCAATTTATCTATGAAACGTTTGCAATCTGAATCCACAGATCAAATATAGTGAACAATACATTTTTATCATTTGTACATATAATGTTCAAACGAAAAGTAATTATTATAAATGTAAGCAAATTTTTATTTGATGATAACGACAAGGACAAAAAACTTTAAAGTGCTCTAGAGAAAGTTGATAATTTATGTTTTCAAATTATATTTAAACGACACATTCGAATGTAGATCGATATTTTTCATTCTTTACTTTACAAAATAAATGTAACATTGTTACCACTTTGACTGCAAGAAAAAAGTGGTATAGTGTTTGGTACGGAGTCTGTAACATTTTCAAAAAAAAAAATTTGTGTTTAGAAATCCTTCATATAGCCTCTAGATCAGACGAATCTAAACTTAGTTTATGTGGGTGTACGGATGTGCGTCGCCAGCGCCCTCGCTCGGTCCTCAGACAAAATTTTGTGATCGCAACTCCTCCTAGACGGTTCGACCGATTTTAATAAAATTTTCAGGATAAATTTACGTAGTACTCAAGATGGTCATGTGGTTTTATTTTTTTCCAGTATTGCCAACTTTCCGAGAAAAAAATTACTAAAGTTTTTAAAAATTTATTGTGACTACATTATTTATCCAATTTTGATCAAATTTTCAGAAAAGATTTCTCTAGTTGCCACATAAATTATATTATTTTAGTAAAATTCAGTGTTGCTAACTTTCCGAGAAAAAAATTACTAAAGTTTTTAAAAATTCATTGTGACTACATTATTTATCCGATTTTGATCAAAGTTTCAGGAAAGATTCCCCTAGAGCCCACATACATTTCGTAATTTTAATAAAATACAGTGTTGCCAACTTTTTGAGAAAAAAATTACTAAAATTTTTAAAAATTTATTACGGCCATGTTGTTTAACCGATTTTGTAATGTCAAAGTGGTCTATATATGGGTTTACCCATATACTTCTAATCTTGTTTTTATGTTATAACTGTCAAGTTTGTACCGAAAACAAAATTTTTAATTTAAACATTTAATGTTACTGTGTAATGTGTATGTATACTGTAAATAAAGTTACCACTTTTTACTCCACGCGGTAATAGCCGAACGACAAAAATTTCACTCCGTGAATTCTAAAAGCAATAAATAACAGTAAATAAGAAAACATAGAAATAAGTTACTAGGTAACAAATAAGTAACTAGATCTATGTTCTGTTATTTACTGTAAATATCATTTGTATCATTTTTACTGATGAAACCAGACGTTAAGTTCGTCGAAACGTAGATTATAAATAAATATTAATACAGAACTTTAACTTAAAGCAGTTTTATTTTAATATAATTAGTTCTAAAAGATTTTTTACTGTGTTACTCATATATTGTTTAAATCAGAAAAAATATGCTATTTAACTATATAAAAATCAGGTACAGTGTCCACAAGAAAATGGAAGTTGGTAAAGAATTTTTTTTATGTAAAGGTATGATTTTACTGTTATTTTCCTTGCAGTCAAAGTGGTAAAATTAAGATAGTGAATAAGAAAAATTATTTAATTAAAAGTAATGCGTGTAAAAATATGCATATTATTAAAAATTAAATATTATTAAATTTTAATAAATTCCATAATTAAATAAATAAATTTATTAATAAATTAAAAAAAATTAAAAAATTAAATAAATATTTATTTCATTATATAATACAACTCGCAACAACAAAAAAAAAACAATTTGTGTCTCGCATTTTTTAAGTAAAATCATTGATTATATCGTTAAAGTCAAGAAGCCCCCTCATTTTGATCGCTGCTCCAAAGCAACTGCCTAAATTTGGCGAGAAAGTTAGAAATTTAATAGTTACAGCAAATTTCGAAAAAATAAGAACAAGTAAGAATTACAAATTAAACTAAAATTATTCATAATTGTACTCACCCTTTAGAAATGATTGTAATACACTATTTTTTTTTTCTATTATTGTTCACTGTATTAGCTTCAAACAAAAAATCGATATAATTTACAATAATTTCAAATTACTCACCTATATTATCTAATCTATTTAAAATCCTTTGATAAATTTTTATACTATAAACGATATTGCAAATTTGGAAATTATAAAAATTTAATTGTAATTAAATGATTCAAATTACTTACCTATAATATATACATACATACATACATACACAATCACGCCATGTGCCTAAAATGGTGTGGCACAAACTCTTTTTATCATCCCGAAATGAGTCGCCTCCAAACATTCCTATCCAAACAAGCAATTTTCGCTTCATCCACATTCATAATTCCTCTTATACATGCTCTTTTATTCCTACTACTTGGAAACTTTCGCTCACGCAAAATACTCTCAATCATACCACTCCAACTACTCATCGGACGTCCACGCAAACGTATACCATCAAAATCATTCAAATAAATCTTTTTAACCAAACGTTCATTAGACATTCGATCAACATGTCCGAACCATCTTAACTGACTCTAACACGGCAACTTTTGCTACAACATTTTTTTGAATTTCACACTCATCATACACTAAACTATTTCGTACCTGATCTGTTCTATTTACACCACATACCCCACGTAAAAATCTCATTTCCACAGCAGTCATTTTCCGTTTATGCTTTTGCAACCAAACCCAACATTCACTACCCTATACATCAACGTAGGCACCAAAACTGCATTGTATATACTTAAACGGGCTTCTTTGGAAATATTTACATTTCTAGCAAAAGTTCCCGAAGCACCCAAAACCTTACAACCAGCATTTACTCTCTAGTATCTAATCTACGAATATTTAAAAATCGCTTGATAATTTTTTTTTTGTTTATCTATTGCATTTTACCTACTATGAACGGCATTGCAATCTTAGAAAATTATTTAGTTCAGTTGCAATTAAATTAATTTTATCAATATTTAAATAGAACAAATAATTATGGTTACAGCCATATTTCAGGTGTGTGCGGAATTAAAACCAGCCACTTTAACTTTGAACTTAAACTTTTAGTGGAGCCAAATTTGTAAAAAAATGGAAAAATCGCAAAAAATGTATGAAACTGGTGTGCGGCAGACTTTTCTTAGAACCTACTCGATCTATTTATACGGTCAAATTGTAATAAAAATGCATCGTCGGTCTTGCAGGCCAACCAGGAAATTTTAATCCACGGTCTCATAGACCGAGATGGCCCCTTGTGAATTTTTTTACTAACGCAACAGACCAAAAAGCCGGATAACAAAAATATTCGGCCATATCAGAAAGCCGGATACCGGATAAATGATATCAAATTTTGTTGAAATATTTTTTTAAGATACAAGAAACAAATGATTGCTAGGCAAGGAGAGATGCTAACATTATTACATCACTATTAATTTACTTTTAGTTAAATTTATTAAAAAATTAACGTGTATCGACTGGTTTTCAATTTATATTTTATATTAGCAATGTTCTAATATTTTTTTAAAAATATTTTTCAAAATATATAGCGTCTGCCAAAAAGTCTGCATCATATGAGAAATTATGATTACATGGTTTTTTGGTGATTGTCTGTAAAGTAAAAATGCACTAGGAGAAACTACTGATATCATTTCCGGTCATAAATTAATTAATAAAAAATAATTTCAAGTAAACTTACTTTATTTGTAATAATTTTGAAAAAAAGTTATTTGAAAGAAAATTTTAAATAACATTTTAGATCCTTATACAAAAATTAATTTTCCATAGCCGACTTAAATAAACATATTTTGAAATACATGTAGGTAAACAGAGTGTTTCAACTCTTTGTAGCACTTATACTAAATAAATTTTGAATAAATATGCTTTATTTCTATGTAAATAAATGTTTTATTTTCATCTGACATAATGTTTCTGTTAAATATGATGAATTTGAGAAAATATAACAAATTTGCATCATCTTTTTATGATAAATTAATAATATTTTTAATAACATTATTGTACCAGTAACATAATAACCTCCTTCTACATAGGTTAGGACATTAACATAATATCAATATTTTAACATGCTTGAAAAAATATTTTGTTAGTTAAAAAAAAATAAAACTTTTAAAACAACAATTTAAAACAGATAAAAATTTACAAAGTTTTTATTTTATAAATATATTTATACCGTGATGTATAAAAAAATAATATTTTAATTACAAAATCTAACCAGTTAATTATACTACAAGTTACAAGTGTTGACTGATTATAAAAGGTCAAAATAAAACATTATAAATTTAATTACATATTTAAAAAAAAATAAAGCATCACTTTTTCAATTTTTTATCAACAAAAGATATAGATAAAAAATTCTAAATAATGATTTAAATATTTGAATTAAGTCAAACATAGTTAAAAATATTTGTACAATAAATAACATTCGGACGCTGTTGTCGTAATACGGTTGGTGTAAAGTGACATCGGCTGTTGAAGACAAAATTGATGGTGGCGGAGAAGGTGTAACAACTGCTGCTGCAGGTTGTGATTAAAGTTGGCCATGAGTTAGGGCAACATCTGGCGCTAATCCTTTAAAAATACTGAAATAGATTAAATTGTTTGTTCCTGAAAATGTCTAGTTGTACTGCAATACGCCGAATACTAATTGTTTCGATTAGGATGAACACCACGATAATTATACGTGAATCTGTTGATCCGGTCTCTCGCAGTCTTCGAAATGTACAAACAAATACGTGATATAAAGATTGGAGTTTATTTGTATATCTACATTGGTATTCTTTTGAAGCAGGGCGACTATTGCGATATCCATAAATATAAATTATATCTGCATATTCGGCTGCAGTATAACGATCCATTGTTTTACAATAATTAAATAAATAAACTAAATAAACGTCAGATTTAAACAGTTTGTGCATAGCTGATTTATTTTGTTTTTCTACGATTACTTGTTATTAAACTTGTAAATTTACTATGCCACTAATACAAATTTAATTTTTGTAGCTACGCAACTATGTTCATATGGCATTATTATTGTTTGGTACATGCGTTATAAATCACTCTGTAGAATTGATTATTATACAAATTAGATAATAATATGTGCAATTAATTATTCAATAATAATTATTATGATTTTACATATGCAATTAAAATTAATTAAATATTAAATTTACAATATTTTTTTTATTTATTATTATTTTGGTTTTATTAAAATATATGTGTTGTTTATTTTGTTTTAAATAATATACCTATATTATTTCAGAAAAGAAAAAGAAAAAAACAACAACTACTTGACATAGGGCCGATTCTGTCTCCTTACTAAAGTACGTACAAGTAAGGTTTAAATCAAAATAAGCTTCCTTTCATCTGTCTTCTAATAAATTTTTAAAATTTCTAGAAAAGCTAAACAAAGCAATATCTAATTTTGCGAAATAAAATTCTACCTCAAAATTCCTTTCATGTCTGCGCATTTGTAACTAAAGTGTTTTACATTTGTCCTGTTATGAATAATTATAAATTCACCAAGTATACATCACATTTTAGTCCGCAAACTGTTTCCGGGAAAATTAAACATAAACATTCTTTTATTCTTTAAACTACATATTTTTAAAATATGCAAAAAATTAAAATTATCTCATTGTGTTCTATCATCTATTACCTACTATAGATCTTATGATACGCTTGAAGAAAAAATATTTTATTCATATTATTAAATAAAGTAAAACTAAAACGGCAGTCTGAATAAGATTTAACATTTAAATTTTATTTAAAATAATAATCATGTAAAAGAAGATACTTGCAAATTATATTTAGAACAAAACCTCATTCACATTGCCAAAACAGCTTTACGATTTAGTTTTAATTTCACGATTTAACACAGCGAAAAACTAGGCGATTCACATTGCCTGTATGTCTTAAATAATAATATTCAGTTACGCCTGCGCAGTGATAACAATTTAGATACTGTTAAAAAAATTTTTTGACAATTCTGTTTACGTTGTATACATTCCAAACAGTTTTTGGTTAACATTTAGTATAGTTTTTTATTACAGTTTAAATTGTTTCTTGTGTTAAATATGTCTGAAAAAGAGTTTATGATTACACAAAATACGACCTGTACAACCATTTGAAAACTACGAATGCGAAACATTATTTAGAATTGTATAGGACATATAATTTTGCAAGTATATACAATGAATTCACCATCTTCTTTGTTTTCGCTAATTTTTCTTCTGATGTGTCTAAAATAAGTGTTATTTTAATATATGCGTTTTCAAAATAATATTAATTTTATCTTCCAAACTGCTCATTTACATATTATAAATTTGATGTTTCTTTCATAAAAACATATATACATCGCTATCTTATTTTAGTAAAATCTGATTGGCCGTTCTTAATATATAAGTGAAATTTAGTTAGAAACCTTGGCCAGGCAAGACTTTGGTTGCAATGAAACAAAATTTGCTAATGAAACTAAATCCATGTATTTGCACAGTATTTCTAAAAGTTCACATATAGTTTGGTTCAGAACTACTAATTCTACGCTAAAACATAACACTAATAGCCAAAGAGCAGTCTGAATGAGGCTTAACAATATTTAAAAACTAATTAAAAAAAACTACAAAAATTAAATCGTTACACTATGGATACGAATATGTTTCTTTTTAATTTCGACTCTGACAAAAAGTTTTTTATTTCGTATTCATCAGGTTGCATCCATTGCATGAGAACGAATATGTGTTCTTAAGTGTGCACTTTGAATAAAAGTTGTCTCGCATTTTCGCATTTATAAGGTCTCTCATTTGTATGAGAACGGATATGTCTACTTAAGCTTCCACTTACAGTAAAAGTCCTCTCACATATTTCGCATTTCATTTGTATGAGTACGGATATGTTTTCTTAAGTCTCCACTATCAGTAAAAGTTCTTTCACATAATTCGCATTTATATGGTCTCTCCTTTGTATGAAAACGAATATGATTTCGTAAGTAACCACTTTGAGTAAAAGTTTTCTCACATATTTCGCATTTATAAGGTCTCTCATTTGTATGTGAACGAATATGCTGTATTAAATTATAACCTCGAGTAAAAGTTTTCTCACATAATGTACATTTATGAGATTTTCTTTTTCATTACAAATTCATTATTTCCATTCAAATTTTTAATAACTTCACAACGTTTTATATCAGTTTTATTCTCAAAATCCGAATATTCTTCCGTAATTATTAATTCTGACTGTAAAGATTCTGATTCTTCAAATTTAATATTTGTGTCATTTTCCAAATTTACTTCTGTGATTTCTTCATTAATTGCTTCTTCTTTCACACAAACAAACTCAAAATTTGTATTATTTTGTGATTCTAGACTTTCTTCAACTTTAATGTTTATATCAGATTCCAAATCTAGTTCAATGTATTCTTCATCAATATTCTCTTCTTTAATTTCGCTTTCATTTTTAATTTCATTTTTCGTAACTTCACTATTTTGCGATTGTTGTTTTGCATAATAATACATTATCCGAATCCATTGTAGTTAAACGAAACGTTATATTACTACGACCAGCACATAATCGACAACGTTCTTCATTTAAATGTTGTATGAATATTATTTGAGAATCGAAACATTGTTTTATAAATTTATAAGCATCATTCAACCGAACAGCGCAAACTGTGCAAATACCATTCGGTAATTGGATCTTGCAATCTACATAAAAAGAAGTAAAAGATTCAGAAATAATAATGTATATTACAAACAAAACAAATTGTTTGAATCTTACAATTTCTGGCATAATTGCTTCGAATTTATCTACGAAACGTTTGCCATCTGAATCCAGATTAAGTATAGTGAATAATGCATTTCCATCACTCGTACATAATTGACAAAGTTGCATAAAACCACTCATGATTAAAAATAAATTTTCCACCAAACAAGCTTCTTACAATCAGTAAAACATAAAAATATTTTATTTGATAGTATTAGAGGTTAACTTAGAAAAATCTGACAGAAATCCAGTTGGCCAGATGAATTTTGTGTAATATTTCTAGTATACAAAGAAGAATAAAAAGCATCCTATTTTAGTTGAACGCACCCACAGAAATAGTGGACAAAATATTCATATCATTTGTACATAAATGACAATGTTGCAAAAAACTATTTATGATTAGAAATAAATATTCTAGCAAAGAAAGATTTTTACTATAAGTAAAATCTAAAAATATTATATTTGACAGTATTCCAGGGCCTCGATTTTATAACTATAATTTCTACAAGATTTCAAAATCTACTAGAATTCAGTTTTCCCCCTCCATTTCTTTAGATGTCATGGGGAAGTTTGTTCACTAAAGCGATTTTGTAAATTCTATAAGAAATTTCAAATTTTGTGCGCGAAAATATTAAAACCCATCTATTTATCAATAATTTAATAAATAAAACAAATAATATACATCTAAAAATAAATTACATACCTATTTAATTATTTATAATAATTATGAAATATTCTAACCACACTTTTTACGAAAGTACAAAACGTCAAACTAGTAAACAGATAGAAATTCAAGGTCACCAATTCTACTGCCTCTGACCAGTAGATTTCAAAATCCACACCTCGACAAGAGTGGGGGAAAACTGAATTCTTGTAGATTTTAAAATCTTGTAGAATTTAACTTATAAAATCGAGGCCCAGGTTGTTACAAATACAGTTGGCCAGCCAAATTTTGGGTAATGTTTGATGTATAAGAAAAAGAAGAATTGATTATATATTTTCAAATACATGTTGATTTTATAGAAATTAGAAAACAATATTCCAGATACCATTTAAATTTTGTTATTTTGAAAATCAGAATGATTGAAATAGATTTCATCAAAATATAATAAAAACCCGTATAGTGAACATTAGCTAATATTTATAATACAAAATTTAACTGATCAACTACTGAGGTGACAGTGACGTCATCAGTCAGATATTAGGTGGTGTTTAGTCAATTATATATATAAAATAGCTATATATTGTTAGTATTACTGCTTATACATATAAAATATTGTAAAAATATTAATTACTGTAATTATAATTATAATAATATAATTATAATTATAAAATAAATATTAAAATTATTACTTAATTATAAAATGATATATTAATTATACAATGCATATGTGTTACTTGAGTTTAATACAAAACAAAATTAAAAACGAGAATGTCTTTGTTCCTGAACTATTCATTCCACATTGTGATAGTAAAATAGATTGTTTATGTATGTAAATATTGCTAAATATTGAGTGTGCAAACCATAGATCATATATATGATCATTATATGATCTATGGTGCAAACGCACCATTAGCGCAGCGGTTGCTTTCAAAATTTATTACTTCTCTAGGAGCAGGCGATATCAATTGGTCCCTCCCCGCCATTATTTCTGTGGTTGCGTTCAATAAAATACGTTGTCATTTATTCTTCTTTTTCTTATTCTAGAAATATTACATAAAATTCATCAATAAATAAATACTATTATTTTGAGTATTTTTTTAATAATTAAATACTACTAATCATATAATTAAAGAATATTAAGCAAATATATTTAAGCAACTAGCAAATAATATAACAAACAAATATATATTATAAACTCTGTACTGTTTTACAAAAAAAGTTTGGGCACCACTGACGTGTAGACACTAGAGACAATTCCTATAGCAGCTTGTCACATGTTAACTGATTTATTGGTTATTTGTGTATTTAATATTGATATTTACTTATAATAAAACTATATAAACTCTTGAAAATACAAAAAGATAAACATGTTTATGTTTACAAAGGTCTGTCGCTTATGTATTACTAACAAAGATATCTCGTCAGCTTTGATCAATTACAATTCACCTAACCTTACTTTATTCGACAAACTAAATCAAATTGCGCCAGGACTTGTAAGTATTATATTTTAGTATCTAATATTTTATATTAAATTTATGTGTTTTTAGCTAAAAGTAAATAATAATTTACCGAATGGCATATGCAAGACCTGTATTGTTCAGTTAAACCAAAGTTACAAATTTCTTCAGAGCTGTTTATGTTCGCAAAAAATTCTAGAAAAGTATTTAGAGCAATTACAAAATGGCCTATATGCAGAACAAAGTGAAAATTATGAAATTGTAATAAATGCAATGAAATTGGAACAAAATAATGCAATCAACTACATGAATGATATGAATATAGAACAAACTGATGAAGAATTACATAATACATTTGCGAATTATGAGGAAGAAGCGGATATTATGGAACAAGAAAACAGTGTTGGTGGTTCCGAATCTACTCACGTAAATTTTGAAGATGATAGTAAAGTAGACGAAACGGATATTAACCATTATCTTCCAAATGTCAAGACAGAAGTTATTGAAGAATGTTACGCTGACACTATTGATATAGAATTTGATATGAAAGTAAAAAAAGAATTGGAATGTCCGAGTGAAGACGTAATCGCATTACTAACTGAAATAAAACAAGAAATTACTGAAGAAAATCGCAGTGAAAATAATATTAACAATGATTATTTTACCAAAGTAGATGTTGAACACGAAATTAAAACTGAAGAGCATGAAATTCAAAGTTTTAAATTTTGTGGTTTTAATGCTGCTGAATGTAGATTGGCAAACAAGATTAAAATGAAATATAATTTAGAATTGGAACGCTTGCTAGACAATAAAACACTTAAGGCTGATATGGAAAATTCGGAAATTAATAAACAAACTGCTAATAGTAAAGATTGTTTACAACCTGGAACATCTTTTGAGAACAGTCGCAGTTATGGAGAATCTTTCAGTGATGATTTGAATTTAAAAACAAACAGTCAGACACGCACAGAAATAAAACGTTTCGAATGTAAAATATGTGGAAAAGTTTGGCTAAGTAAATCACATTTGAAATTACATATGCGTACACACACAAAGGAGAGACCTTATAAATGTGAAATTTGTAATAAAAGATTTAGTCTAAATCACCATTTAAAAAATCATATGGTTACACATTCACAGAAGAAACCTTATAAATGTGAAATTTGTAATAAGAATATTAGTCATAAGTGCAATTTAAAAATCCATATGCGTATACATACACGGGACAAACCTTATAATTGTGAAATATGTAGTAAAAGTTTTAATCAAAATTCTCATTTAAAAATTCATATGCTTACACATACACAGGAAAAACCTTATAAATGTGAAATTTGTAATAAGACTTTCGCTGATAACAGCAATTTAAAAGTACATATACGTACACATTCAAAGGACAAACCTTATAAATGTGAAATTTGTAATAAAAGATTTAGTCAAAAGAGCAATTTAAAAGTACATATACGTACACATACAAAAGACAAACCTTATAAATGTGAAATTTGTAATAAGGGTTTTAGTCAAAATCACCATTTAAGAGATCACATGCGAACACATACACGAGAGTAACCTTTAATGTGAAATTTGCAATTAAAACTTTTACTAACAGAACCAACTAAAAACAACATTTTTATACACATCTAAGAATAAATCTATTATATTTATACTTTTATATTATATGTTAAAATAGTTATGACAAAAAATAATTGTATTTGGCAACAACTAATAAAATGTATTAGAGAATATAAATATTATTAAAAAATTTATTAAAATTTTGTAAAAAAAATGTTTATAAGTTTATTATTTCTTGAAGTTTTTGTTTTATGTTTGATATTTTTACTCAAATATATGTAACACTAAAAATTACAAAAAATATTAGTGCTTTTTAGAATACAGCTAGAGTTGGCAGATACAACCAGTCTGGTTAAAACAATGCTCGTTTTTCATCTGATTTTTAGCCCTAGGTAGTTTTTTTATTGAAAATATTCAAAAATCATGGTCATTTAAACGAATAAATTCAATATGAAATGCAACATGTTTTGTATTTGCGTTACGTGTCACGTGACACGCGTTGCTTAACGTTAATAAGTAATTTTAAGTAAACGTGAAAAATAATTTTGACAAAAATCACATTTAAAAGTAAGGTGAGAATATACATTTACGCGGTAAATTTGTTAGACTAATTAATAAAATGAAATAAATTCTCTTATACTACAAATATTAAATTTTAACAAGATTAGAAGTATATGGGTAAACCCATATATAGACTACTTTGACATTTCTCGGAAAGTTGGCAACACTGTATTTTAATAATATTATAATTTATGTGGGCACTAGGACTTACTTTTCTGCAAATTTGACCAAAATCGAATGAATTTTTTTTAAATTTTGTGATTTTTTTGATAAGTTGGCAACACTGTATTTTGTTAAAATTGCATAATTTTTTTAGGCACTAGGAAAAACTTTTATGAAAATTTGATTAAAATCGGTTAAAAATTTTTTTTAAAAATTTCACTAATTTTTTTCTCGGAAAGTTTTCAACACTGTATTTTGTTAAAATTACATAAATTAAATAAATACTAGGAATATCTTTTGTGAAAATTTGAGTAAAATCGGTTGAATAACATGGCCATAATAAAATTTTTAAAATATTAGTAATTTTTTTCTTGGAAAGTTGGCAACACTGTATATTAATTAAATTATATAATTAATGAGAGCATTAGGGAAATCTTTTCTGAAAATTTGATCAAAATCGGACAAATAACGTAGCCAATATGAATTTTTAAAAACTTTAGTAATTTTTTTCTCGGAAAGTTGGCATCACTGGAAAAAAACAAAATCACATGACCATCTTGAGTATTAGACAAATTTATCCTGAAAATTTCATTAAAATCGGTTGAACCGTCTAGGAGGAGTTGCGATTACAAAATTTTGTCTGACGACCGAGCGAGCGAGCGAGCTGACGACGCACATCTATACACCCACATAAACTAAGTTCAGATTCATCATCTACAGACTATATGAAGGATTTCTATACAATTTTTTTTTTTTTTAAATGTTACAAACACCGTACCAAACGCTATACTACTTTTTCAAAGTAGTAAAAAGTTAAATACATATTTTGAAAGCTAAGCTTCTATTATCTATTATTCTTTAGCTTTATTACCACTTTCACTGCAAGGAAAAAGTGGTATAGCGTTTGGTACACTGTCTGTAACATTTTCAAAAAAACAAAAAAATTGTATAGAAATCTTTCATATAGCCTCTAGATGACAAATCTGAACTTAGTTTATGTGGGTGTATGGATGTGCGTCGTCAGCTCGCTCGGTCGTAAGTCAAAATTATGTGGCCGCAACTCCTCCTAGACGGTTCAACCGATTTTAATGAAATTTTCAGGATAAATTTGTCTTGTGCCCAAGATGGTCATGTAGTTACGTAGTTAGTTATGTAAAAATTACTAAAGTTTATAAAAATTCATATTGGCTACATTATTTATTCGATTTTAATCAGATTTTCAGAAAAGATTTACCTAATGCTCCCATTAATTATATAATTTTATTAATATCCAGTGTTGCCAACTTTCCGAGAAAAAAATTACTAAAGTTTTAGAAAATTCATTATTTACCCGATTTGGAAGGTTTGAAGGTAATAGTGGATCATTAAATAAATATATAATTAATCGATTTAATTTTAGTAAATATATATATATATATATATATATATATATATATATATATATATATACAATGCAGTTTTGGTGCCTACGTTGATGTATGGTAGTGAATGTTGGGTTTGGTTGCAATAGCATAAACGGAATGTGACTGCTGTGGAAATAAGATTTTTACGTGGGATATGTGGTGTAAATAGGAGAGATCGGGTACGAAATTCAGTAAAAAAAATGTTGTAGCAAAATTTGGTGTTAGTCAGTTAAGATGGTTCGGACGACATGTTGAGCGAATGCGTCTAATGAACGTCTGGTTAAAATGGTTTATTTGAATTGTTTTGATGGTATACGTTTGCAAGTGGACGTCCGATGAGTAGTTGGAGTGGTGGTATGATTGACAGAGTGGCTTGCGTGAGCGAAAGTTTCTAAGTAGTAGGAATAAAAGAGCATGTATGAGAGGAAGAATTGTGGAATGTGGATGAAGCGAAAGTTGCTTGTCTCTGGATATAGGAATGTTTGGAGGCGACTGATTTCGGGATGAGTGGAAAGAGTTTGTGCCACACTCTTTTGGGTACATGGTGTGATTGTGTATGCATGTATGTATGTATGTATGTATATTATCAAATTCGATTAATTTTACATTATTTTTATTATTCTTGTATTTTTCCTAAAACAAAAAAAATATTTTAATAGTGTATTATGTTACGAAAAGTAGAAAACAATCTTTGTTGTGTTAAATTCAGATACAGCCAATCTAGGCGAAACACAAAGAGAGCTTTCTATTCCGAGTGGCATATGCTACACTTTCTTCAAATGTTCTAAGTGAAATTAAAGTATAAACAAGATTAGTAGTATATGGGTAAACCCATAGAGAGACCACTTTGACATTTCTCGGAAAGTTGGCAACAGTGTATTTTAATAATATTATAATTTATGTGGACAATAGGAGACACTTTTCTGAAAATTTAATCAAAATCGAATAAATAATGCAGCAACAATGAATTTTTAAAACATTTTGTGATGTTTTCTCGATAAGTTGGTAACACTGTATTTTGTTAAAATTACATAATTTATTTAGGCACTAGAAAAAACTTTTATAAAAATTTGATTAAAATCGAACATAATGAATTTTTAAAAATTTTAGTACTTTTTTTCTCGGAAATTTGGCAACACTGTATTTTGTTAAAATTACATAAATTATATGAATACTAGGAGAATCTTTTGTGAAAATTTGAGTAAAATCGGTTAAATAACATGGCCATAATAAATTTTTAAAAAATTTAGTATTTTTTTTGTCGGAAATTTGGCAACACTAAAAAAAACTAAAACCACATAACCCTATCTAGGGTACTAGACAAATTTCTCCTGAAAATTTCATTCTAATTGGTTAAACCCCGTCTAGGAGGAGTTGCGATCACAAAATTTTGACTGACGACTCACATCCATACACCCACTTATAAACTAAGTTCGTTTGATTCGTCTGATCTATAGGCTATATACAAAGGATTTCTATACAAATTTTTATTTGTTTTTTTGTTAATATTACAGACACTGTACCAAACACTATACCACTTTTTCTTGCAGCTAAACGTGGTAAAAAGAAAAATTATTATACACACATTGTTAAAAAAAACATAACATGTAATATAAATTTATATTTAATTTTAAATAACTTTTGGTAGTAAAATTTAAATAATTAATTAATAATTAATTATTACATACATACATACATACACAATCAAGCCATGTACCCATAGGGTGTGGCACAAATTCTTTTTATCTTCCCTAAATCAGTCGCCTCCAAACATTCCTATCCAAACAAGCAACTTTCGCACTTTCATCTACATTCATAATTCCTCTTTCATACATGCTCTTTTATTCCTACTACTTGGAAACTTTCGCTCACGCAAGCCACTCTTTCAATCATACCACCACTCCAATTACTCATCGGACGTCCACATGCAAACGCGTATACTATCAAAATCATTCAAATAAATCTTTTTAACCAAACGTTCATTAGACATTCGCTCAACATGTACGAACCATCTTAACTGACTAACACCAACTTTTGCTACAACATTTTTTTCAATTTCACACTCATCATACCCCCCATACGTAAATATCTCATTTCCACAGCAGTCATATTCCGTTTATGCTTTTTGCAACCAAACCCAACATTCACTACCATACATCAACGTAGGCACCAAACTAACATTGTATATATTCAAACGGGCTTCTTTGGAAATATTTATATTCCCAGTAAAAGTTCCCAAAGCACCCAATACCTTACAACCAGCATTTACTCTCTTTTCAATTTCACGATCTCTAGACAACAAACTACCTAAATACACAAATTCATCTTGTAAATAAGTCTTTATTTAGCTATTGCTATTACATTTTTTCTAATTAGTTTACAATTACACAGATCATATTATTCATATGTACTATACTTATATGACATAATATATCGTATTACAAAACATTGGATCGCATGGATGACTTTAATTTCTTTTTAAATGCAATGACATTTTTAGAATTTTTTATTTCTGAATTTAATTTATTGAACATGGTTATGCCTTTATCAAAAATAACATTTTGGCCAAAAGTTGTATATTTTCTTTTTTTGCATATATTGTTACAATTTCTGGTATCATATGAGTGACTACTGAGACAAATTTTGTTGCATAAATACTCCGGCATTAAATTATTTAAAATTTTGTAAATAAATGTCATTGCATTTATATAAATAAAATCTTCAATGTTGAACCAATTTAAAGTTTGTAACATTGTACTTACTTTTGTGTATCTGTTACATCTTAAAATGATTCTCATTGCTCTATTCTGTAGTTTCTGCAATTTTTCTATACATTTTTTGCTCACTAAAAGTAATAGACTACAACAATAGTTAAAATGTGGTAAAACAATTGTGTTATATACTAGTAAATTTGAAGCTACACTCATGTTTTTGGTTATTATCGCAAGAAAACTTATTTTTTTTTTTCAATTTTTTACATAAATAATTTACGTGCTCTTTAAATTTCAATTTACTGTCCATAATTATACCAAGATATTTAATTTCATTTACGTATTCAATAGTAGAATTATCTATTTTTATAACTAATCCTTCATTTAAAATTTTATTTGAAATTCCTTGCTTGCCTATAATAATACTTTTTGTTTTTAGTTCGTTTAATTTTAATTTATTTACTGCAAGCCAGTTGTAAATTATTTTTAATTCTAAATTAATTATTTCTATTACCTTATTGTGTTCTTTGTGATTAAAATAAATTAATGTATCGTCAGCAAATAATTGAATATTACAGTTTTTTAATATTTTTGGCATTTCATTGATATATATTATGAACAATATTGGTCCTAAAACACTACCTTGAGGCACACCAACGTTACAATCCAGTACATTTGATACGTAATCGCCATATCTTGTTACCTGTTTTCTGTTAGTTAAGTAATTTTGAAACCACTTGTAAACTGTACCTGTTATTCCATAATTATTTAATTTTTTTAACAAAATATCGCGATAAATTGTCTCAAATGCTCTTTTTAAATCTAGAAAAACACCTACAACTGTTTCTCCATTATCCACTGCTTCTTTCCATTCTGTTATTATAAATTGAATAACAGTTTCACAGTTGTGTTTAGTTCTAAATCCAGATTGTTCCGTTGAAAATAAGCTATATTTATTAAAATATTCTAATAATTAATTTTTTACTACTATTTCTAAAATTTTATCAATCGCAGGTAACATATTTATTGGCCTAAACTCATTTGCTTTTTTGGTACCAGTAATTTTTGGTATCGGACAAACTGTCGAAATTTTTAAGTTATCAGGTACAATACCCTTTTCCAACGACAAATTAATAAAATTTAACAGCGGATAACCAATGACGTCAAATGAATTTCGCAAAAATATCCAGTTTAGTTCATCGACATTACTTTTATGCTGCGCTTGACTAAAAATAACATTTTTTAATTGCATTAAATTTATTTTAGTAAATTCATCAAAATTTTCTGTTGTATACTTATAATATCTTGTACACTTGATATGAAATAATTGTTAAAATTTTCTGCTATGGTGGAATTACTATTTAATATTCTATTTTCAAAAATAATTTCTTTTTCTAAACACTTTACTTTTGTTGATATAATTTCTTTCATTGTTTTCCACATTACTATTGAATTACCTCTACATTTATCTAATTTATTATGTAAATAATTATTTTTTTCTATTCTTACTAATGATATGTATTTGTTTCTAAATATTTTATGTTCATTCCAATCTTTGTTACTTTTAGTGATCAAATACTTTTTATAAGAATTGTCTCTATTTTTTCTTGCTTCTTTTATAGAATTTACATAAAACCAAGATTTATTCATATGTTTTCTATCTTTAAGCTTTACAGTAACTGCAGAATGCAATAAATTTAAAGCATTATTGACAAAGTTATTATATAATATTGTAGCAGTAAATAGATAAAAATTCATGAAATAGCAAAATATAAGAATAGAAAAGTTTACTTTCACTTTTGGTCGAAAAAAACAAAATAATTAACTTTTAATGTGTTTATTGTTTGGTTGCTACTTTAATAATAGTCCATGCCTGCGGCACTAGTTCTTCGTTGTATATGGAAACAAAATCATATATAAAGACCAAAAAAATTGATGACAGGGAGTTCTAGTTCTTGATTTGTTGACGAGTCAATCAGTTCACTATTGATTAGTGTTAAGTATAGTAAGAGAGCGTCGATCAAGCGGAGTTTGAACGGATGTTCAAACTCCGTTTTGAAGTCGACTTTGTTTTGAGCCAGTCTTGTCTGAAGTACTGATAAAAATGAATTTTGTATTGTAAGTTTAACTTTTATTTTTATTATTATGATGCTAACGTAAAATTATTATTTTATAATAATTTTACAATTGTTCTTGTTTATTCTGAAACTCTAGTTTTGTTACAATCAATATTTTTCTCTTAAATTTCAATTAATGCTTATTTTTTTTAAAGTTGTTTGTAATTGATTTTTGTCAATTATATGTAAAACAATAATAATTTATTTTGTAAAACAATTTATACAACAATTTTACTTGTTTTTATTGTTTCTTGTCTTTTATATATTTAATAAAATTAATTAAGCTTATTCTGGTGTTTCTTCGTTCATACCACGTTACCAAACTACCTAATTATTGTTAACTAAAATTCCCATCCCTTCTTCGGTTTGAGAATTATTACACTGGTGGCAGCAGGTGAGATAAGGACATTCCAGTTTCCTTACCCAGAATAAGCTTATTGTTATTGTAATTTTTGTCTTTTTTTTTTGAAAAATTTGTAGTATAAATTATTATTGTTATTCATTTATTTATTTATTTATTTTAACAACAAGAAAAATATGCCAGACAATAGTGCAACTGTGTCAAATATAACTCAAGCAACTTCTGTCATGGGCTTAGTTAGTAGAATTAGATCATTTAGTGGTAGTGTACCAGAGTATTCTATTAAAGAATTTATTGAACAAGTAGAGTATATTAGTAAAATTGGTAATTGGACTCCGGACACTACAATAACTATCGCAAAAATATGTACAGAAGGAGAAGCGCGTATATTTATTTCAAATGACCCTCTGGCAAAATCAGCTACGTCATGGGAAACGTTTAGGCAGTCACTCATTAATCGTTTTACACCGAAAACTACGCCACACGAAGTGTCGCGTAGCTTTCAGCGTTGTTATCAACGAACGGGTGAAAATATTGAGTCATATGTAAATAGATTAAGAATTTTAAGCGCTAGATTATTTTCAATACCAGAAGACGTAACTGAGCAACGCGCTGTTGAAAATATTCTTGATCAACGTTTATTAGAACAATTCCTAGAAGGATTGTTACCTAATTTACGTAGAACTGTTTTATTGAGTGACCCCAAAACGTTTTCCGATGGCATAAATGCAGCCACAAAAGCTGCACAAGTCGAAAGAATGATGAGTTCATATGATAATTTGTCGGGTTCAGATGAATTAGTTATGCAAGTATTAGAAAAATTAAGCACTAATCAATATAGTAATAATCGTCCAAATTTTAACAGTCAAGTAAATAACCATAAAGATTTCAGAAATAACAAACAAAATTTTAAATATGTATAATCAAAATTATAACTTTAACAACAACAATAATTCTAAATTTCGTACAAACCAAAATACAAATACAGGCCAAAATAAGTTTCATGACAGAATGTGTTTTAAATGTGAAAAAATGGGACATATAGCAAGGTATTGCAAAACAAAAATTAAATCAAATCAAGTAACAGATAATAATAATTGTACAAGATGTAATAAAACAGGTCATACTATAGTAGATTGTAAAGTAAAATTAATAAATAATAGATACTGGAGCAGCGGTTAGTTTAATTAAGTCAAGTTCTATAAAGGGGTTAAAACTTTAAGATATAGAGAAAAACAGAAGCATAGTTGACATATCAGGTCAAAAATTGCCAGTAATGGTCACCGCGGTACTCGATATTAGTCTCAATTGTGGTATTAAAACACACGAATTTGTTGTGTGTGGTAACAGCCTATCATTGCAAACGGATGGCTTGATCGGCAATGATTTCTTAAGAAAATTCAAGGCCGATATCAAGTACAGTAAACAAAAAAATAATTTTAGGCAAGAGTGAGTTACAGATTTTAGCGGTTCAGGCAGTGAAAGGAGAAAATATAGTGTCAAATAAGGAACCATCATCAACGGCTGCAGAAGTTAAACAAGACGACGACGTGGAAATTCCTACGGAATCCCTAAGTGTGATTCGGCTGAAGGAAGATTTGGAGCTACCACCAAGAAGCGAAGTTGTCTGTGTTTGCTTCAAGGAGAATGCAGGGCTGGGTGATGTGTTAGTTGAAAATATAGTGTCAAATAAGGAACCATCATCAACGGCTGCAGAAGTTAAACAAGACGATGACGTGGAAATTCCTACGGAATCCCTAAGTATGATTCGGCTGAAGGAAGATTTGGAGCTACCACCAAGAAGCGAAGTTGTCTGTGTTTGCTTCAAGGAGAATGCAGGGCTGGGTGATGTGTTAGTTGAACCTGTCGAGATCAAATAAGGAACCATCATCAACGGCTGCAGAAGTTAAACAAGACGATGACGTGGAAATTCCTACGGAATCCCTAAGTATGATTCGGCTGAAGGAAGATTTGGAGCTACCACCAAGAAGCGAAGTTGTCCGTGTTTGCTTCAAGGAGAATGCAGGGCTGGGTGATGTGTTAGTTGAACCTGTCGAGATCAAATAAGGAACCATCATCAACGGCTGCAGAAGTTAAACAAGACGATGACGTGGAAATTCCTACGGAATCCCTAAGTATGATTCGGCTGAAGGAAGATTTGGAGCTACCACCAAGAAGCGAAGTTGTCTGTGTTTGCTTCAAGGAGAATGCAGGGCTGGGTGATGTGTTAGTTGAACCTGTCGAGATCCTTCCACAAGGGGTAACAACTGCTAGAGTTGTTATCAGAAATGAGAAAGAGGTACCGGTAAATCTTCGAGAACAATTAGAAGTTTTGGATTCCTTTGACCAAATGCTGGACCAGATTAAACAGATTTTAATTTGGGCAAGGACCTTGAAACATCGCTGGTAACTATGCTAAACAATATAGTAAGAAAAGAAACTATTATTATATCAAAGACATTTATATATTTTATGATATAGCGGCAGTACATGCCGCATATTTTAACCATACTTTAAGACTTTTTGTAGAGATCCCATTAAAGGCACCAAATCGATATTTTACGGTATATCGTGTACTACCATTACCCTACGACTCGGGGAAAGAAAATACAAATCTGCATATTTCATCCGACTATCCATATCTAGCCATTTCGGGAAATGGACAGTACTACCTAGAATTAAACACTGAAGATATGATCATCTGCAAACCTGGATTAATTAAAGTGTGCCCGCCTTTAAAGCCCATAAGAAAAATATCAGAATAAAAACGTAAACTTAGAGCTTCCAACTTATAGTGGGAGAGTAATAGAGGCTAATGCTCCTCTTATGGCTCAACGTAATCAAATATTTTAATGATGTGTAAAATAGCTTCGGATGCCAGGGTCGAAATGATGTTCGACTTAGGAATTTGGCACTCCTATCCTATGGTAGCCAACAAATGTTTCAGGAAAATCTAGTAAAAAGTAATCTCTGTTTAAAATTTTGTTGAAAGTATAATTTCTTTCGTTATTCTAATTAGCTGTTCAGATAGTTTAATTATAAAAATTATAGTTGATTCCTGAAACCTTTGTGTAGTTAATTAAGCTTAAATTAAATTAAATTAAAAAAAAAAAAAATAGTTAAGTATTAGATAAATTAGCTCATTAAGATATTTCAGATAAGCTTGGCAAAATAAATAAATAATCAAAAAAAAAAAAAAAAAATGATGATATGGCAAAAATATGACCTTGTGTCCATTGCAACTAAGTGCATAAGTGCGAGAAATATATATAGAAAAAAAAAAAAAAAGCAACACACATTAAAAACAAATCTAATCTATATCTTCTAGAATTTTCAGTTCTATATAACTGCTCTACTCCTCAACCACTAAAGTAAGATGGACCAAAAAAAATATATATATATGTATATATATATTTGGCCAGTTGTAGACCTCAAAGAAATGGATGTCATCGTATAAGTAGTTTAAAAAAAGCAACTATAACCAAACATAGATGGTGTTACTTCATCTGATTCACACATCCATTGAGGGACATGTTGCATCGTAAGGGGTGAGGAAGTTGTAGCAGTAAATAGATAAAAATTCATGAAATAGCAAAATATAAGAATAGAAAAGTTTACTTTCACTTTTGGTCGAAAAAAACAAAATAATTAACTTTTAATGTGTTTATTGTTTGGTTGCTACTTTAATAATAGTCCATGCCTGCGGCACTAGTTCTTCGTTGTATATGGAAACAAAATCATATATAAAGACCAAAAAAATTGATGACAGGGAGTTCTAGTTCTTGATTTGTTGACGAGTCAATCAGTTCACTATTGATTAGTGTTAAGTATAGTAAGAGAGCGTCGATCAAGCGGAGTTTGAACGGATGTTCAAACTCCGTTTTGAAGTCGACTTTGTTTTGAGCCAGTCTTGTCTGAAGTACTGATAAAAATGAATTTTGTATTGTAAGTTTAACTTTTATTTTTATTATTATGATGCTAACGTAAAATTATTATTTTATAATAATTTTACAATTGTTCTTGTTTATTCTGAAACTCTAGTTTTGTTACAATCAATATTTTTCTCTTAAATTTCAATTAATGCTTATTTTTTTTAAAGTTGTTTGTAATTGATTTTTGTCAATTATATGTAAAACAATAATAATTTATTTTGTAAAACAATTTATACAACAATTTTACTTGTTTTTATTGTTTCTTGTCTTTTATATATTTAATAAAATTAATTAAGCTTATTCTGGTGTTTCTTCGTTCATACCACGTTACCAAACTACCTAATTATTGTTAACTAAAATTCCCATCCCTTCTTCGGTTTGAGAATTATTACAATATATTTACGTCACAGCAATTATATAACCAATTTTTACCTAATAATTTATTTTCTAATACATTGTAATTTATGTTTTTAATCTTAATTTTTTTATTAGAATCTAATTTTATATTGCCAAGTTCAATTTTTAAAATGTCATGATCCTGACCAATGTCTTAATACATTATTAATTTAAAATAAATTTTGTACGTCTTACATATATTGTCAAATGTAATTTATGGATGGTTTTGTTAAAATTTGCAAATTTTGTATCTATATCCATTAAACTCTGTTTTAAAATAGGACTTACTGATGGAACCGCTCCTAGCGGCGTTACTGTGAACTATAAGCATTTCAGAGGACACATTAGGTTACCTATTATGTCTTGTACCGTGATCGCAGCCAGTCTGGCCTTAACTAAAATTCACTTTTGATTTAAGAACGGCCAATCAGATTTCGCAGTAATATGAGATAGCGATGGGTATGTGTTTTTATGAAAGATATGTCAAATTTATAATATGTAAATGAGCAGTTTAGAAAATAAAATTAATATTATTTTGAAAATGCGTATTTAATATACTAAAATAATATTCATTTTCAAATTCATAAAAAAAAATTAGCGAAAACAAAGAAGATGGCAAAATCATCGTATAAACCTGTAAAATTAATTATATATATGTGTCCAATACTATTGTAAATGTTCTATTTCGCATTCGTATTTTTCAAATGATTGTATAGGTCTAATTTTGTATAATCATAAATCCTACTTCAGACATATTTAACACAACAAACAACTTAAGGGCATTTCAAGGCAAACAAAAGGCTATATTCAGACAGGTGGTGGGAATTCAAAAATGAATAATTTTACATTCGATTTATTCGTTTAATACTACATATTTATGGTAACTAATTATTAGACAAATTAGCTAATTTATGTACAATTAATAATTTAATAACAATTTTTATATACAGACAGAATCAATATATAAAAAAATTAATCAAATATTTAATTGTCAATATTTTCATTATTTATTATTATTTTGATTTCTAAAAAATATTTATGTTGTTAATTGTTAATATAGTACTTATGTATTAATTTCAGAATTTTAAAATGTGCAGTTTATTTGTAAAAAAATAATTTTCATCATTTTCCTTGAAAAATGCGATTTTCTCATATTTCACACTTTTTTTTTTATTTGAAAAAAAATATGATTAATCTTTATTACAATTAACAACATATATATTTTTTGGAAATCAAAATAATAATAAACAATGAAAATATTGACAATTAAATATTTGAAAAATTTTTTTAATATGTTAATACGGTAAATATATAAACATTGTTCTTAAATTATTAATTATACATAAATTAGCTAATTTTTCTAATAATTAGTTATAATAAATATGTAGTATTAAACGAATAAATCAAATGCAAAATTATTCTTTTTTTGTATTCCCACCACATGTCTGAATATAGCCTTTTGTTTGCCTTGAAATGGCCTTAAACTGCCACAAAAAACTGTACTGAAGATAACCAAAAACTGTGACATGTATACAACGTAAACAGAAATGTCATATATGATTTCTACCAGCTTTTAAATTCTTATCACTGCGCATGCGCAGGCATAACTGAAAATTCATAAAGACATACACTCTGAATGGTCAAGTTTTTGCGATGTGTTAAATCGTAAAATTAAAACTAAATCGTAAAACTGTTGTGGCAATTTGAATGAGATTTTATTCGAAATATAATTTGTTAGTACCTTTTTTATATGATTATTATTTTAAACAAAATTTAAATGTTTTATGCAGAAGCACAAGAATTTGACCAACTCAAACACTTGACACATTTTTAGTTTTTACACCAAGTATTTGGATTGGTCAAATTGGATTTGTGCTTGCGCGTAAAACTAAAACGGCAGTCTGAATGAAACTTAACATTTAAATTTTGTTTAAAATAATAATCATATAAAAAAAGATACTAACAAATTATATTTCGAATAAAATCTAGTATGAATTAGACTTTATGTATAATAATGTTTTGTAATTTCTATAAATATCAACATGTAATTTGAAAATACAACAATATAACACAACATGAAATGAGAATAAACTGTGTTTTTGCCTTCTTAATACAAATTGAAATTTTCAGTCTTCATTGTGATAAGAAGATAACATTTTGTTGGCATTCTAATGTAACGATAACGGGATTTGCCCAAATCAATTTTATAAATTTTTTTAAATATGTATTAATTTTATTATTATTTAGCTTTCCCGTCGCACGTTGCTGTGCAACTGCACCTTTTCCGTAGCGCGTTACTGCGCAACTGCAAAAATTTAATTTTTGAAACATTATGAGGGCCCCCCAGTGTCCCAAAAACCTTCGCGGGAGTGTACTCACCAACTTCCCAAAGTTTCATGGCGATCGGATGAATGGTGTAGTAATGCATAAATGACAAACAGACATACACTCGTTTATATATATATATATATATATATATATATATATATATATATATATATAGATATGTAAAATATATTAAATGTTATAATAAAATTCAAATTAATAAATAAATCAATATTATTATGTAATATGTATTCATAAGTTGTTTTAACTGTATTTAGTAATATGAATAAAATATTTTTTCTTCAAGCGTATCTTAATGTTAATATTACGTTACCATATTATTAATATAGAAAGAGGTCATTATGTTACTAGTACAATTATGACATTATTGTGCAGCAGTTGATTATTACTTATATACATCACTGGGGGCATACCAAACATAACTACAACATCAAGTGTATTTAATCCATGGACAAGGTATAGAGGGAAAACTAATAAATTTCATTAAAAATTGTGTATATATATATATATATATATATATATATATATATATATATATATATATATATATTAGGGTGGCCGTTATTTTAAATTTTTTTGATCTCACCCACTAAAAAGTTTCAAAATGTTAAAAAAATAAGGTGTTCAAAATTATAGCAATTTATTTTAACACTAACCCGTGCCACAAGACGGATTTTCTTTTTTAATTTGCTTAATGGGGTTTTCTTCGCTGCCATTTTTATATGACTAAAAATTACTATTTCGAACTTAACCTTGTCGAAAATGTAACTCATACATTGACAATAAGCATATAAGCATTATATAACTTATCTTTTGATTTCATTAAAAAAAATAATGTTGAAAATGAGGTAGAAATAGGGCCTCTAGACCAGAAAACCCCCATAAGCAAATTAAAAGAGGAAATCCGTCTTGCGGCAAGGGTTAACGTTAAAATAAATTGCTGTAATTTTGAACACCTTATTTTTTTAACATTTTGAAACTTTTTAGGGGGTGAGATCAAAAAAATTTAAAATAACGGCCACTCTAATATATATATATATATATATATATATATATATATATATATATATATAATATATATATATATATATATATATATATATATAATATATATATATATATATATATATATATATATATATATAATATATATATATATATATATATATATATATATATATATATATATATATTAATTTAATTGTGTTAAAATAATAAATGTAGTGAAAACTATAACAATATTTTTGTTTGTTATTGTATTTTAATATGAGTGATATGTAAGAATATTTATAATAATTTGATTGTGTTAAAATAATATATGTAGTGAAAATTATAACAATATTTTTGTTTGAAATTTTTATATTTAATTTATAGACGTTACAAACACATACAGAGCTTACAGAACTATTTGTATTTTAATATAAATAATATACAAATATATTTATAATAATCTAATAATTGTGTTAAATTAATAAATTCAGTAAAAATAAGAGAGACTGCATTGTGTGTTATTTTACATACGTTACCAGATAGTTACAGAGCTTACAGACCCAGTACAATTTAATATAATTGTCAAGATAATAATAGGACTAGTATTGCATTTAGTGGCGTGCGTTAGGTAGGAGATTCTTATAGATTTTTATTATTTTATATAAAGTTTTAACAATTTTGAAAGAATTTAAACCAATTTCGGTTCATATTTTCAAATATTGACACTTTTGAAAGATTTGGTTATAGAAATAACCAAATATAAAAAAACCTAGTTAGAAAACTAGGTTTTTTTTTATATTTTTTAACGTCAATTCACACGGTTGTAATTGCTATATTCAGACAGGTAGCTCAAATACAAAACATGTTGAAGTTAATATTGAATTTATTCGTTTAATATAACTTATTTATTGTAACTGACTGTTCTGAAAATTACATAATGAATGTAGAATTAATAATTCAATAATAAATTTAATATTAATTGATTTATATAAAATAAAAAATAGTATATTTTTAACTGGCTCTATTTTCTATCGAGCCGATCTTAAAAGTACCGAAAAAATACCTGAGATATAATATCCTATGTAGAATAATATATATTTTTCTGAATTTTTTTGTATTTTGGAAAATAGAGAAAAAATATTTTTTTCCAAAAAAAAACATATTTTTTGCTTTTTTTGGCCAAATTATATATACAAAAAATAAAAAAAAAATATATATTATTCTACATAGGATATTATATCTCAGGTATTTTTTCGGTACATTAATTATTTTTTTTGTAGAAAATAGAGCCAGAAAAAATATACTATTTTTTATTTTATATAAATCAATTAATATTAAATTTATTATTGAATTATTAATTCAACATTCCTTATGTAATTTTCCGAACAGTCAGTTACAATAAATTAGTTGTATTAAACGAATAAATTCAATATTAACTTCAACATGTTTTGTATTTGAGCTACCTGTCTGAATATAGCAATTACAACCGTGTGAACTAACGTTAAATAATTTAAATTTGTAAATTTGTTTTTCTTCTTATTGTTTTTGTTTCGTTTTAACCGTAGCAGCTTTTTACTACTTTGACTGCAAGGAAAAGTAGTTAAGCGTTTGGTACGGTGTCTGTAACATTTTCAAAAAAAAAAAAAAATTGTATAGAAATCCTTCATATAGCCTGTAGATGACGAATCTGAACTTAGTTTATGTGGGTGTATGTGTGTGCGTCGTCAGCTCGCTCGCTCGCTCGCTCGCTCGCTCGGTCGTAAGTCAAAATTTTGTGGCCGCAACTCCTCCTAGACGGTTCAACCGATTTTAATGAAATTTTCAGGATAAATTTGTCTAGTACCCAAGATGGTCATGTGGTTTTGTTTTTTTCCAGTGATGCCAACTTTCCGAGAAAAAAATTACTAAAGTTTTTAAAAATTCATATTGGCTACGTTATTTATCCGATTTTGATCAAATTTTCAGAAAAGATTTCCCTAATGCTCCCATTAATTACATAATTTTATTAATATTCAGTGTTGCCAACTTTCCGAGAAAAAAATTACTAAAGTTTTAAAAATTTTATTCTGGCCATGTTTTTCAACCGATTTTACTCAAATTTTTACAAAAGATTCTCCTAGTATTCATATAATTTATGTAATTTTAACAAAATACAGTGTTGCCAACTTTCCGAGAAAAAAATTAGTAAAATTTAAAAAAATTTATTTTGACCATTTTATTTAACCGATTTTAATCAAATATTTATAAAAGTTTTTCCTAGAGCCTAAATATATTATGCAATTTTAACAAAATACAGTGTTGCCAACTTATCGAGAAAAAAAAATCACAAAATTTTTAAAAAATTCATTGTGGCTACATTATTTATTCAGAAAAGTATCTCCTATTGCCCACATAAATTATAATATTATTAAAATACAGTGTTGCCAACTTTCCGAGAAATGTCAAAGTAGTCTATATATGGGTTTACCCATATACTTCTAATCTTGTTTCTTAACGATATTGATAACCTGCTAACTTTTTTTTTATCAACTGACATAATTCATGTGAAAATAAATTTTGTACAAGAAAAGCAAATTAAATTTCTAAATAATGAAAATAAAAACTGTAACATTTTATTTATTTCATTCTTTTTACCACTTTGACTGCAAGAAAAATCTGCTATAATGATCGGTACGGTGTCTGTAACATTTTCAAAAAAAAAAAAAAATTATATAGAAATCCTTCTATGCAGCCTCCAGATCAGACAAATGTATGTGCGTCGTCAGTTCGTTCGCTCGCCCGCTCATTCGGCAGCACTGAAATATAGTTATTACTATATTTCAGTGTTCGGCAGTCAAAATTTTGTGATCGCAACTCCTTCTAGTAATAAAATTTTCGAGATAGGTTTATTTAGAGCCCAAGATGGTCAAGTGGTTTTATTTTTGTTCTCCAGTAATGCCAACTTTCCGAGAAAAAATTACTAAAATTTTTTAAAATTTATTATGGCTACATTATTTATCCGATTTTGATAAAATTTTTAGGAAAAATTATTCTGGTGTCCACATAAATTATATAATTTTAGTAAAATACAGTATTGTCAACTTTCCGAGAAAAAATTACTAAAGTTCTTGAACATTTATTAAGGATATATTATTTATCTGAAATACTTATGTATGCAACAAGTGTATAAAGATTGGATTGCAAAATTTCACCTACACCCCCCAAATTACAGAAACAAACAAATATTTTTGTCATAGTATATGAATATGTTAAATTAATATAAAATATAAAAACAAAACTAAAACGTTTTCTTTTAATTTTAAGCGAAAGTAAGTAATTTGTTTATTTTAATTTTTTATTTGTTTATTACGTATATAAGTTATAAATAATCGAGGGCAAAGAAATTGTTTTTTTTTTTTTTTTAGCTTTTATTAAAATTTTACAAGAACAACTTATATACATACGTCTGTACAAGTAGACGATCGGTCTGGGAACGCAATAGTTTCTCATAAAGAAATATGATATGTGATACAATTAAGATGTGCCTTTGCCTTATCTCTAATGCCTTGGGCGATAACATTATACATATAATTCCTCACGCGCTAGATGAAACTATCTCTTATTGAGTATTTTAAGTTTTATAGTTTCTCATATTTCTTTTTACAAATTTTAATTATTCTAATAAGAATACAAATTAATATAATTATTATTAATATTTCAGTATCGATATTATTAGCATGCAAATAAGAACGTTTTAAATGGGTTGGTTTTTAATTCTTTTAATACAATTTTCTTTAATGATTTAATATTAACTGTTTTATTTATTAATTTACTAGGTATCATTCTATCAAAATTAAATTTTATAATTTTGTCATATCATTTTTGATTTATAATATTCCTTTCTCTTTCAATTATTTCTTGTTCGTATTCTAATTTTACGCTTTCTTCAACAATTATAATCACAATGATTAAAATTTTGATTACGATATAGATTAGTTAGGCATGTTTTAACTACATTACTTTCTTTTCGCATAAGTAATTTGATACATCCAATTTGACAATTATATTCTTCGTATTAACCAGGTACAATATCTACTTGTGATATTGATTGGAGATTAAAGAAGGCATAGGTGTGAATTGGATTAAGTTACATTTATATTCTGGAATTGGAATGGTGATTGGTTTTAACTTTGTAGTAATTCTGGATTTGCATTAGTTGTTCATTTTTATCTTGAATGTCGGTTACAAAATTTTTACAGGAAATTAATTTACAGCTCTTTTAATGTAATGTAACTTGCATTAGGGAATTGAATGCATTAACAACATTTTCGGGGATTAATCAGTAATAATTTATAGCAGGCTGTAAATATTGCTTAATAAATTCTACTATTATTCAAATAGAAGTAAAAATCTTTGAATTGTATCACTAAAAAGTTTTTCAACTTTGATATGATTTTTGTTATTAGTTTCTATTAACCCGTTAATAGGTTGTTTCTTTATCAGAATATGCAGTGACTGTGTTTTAGATGTCTGAGCGACTGGTGATTGTACTAGATTTGTCATTTTTATCGATTTCTAAATGCAACTGAGTTAGTATAATTTTGAATATTTTTATTTGCATAATAAATATATGCAATTCGCTTGTGTAATACTGGTTGCATAATTATTTCTAAGTACTTTAATCATAATTCTTATACTATACATTATTTTGTATTTTTAATGCTACAAGTATTTTCCATTTATGAATGAGATAAAAATACTATTTCGTCGTTTTAAAATAATACTTTCGTAATTGCAAATAATACAAAATCCTAATAACCAACTAAGTCCATATTACAAGTTATTACTAAAAAAATCTAAAGAAGCTGCCACTAAAAATAATTGTAAATATGTCTGGGTAAAAAATTTTAAAATTTTTGTACGCAAATCAGACACAACACCAATAATAATTATAAACAATGAAAACGATATCAATAAAATAAAATAATTTAAAATAATATTTAATACATTAAATTAAAATCACTCTAAAATGGATTTAAATATTTATTATCAGAATGTTCGAGGGCTTAATTCTAAATTAAAAAACTTTTATAATGAAGTTAGTATAAGTAATTATAATATCATCATTTTAACCGAAACATGGCTTAGTGAATCGGTGTTAAATTCAGAACTATGCAACTTAAATCAATATTCAGTTTTTCGACGTGATCGTGTCAGTGAATTTAAAAATAGAGGTGGTGGCGTTCTAATTATGACAGCAAATAAATTCAAAACTAAAGTTCAAAGTTGGAACTCAATGGCTGAAGATTTATGGGTAACCATGTACACACCGCAGCTGAAAATTAATATATGTTGTGCCTACATTCCACCATTATCGGATATTCAAGTTTACACATCCCACATCAATAAAAGAGCTGAACTACTAATCCGGAGAATATTTTTCTGATCTGCGCGACTATAATTTACCTGAAATCACCTGGTTAAGCAAAGCAAATACAAATATTCTCAAACCTAATATATCATGTAACCGAAATATTGCACTAGATTTTATTAATTTAATGTCTTTCTCTCAGCTAAATCAATTTAATTATGTAAACAACTGCAATAACAAAATTTTTAGATTTAATTTTATCATCCCATACAATTACAATAAATAAATGTGATTATCCAATTGCCAAATTAGATCAGTATCATCCAGCAGTTGAAATTAATTTAAAATTTAATACATATAAATTTCTTTTACCAAACCAAGAACTTACTTATAATTTTAGTAAATGTGATTATGAAATTTTGATCATAAAATTATCACAAATTAATTTTGAAAATAGGTTACTAAATCCAAATGTAAATGTGAATCTAGATACATGTTATAGTATTCTGTATTCTCTATTTAATGAATTTGTACCTATTAAAAAAAGAAATAACAAAAAATATCCTGTTTGATTCAGTAAATCACTTATAAAAATGATTAGAGAAAAAAATAAATATCACAATAAGTGGAAAAATTACAAAAATATTAGAATTATAACTTTTTTTCATATTTAAGAAAAAAAATCAAAATTAAATTAGACTTAGACCATAAAAATTACACCACATATTTAGAAAATAATATTACAACAAATGTCAAATCTTTCTGGCAATATACAAATTTACTTAAAAATAATATTCCACATATTTTACATTATAATAATAAAACTGCAAAAACTGAACAGGACATATGTAATTTATTTGCCAAATATTTTGAGACTGATGTAAATCCAATAAATAATACAGACAATTATAATAATGCACATAGTTCTGTAAATCTGGGGAAATTGCTATTACAGAAGATGAAATCTTTAATTACATTTCTAATTTAAATATTAAAACTGAACCAGGGCCAGATAAAATTCCTCCAAGTTTTATAAAAACATGTGCATATTACTTAACAATTATGTATCATTTTTAATAAATCACTAAAATTAGGTATTTTACCTGATTATTGAAAAAGTTCTTATATAACTCCAATATATAAATCTGGAGATAGCGCCAATGTAATTAATTAGCGACCTATTTCAAAACTATTAATCTTTGCTAATATCTTTGAAGCTATTATAATGATAAAAATTAAATTTTAACTTGAAAGTATTATCATATCAGAACAAAACGGATTTTGTGCAAAGAAAGCCATACTAACTAATTTAATTCCTTTTTATGAAAACATATGTTCAAACATGGACCAACGAATTCAAGTAGACGTTATTTATACAGATTTTAGCAAAGCATTCGATCGTGTAAATCATATTATATTAATTAAGAAATTATCACAAATGGATATACATGGTTCAGTGTTAAGATGGGTTGAATCATATATTGGCAATAGGTGTCAGATTGTTGCACTTCGAGGGTATCAATCAAGAAATATTGTTGCTAAATCAAAAGTCATACAAGGTTCTCACCTGGGCCCTTTATTATTTAATATTTATATAAATGATATTAATAAATTGTTCTTAAATTCTGAATTTGCCTTGTTCGCTGATGATTTAAAACTTTATAAACCAGTAAAGCATTACAGGATTGCATACTTCTCCAAATTGATATCCAAATATTACAAGATTGTTGTGAAATAAACTATTTAAACCTGAATATTAATAAATGCTACATTGTTCGTTTCATTAGAAATACTAATAAAATTCTTTTTAATTAACAATTAAATAATGGTTTTCTTGTAACTAAAGAGTCGATACGAGATTTAGACATTATATTTGATACTAAACTCACATTCAATAAACATATTCAAAAAATTACTAAAAAAGCATTTCATCTCTTAGGCTTTATTTGGCGAACATGTAAAAATTTTACATCATCAGAAACTTTAATATTATTATATAACTCTTTAGTCAGATCGCAACTCGAATTTTCTTCCACAATCTGGAATCCGCAATATAAACATCAAATTAATACATAATCACTTCAAAAAAAGATTTACTTATTTGTTATCTATTAAATTCAACACTAGGTTTGCTAATTATGATTCAGCACTTCTCACTTTACAAATGTTAACATTAGAAAATAGAAGAGTATTAACTGATATGCTAACCGTGATCAAAATTCTTAATTATAATTTAGATTCATCTAAATTTCTACATTTACTTAATTTCAATACCGTTACCGTTAAAAACAACTAGAACTAATCAATTATTTTATCTTAATACATTTCATAATAATTACTGTAAAAACTCAACCTTAAATAGACTAATGTTTACTTATAATTTGCACTTTAGTGAAACTGATATTTTTAATATGAAATTTAATGCATTTAAAAGTAAAATTATGAATTTATTGTTAAACAAACAATATCAACAGCTAGGCTATTATTGAACTTTATATTATTAAATCATGTATTTTATATAAGTAATTACTGTTTTTATTTTGTATCTTGTTATTTGAAAAACCGTGTTATTTTACAATATTTATAATATGTAATAATTGTAAATCTGTAATTGGCTTAGGCCGTTATTTTACTTAATAATAAATAAATAAATACATAAATGGTCTCCCCTTTGTATGAGAATGGGTATGCCTTTCTAAGCTTCTACTTTTAATAATAGTTTTCTCACATATTTCGCATTTATAAGGTTTCTCATTTATATGAGAACGGATATGTCTTCTTAAATCTCCTCTTTGAGTAAATTGTTTTTCACATATTTCGCATTTATAAGGTGTCTCCTTTGTTTGAGAACGGATATGCATCTTTAAATGTTCACTCCTAATAAAAATTTTCTCACATATTTCGCATTTGTATGTGTACGAACATGCCTTTTTAATTTTTCATTTTGAGTAAAAGTTTTCTCACATAATATACATTTATAGGATTTTTTTTCATTACAGATTCAGCGTTGTCATTCGAATTTCTACTAGCTTGACAACGTTTTATATCAGTTTAATTCTCAAAATCAGAATATTCTCCCTTAATTTTAATTCTGAGTGTACATCTAAAGATTCTTGTTTTAATCTTATTTCAGATTTAATATTGGTATTATTTTCCAAATCTACTTCAATGTTCTGTTCATTAATAGCTTCTTCTTTCATACAAACTGCACCAAAATTTATATTATTTTGTGGTTCTAAACTTTCTTCAACTTTAATCTTTTCATTCGTTTCCAAATCTAGTTTAATGTAATCTTCATCAATATTCTTTTCTTTAAAACATTTTTCTACAAATTTATATGTTTCGTTTAATCAGAGCAAATTGAGCAAATACAATCCGATAACTTCTCTTCCAGCTTCCGATACATTCCAGCTAAAAATATTAATATAAATTACATGTTACATATAATAAAAAATCTCCAGTTTAAAGGGAGCTTAATAAAGAAATATATTTCTACTAATAACAATAAAAATCCCCCTATGATATTTAACTAATATTTTATGTATTTGAGTGATTTAAAATCCATTATAAGCTGTATGGGTATAACAAATAGTTAAAAATAACTTGCGGACAATTAAAAAATGCAAGTCGAAAAACAGTTTTCTCACAGTAACTATTCCCCCACTATTCTTAGAGAAACAACTTTTGTTTTAGCAAAAAACATATTATAATAATTGATAAGCTTATTATAAGCAAATCTAATAAAATGCATTTACAACAAGTTAATCTATACATACGAGAGCACATTGTAAATAAGTATGTTTGTCCGGTTTTAAAATGAAACGTTATACAGATGAAATTTAGCACAGAGCCGTATAATACTACCACAATGATGAAAAAATCCAAAAGTAGAAATACGTCTGCGTAAACCGCAGATAAATACTATCTATAAACGGAAAATAACGGAATTATTATAAGCATCATTCAACCGAACAGCGCAAACTGTGCAAATACCATTCGGTAATTAGATCTTGCAATCTACATAAAAAAAAGTAAAAGATTCAGAAATAATAATGTATATTACAATCAAAACAAATTATTTCAATCTTACAATTTCTGGCATAATTGCTTCGAATTTATCTACGAAACGTTTGCCATCTGAATCCAGATTAAGTAGAGTGAATAATGCATTTCCATCACTCGTACATAATTGACAAAGTTGCATAAAACCACTCATGAATAAAAATAAATTTTCTACCAAACAAGCTTCTTACAATCAGTAAAACATAAAAATATTTTATTTGATTGTATTAGAGGTTAACTTAGAAAAATCTGACAGAAATTCAGTTGGCCAGATGAATTTGTGTAATATTTCTAGTATACAAAGAAGAATAAAAAGCATCCTATTTTAGTTGAACGCACCCACAGAAATAGTGGACAATATATTTATATCATTTGTACATAAATGACAATGTTGCAAAAAACTATTTATGATTAGAAATAAATATTCTAGCAAAGAAAGATTTTTACTATAAGTAAAATCTAAAAATATTTGACAGTATTCCAGGTTGACTTACAAAAATATGTTACAAATACAGTTGGCCAGCAAAATTTTGGGTAATGTTTGATGTAAAAGAAAAAGAAGAATTGATTATATATTTTCAAATACATGTTGATTTTATAGAAATTAGAAAACAATATTCCAGATACCATTTAAATTTTGTTATATTGAAAATCAGAATGATTGAAATAGATTTCATCAAAATATAATAAAAACCCGTATAGTGAACATTATCTAATATTTATAATACGAAATTTAACTGATCAACTACAGGGAGGTGATTCTATAACTTGCGTGAGCACTTACGACACCTATACTAACACAGATTTGTCACATGTATACAGTAAACCATCTAGCGGACATTTGAAGATCTAATGGGTGTGACGTCATATGTTGCGAGACACGCAAATATATTTGCGTGACCTACAGAGGTCCTGTTTCTTACTTGCGACACTATCTGTCTTTTTCTAACTTTATAGTTGTCTTTTATTTTGCTGGTGTTTATATATTTCAGTGGTGTTTATAACCAAAAAATTTCAATTTTCTTTTTCTACTAGTTTACAACTGGATTAGTATAAATTATTCACAACAGTAAGTACATTATAATTCTATATTTACATAATCAACAGACAGTAATGACTCTTTTCTTTAATTCATTTTTGTTATGTTTTTGTTGACTTATTAGCGTTAACTTTTAGGATGAAATTGGCACATATACTATTAAAACTTATCGGAATTTTTTCAGATTATCATTATTATGGCTTTAGCTGGTATTTTTATAGCTTTAGATGAAGAGGAAGTATTAGAGGAAAGAAGAAATGATACCCGTATTATTCGCAGGCAACTAAGGGACATACAGAATCCTTCTGAAATAAGAAATACGGAATTTATACTATTTTAATAGCATTGTCACTGTTTGTATTTAATAATTAACAAACAGTAACAATGTTATTAAAATAGTAAATGTTTCGTCGTTTTATATGTTTTTTAATTTGTCTGTATAACTAAAATTTTCTCAACTGTAATATGAATTGATTTCATGACATCGTAAACATTAAAAGCTGAAGATGGCTTCATTACGAAGCTGAAACGTATTTATAATAAAAAGAAAAATATATTGTGAAATATATGAAGTCAAACCATGTAACTTGATGTTTATTTTTTCCCGAAGTTCCTTATAAGCCGCTTTATAATATTATTATTAATATTTAATAATATAAATTTAAAAAAAAATGTTATTAATGAAATTGATTGAGTTGCGTACATTTTGTGTAAATTGTTTGATAGGAAGAGGTAAATAAAACCAGTAAAATGTATATTAAATTCTTTATTAAGTTGTGCGGTGATTAATTTCAATATATATATATGACAGTTATAACCAAACCATTACCAACGCTAAAATTAGCGCAAAAACATAATATACAAAATTCCCTATGAATGTCACTAGATAGAAGACTATGACGTCATATATTGCGCTCACGCAAATTTGCTCACGCAAGTGCTCACGCAAGTTATAGAATCACCTCCCTGAGCTGACAGTGACGTCATTAGTCAGATATTAGGTGGCGTTTAGTCAATTAGATATTTAAAATAGCTATATATTGTTAGTATTACTGCTTATACATATAAAATATTGTAAAAACATTAATTACTGTAATTATAATTATAATAATATAATTATAATTATAAAATAAATATTAAAAATTATTACTTAATTATAAAATGATATATTAATTATACAATGCATATGTGTTACTTGAGTTTAATACAAAACAAAATTAAAAACGAGAATGTCTTTGTTCCTGAACTATTCATTCCACATTGTGATAGTAAAATAGATTGTTTATGTATGTAAATATTGCTAAATATTGAGTGTGCAAACGCACCATTAGCGCAGAGGTTGCTTTCAAAATTTATTACTTCTCTACATAGCTTCTCTAGGCGCAGGCGATATCAATTGGTCCTTCCCCACCATTATTTCTGTGGGTGCGTTCAATAAAATACGTTGTCATTTATTCTTCTTTTTCTTATACTAGAAACATTACATAAAATTCATTAATAAATAAATACTATTATATTGAGTATTTTTTTAATAATTAAATACTACTAATCATATAATTAAAGAATATTAAGCAAATATATTTAAGCAACTAGCAAATAATATAACAAACAAATATATATTATAAACTCTGTACTGTTTTACAAAAAAAGTTTGGGCACCACTGAGACAATTCCTAAAGAAACTTGTCACATGTCAACTGGTTTATTGGTTATTTGTGTATTTAATATTGATATTTACTTATAATAAAACTATATAAACTCTTGAAAATACAAAGAGATAAACATGTTTATGTTTACAAAGGTCTGTCGCTTATGTATTACTAACAAAGATATCTCGTCAGCTTTGATCAATTACGATTCACCTAACCTTACTTTATTCGACAAACTAAATCAAATTGCGCCAGGACTTGTAAGTATTATATTTTAATATCTAATATTTTATATTAAATTTATGTGTCTTTAGCTAAAAGTAAATAATAATTTACCGAATGGCATATGCAAGACCTGTATTGTTCAGTTAAACCAAAGTTACAAATTTCTTCAGAGCTGTTTATGTTCGCAAAGAATTCTAGAAAAGTATTTAGAGCAATTACAAAATGAACTAAATACAGAACAAAGTGAAAATTATGAAATTGTAATAAATGCAATAAAATTGGAACAAAATAATGCAATCAACTACATGAATGATATGAATATTGAACAAACTGATGAAGAATTCCATAATACATTTGCCAATTATGAGGAAGAAGAGGTTATTATGGAACAAGAAAATATTGTTGGTTGTTCCGAATCTACTCACGTAAATTTTGAAGATGATAGTAAAGTAGACGAAACGGATATTAACCATTATCTTCCAAATGTCAAGACAGAAGTTATTGAAGAATGTTACGCTGACACTATTGATATAGAATTTGATATAAAAGTAAAAAGAGAATTGGAATGTCCGAGTGAAGACGTAATCGCATTACTAACTGATATAAAACAAGAAATTACTGAAGAAAATGTTACTGAAAATTATATTAACGATGATAATTTTACCGAAGTGGATGTTGAACACGAAATTAAAACTGAAGAGCATGAAATTAATGGTTTTAAATTTTGTGGTTTTAATGCTGCTGAATGTAGATTGGCAAACAAGATTAAAATGAAATATAATTTAGAATTGGAACGCTTGCTAGACAATAAAACACTTAAGGCTGATATGGAAAATTCGGAAATTAATAAACAAACTGCTAATAGTAAAGATTGTTTACAACCTGGAACATCTTTTGAGAACAGTCGCAGTTATGGAGAATCTTTCAGTGATGATTTGAATTTAAAAACAAACAGTCAGACACGCACAGAAAAGAAACGGTTCCAATGTAAAATATGTGGAAAAGTTTGGCTAAGTAAATCACATTTGAAATTACATATGCGTACACACACAAAGGAGAGACCTTATAAATGTGAAATTTGTAATAAAAATATCAGTCATAAGCGCAATTTAAAAACCCATATGCGTATACATGCACGGGACAAACCTTATAAATGTGAAATTTGTAAAAAAAATTTTAGTCAAAAGAGCAATTTAAAAACACATATGCATACACATACACGGGACAAATCTTATAAATGTGAAATTTGTAATAAAAGGTTTAGTCAAAAGATCAATTTAAAAACACATATGCATACACATACAAAGGAGAAACCTTATAAATGTGAAATTTGTAATAAGACTTTTACTGATAAAAGCAATTTTAAAGTACATATACGTACACATACAAAGGAGAAACCTTATAAATGTGAAATTTGTAATAAAAATTTTACTCAAAAGAGCAATTTAAAAACACATATGCATACACATACACGGAACAAACCTTATAAATGTGAAATTTGTAATAAAAATTTTAGTCAAAAGATCAATTTAAAAACACATATGCATACACATACACGGGACAAATCTTATAAATGTGAAATTTGTAATAAAAGTTTTAGTCAAAAGAGCAATTTAAAAGTACATATACGTACACATACAAAAGACAAACCTTATAAATGTGAAACTTGTAATAAGAGTTTCAGTCTAAATCACCAATTAAGAGATCACATGCGAACACATACACGAGAGTAACCTTTAATGTGAAATTTGCAATTAAAACTTTTACTAACAATACCAACTTAAAACAACATTTTTATTCACATCTAAGAATAAATCTATTATATTTATACTTTTATGTTATATGTTAAAATAGTTATGACAAAAAATAATTGTATTTGGCAACAACTAATAAAATGTATTAGAGAATATAAATATTAGTAAAAAATTTATTTAAATTTTGTAAAAAAAAATGTTTATAAGTTTATTATTTCTTGACGTTTTTGTTTTATGTGTGGTATTCCTACTCAAATATATGTAACACAAAAAATTACAAAAATATTAGTGCTTTTTAGAATACAGCTAGAGTTGGCAGATACAACCAGTCTGGTTGAAGCAATGCTCGTTTTTTATCTGATTTTTAGCCCCAGTGGTTTTTATTGAAAATATTCAAAAATCATGGTCATTTAAACGAATAAATTCAATATAAAATGCAACATGTTTTGTATTTGCGTTACGTGTCACGTGACACGTGTTGCCTAACGTTAATAAGTAATTTTAAGTAAACGTGAAAAATAATTTTGACAAAAATCACATTTAAAGGTAAGGTGAGAATATACATTTACACGGTAAATTTGTTAGACTAATTAATAAAATGAAATAAATTCTCTTATACTACAAATATTAAATTTTAACAAGATTAGAAGTATATGGGTAAACCCATATATAGACTACTTTGACATTTCTCGGAAAGTTGGCAACACTGTATTTTAATAATATTATAATTTATGTGGGCACTAGGACTTACTTTTCAGAAAATTTGACCAAAATCAAATAAATAATGTAGCCACAATGAATTTTTTTTAAATATTGTGATTTTTTTTGATAAGTTGGCAACACTGTATTTTGTTAAAATTGCATAATTTATTTAGGCACTAGGAAAAACTTTTATAAAAATTTTATTAAAATCGGTTAAATAAAATGGTCATGATAAATTTTTAAAAATTTCACTAATTTTTTTCTCGGAAAGTTGGCAACACTGTATTTTGTTAAAATTACATAAATTATATAAATACTAGGAAAATCTTTTGTGAAAATTTGAGTAAAATCGGTTGAATAACATGGCCATAATAAAAATTTTAAAATATTAGTAATTTTTTTCTCGGAAAGTTGGCAACACTGTATATTAATTAAATTATATAATTAATGAGAGCATTAGGGAAATCTTTTCTGAAAATTTGATCAAAATCGGATAAATAACGTAGCCAATATGAATTTTTAAAAACTTTAGTAATTTTTTTCTCGGAAAGTTGGCATCACTAGAAAAAAACAAAATCACATGATTATCTTGAGTACTAGACAAATTTATCCTGAAAATTTCATTAAAATCGGTTGAACCGTCTAGGAGGACTTGCGATTACAAAATTTTGTCTGACGACCGAGCGAGCGGGCGAGCTGACGACGCACATCTATACACTCACATAAACTAAGTTCAGATTCGTCATCTACACTGTCTGTAACATTTTCAAAAAAACAAAATTGTATAGAAATCTTTCATATAGCCTCTAGATGACAAATCTGAACTTAGTTTATGTGGGTGTATGGATGTGCGTCGTCAGCTCGCTCGCTCGGTCGTAAGTCAAAATTATTTGGCCGCAACTCCTCCTAGACGGTTCAACCGATTTTAATGAAATTTTCAGGATAAATTTGTCTTGTGCTTAAGATAGTCATGTAGTTATGTAAAAATTACTAAAGTTTATAAAAATTTATATTGGCTACATTATTTATTGATTTTAATCAGATTTTCGGAAAAGATTTCCCTAATGCTCCCATTAATTATATAATTTTATTAATATCGAGTGTTGCCAACTTTCCGAGAAAAAAATTACTAAAGTTTTAGAAAATTCATTATTTAACCGATTTCAATCAAATTTTCATAAAAATTCTTCTAGTAAAATAAAACTGCTTAAATTGAAGTTCGATGTTTCGACAAAACTCAATGTCCGTCTTCATCAGGAAAAAGATACAAAAAACAAAACATAGAAACAAGTTACTAGGTAACAAAATATTAATTTGAAAGTTTCGAAGACAATAATGTGTTATTTAATAAATATATAATTAATTTATTTATGTTTATTATTTGTACGTTTCGGTTATTAAATCACGGCCATCTTTAGTTACATATTTTATAAAAAATATAAAATAGATACAATTGAATTACATAAATTATGTGTTCCTTTTGTAGTTTTGGTTTTTTGGTTTTTTGGTTTTTTCTTGTCAACCAGTAGTTAAATTTGAGTTTGGAAGGTTTGAAGGTAATAGTGGATTATTAAATAAATATATAATTAATCAATTTAGTTTTAGTAAATATATATATATATACAATGCAGTTTTGTGCCTACGTTGATGTATGGTAGTGAATGTTGGGTTTGGTTGCAATAGCATAAACGGAATATGACTGCTGTGGAAATGAGATTTTTACGTGGAATATGTGGTGTAAATAGGAGAGATCGGGTACGAAATACGATTAGTGTATGATGAGTGTGAAATTTAGTAAAAAAAATGTTGTAGCAAAAGTTGGTGTTAGTCAGTTAAGATGGTTCGGACGACATGTTGAGCGAATGCGTCTAATGAACGTTTGCTGTTGAAAAAATTTATTTGAATGATTTTGATGGTATACGTTTGCAAGTGGACGTCCGATGAGTAGTTGGAGTGGTGGTACGATTGACAGAGTGGCTTGCGTGAGCAAAAGCTTTCAAGTAGTAGGAATAAAAGAGCATGTATGAGAGGAGGAATTGTGGAATGTGGATGAAGCGAAAGTTGCTTGTCTCGGGATATAGAAATGTTTGGAGACGACTGATTTTGGGATGAGTGGAAAGAGTTTGTGCCACACCCTTATTTGGGTACATGGCGTGATTGTCTATGCATGTATGTATGTTAATTATTGCCCTCAAACCTTCCAAATTGAAATTATAATTTAGTTAACGAAATAAGTAACTACATCATAAAATTTTATAAATTATTACTAAATTTTATTTAAACCTTAATGCCTTAGTGAATCTTTATTATAAAAAAATTCGAAGATACATAATCACGCCATGTATCCAAATAAGGGTGTGGCACAAACTCTTTTCATCATCCCTAAGTCAGTCGCCTCCAAACATTCCTATCCAACACAAGCAACTTTCGCAAATTTATCCACATTCATAATTCCTCTTTCATACATGCTCTTTTATTCCTACTACTTGGAAACTGTTGCTGCACGCAAGCCACTCTCTCAATCATACCACTCCAACTACTCATCGGACGTCCACGCAAACGTATATATTATTTTTCTTGATGAAGACGGAGGCTTAGTTCGTCGAAACGTCGAAAATAAATAAATATTAATACAGAACTTTAAACTAAACCAGCTTTATTTTAATATAATAATACTCAAAAATATTGAGATTTTAAATTTTTCCCAAAATTTCACATGATAATAGTTATTTTAATAATATGTACTGTAAAATTAGTACTGAATGATAAATTAGTAAGAGTGTTTAATGTTTTATTTCAAATTTTCAATAAAATATACAATGCAGTTTTGGTGCCTACGTTGATGTATGGTAGTGAATGTTGGGTTTGGTTGCGAAAGCATAAACGGAAAATGACTGCTGTGGAAATGAGATTTTTACGTGGGGTAGCTGGGTGTAACTGTAGGAGAGATCGGGTACGAAATAGACTAGTGTATGATGAGTGTAAAATTGAAAGAAATGTTGTAGCAAAAGTTGGTGTTAGTCAGTTAAGATGGTTCGGACATGTTGAGCAAATGCGTCTAATGAACGTCTGGTTAAAAAGGTTTATTTGAATGATTTTGATGGTATACGTTTGCAAGTGGACGTCCGATGAGTAGTTGGAGTGGTGGTATGATTGACAGAGTGGCTTGCGTGCAGTGAAAGTTTCCAAGTAGTAGAAATAGAAGTGAGCATATATGAGAGGAATTACGAATGTAGATAAAGCGAAAGTTGCTTGTTTGGATAGGAACGTTTGGAGGCGACTGATTTCGGAATGATGAAAAGAGTTTGTGCCACACCATTTTGGGTACATGGCGTGATTGTGTATGTATGTATGTATGTATATTATCAAATTCGATTAATTTTACATTATTTTTATTATTCTTGTATTTTTCCTAAAACAAAAAAGTATTTTAATAGTGTATTATGTTACGAAAAGTAGAAAACAATCTTTATTTTGTTAAATTCAGATACAGTCAATCTAGGCGAAACACAAAGAGAGCTGTCTATTCCGAGTGGCATATGCTACACTTTCTTCAAATGTTCCAAATGAAATTAAAATAAAAACAAGATTAGTAGTATATGGGTAAACCCATATAGAGACCACTTTGACATTTCTCGGAAAGTTGGCAACAGTGTATTTTAATAATATTATAATTTATGTGGACAATAGGAGACACTTTTCTGCAAATTTAATCAAAATCGAATAAATAATGTAAGTATATTTTTAATAATGGGACATTACTTATATATAATATTGGTGACTTTGGAGTAGATTTTAATGTGTGTATATTTATGTATGTCTATGATGAGGATGTCGATGAGGATACCTACGAAATCTCCTCATAATTTCTTCTGGTAGAGATTCTGTTACAGCTGCAGTGTAAGTCTGCTCATATGGTCATAGTGAAAATTATTATATCAAGTTAAGTTAATTGACAATTTAATCGGTTAGTTTTACTTGAATTTGAATTTTATTATTAAAAATATGTGAAGAAGTGCAATAAATGCAATGTACAGAAACTGTATATACGACGAAAGAAATACGAACAAGTGTATTTAATCTAACATCTTCAATAGCCATATTAAAAATTATTAAGTCAAATTAAGTTAGTTGACAGTTGCATTGTTTATTTTCGCTTAAATTTGTATTTAATCATTGAAATGTGTAAAGAAATCCAAGAAATGCAATAATATACATCGCCCAGATTTGTCCGAAACAGCATTTTTGATCAAATAAACATTAATTCTCACAAATCACCTAACACAAATATAAACATAATATATACATATTCATACTATATTCTACAACTGTTAGTAACGCATTAAGGTTACTTGGTATGCATTTTTATTTATTTTTAGTTTAGTTTCGTTTTATTTTACGTACGTAAAATATCTATAAACTACCATTTATTTAACATAGTAAACAATTTTTCAGATTTCATTATATTAAAATGAAACGGCTTTAGGTTATAGTTCTGTACTAATAATCGACCTACGCCACATACTCAACGTGCATCTTCATCAGGAACAAAGATTATTTATTCTAAATATAATATGTATAATTTTTTCTGATGAAGACGTACGTCGAGTTCGTCGAAATGTCGATTATTAATAAAAGAATACCTATGTGCGTGATTTTGGCGTCCAATAAGTAGATGGAGTGATACGATTGAGAAAGTGGCTTGTGTGAGCAAATGTTCCCATTTAGTAGGAATAGAAGAGAATGTGGATGAAACTAAAGTTGCTTGTCTGGAAATGAGGAATGTTTGGAGACAAACTAATTTCGACATAGTGAAAACAATCTGTGCTACACCCTTTTGGGTACATGAATACAAAACTATAACCTAAAGCCGTTTTATTTTAAATAGTTTCTCCAACAGTCGTAAAAAAAGTATTTCAGCTGCCCATACCTGGTTTAGTTACGGGCGCTTTTGCGCACATTCTCATTTCAGTGACGCAAATTCCATTTGTATAAACTCGTGACTGCGATATTCTACATTCGGAACAAGTGAAACGTCGACTTATTTTGCATTCGGTTGTGCAGCCTAGACAATCCTCATTTGGTATACATTTCATCGTATCAGTACACTGAGTATTCGAACAGTATCAATGCGATATCATCTGTTGTCCTTCATTACATAAATCATTGTCCATTTCTCGGTTTTGTCTACGTGTATGTCTTGAGTATGTATAAGACACTAGAACACATGAAATAAAGTATTTTACTCTGGGACGGACGTCTTAGGCCATGCAGGGGCCGGGCCCTTGGGCGTAAAGTGTTTGGGGTCCTCTCAAAAAGGCAAACAAATGTATACATATACAGTGGGTGATTGGTTTACGAACATAGTCCGTTCCAAGACATGTTTGTAAACCGAAATGTTCGTTAACCGATCATCCTCATAATAGTGCCAGATTTTCTAATATTTTTATTTTTATTTTAATTTATTTTTTTATAAGGGGTTCAGAAAAGTTTGTTAACACAAAAATCTTTCGTAAAAGTGTTCGTTGTCCGAATTGTTCGCAGTCCGAATTGTTTGTTAACTGATCTTTTTTTTTTAGTGACTTTTTGGTTATTACGGTTAGCTTTACACAAATCAAATATAAGTCAAGTGATTACTGTTTTGAATTGAACTTACGCTAAGAAATTTTACGTTATGTATTTTTCTGAATTTTTTTTAGATTTAGTAAAATTTTATTCATTGTTTAAAAATATTTTTGATTGAATTTGAATTTAATTATTAAAAATGTTGGAAGAAGTGTAAGAAATGCACAATGTACACGACCAGATTTGTCAGAAATTGTATATTCGACTAAAAAAACACGATCAAATGTATTTAATCTGATATCTCCAACAGTCACATTGAAAATTATTAAGTCAAGTTAAGTTAATTGATAATTGCATTGCTTGATTATTGAAAATATGTAACTTGTTTCTATGTTCTGTCATTCGTATTAGTGTTCCTGATGAAAACGTACGTTGAGTTCGTCGAAAAGTTGATTATTAATAAATATTAATACAAAACTACAACCTAAAGTAGTTTAATTTCATCGCTAGTTTAATTAATTAAAAAAAAAATTACTTTGTAAAGTGATCAATATCGCAATAAAACTGCAAATCTTCATAATGTAAAGATGTTTTGTTTTACTAAATAAAATTCTAAATAATGCATACAAAGAAATAACGTACCAATATATCAAAAAATAATTAATCTTAAAATTGTTTATATTTAATTAATAATGTTTGCAACAAAAAAATTATTGTAATAAATTATATTTTTCTTGTAAATAAAAAATCACAATAATTTTTGAAACAAATAACTACAGAGTATTAATAAAAAAATTATATAAACATTTTATTATAATATAAATCAAAATTTTCTTTACATAAACAATAAGGCCAAATCGCATCTAATATAGGCAAACACATGTGCATAGAAGTATTGTTGGGTGCACGTCAGCTAATGCAAAGTTACGCCATATCATTGATTAAAGAAGTATGTACTTATGTATATATACTCAATGTGCGTCTTCATCATGAAATTATTATTTAAATAAAAAAAATTAATTTAATATATCATGTTTCTAGCACGGACTAAAGAGTATAAAATATTATAATTTCTCCTAGCCCAATATAGATTTCTTACCCCCCACCCCCCGCATTCAGAAAAACGTGGAGCAACGACAGCTACTTCCTACACTCTTTACTATTATCTATTGCATACGCCCCACATTTGGAACCGAATAGACAAACAAGTAGATAAACAAGTCAGCGAGTTAATAAAAACGTGTTAAAATGATACAAATGAAATATACAATAAATAAACAGAACATAGAAACAAGTTACTAGGTAACCAAAAAACAAGTATCTATATCATAAAATAATTATAAGTTTTTAATTAAAGAAAGCCGAATTTTATTTAAACTTCAGTTACTAGTCACACTGATTGATGTCATTTGTTATAAATTTCCATTGTTTCTTTTATTAATCTGCTGTTAATATTGATGAGTCTTGCAAATATTACAGTATCATAGAATGTTTACATTATGAAGTAGTTTAGACTAGACGATACAAGGAAATCGCATAGGTACGAGCAGTATCAGTTACACACAATAAATTGCTATACGAGTTTTCAACTAGAATTCTTGTATAAAGTAATTATTATGATTTTTATATTACATATATAAAAAAATGTAATTTATTACAATGCATGTTTTTTATTATTATTTCAAAAACTATAAATAATAATAAAATTTCAAGATCAAATATTTTAGATATATTTCTTCAATATTATTTAATTTATATATATATATATATATATATATATATATATATATATATATATGTATGTATATATATATATATATATATATATATATATATATATATAGTCAGTTTTCCTTTTACCGTGAGGTGTATGGAGTTAATTTTTTTTTTAAATTTAAATTTGTTTTCATCATGAAAATTTGCAGTATTGTAATAATATAGTCTGCCGAAAAATTATACGGTCACCTATAGTTTTGCCAATTACACAGATAGTATTGTACATAAAAAAAAATATAAAAATAAAAAAATAAAATGGAACCTTGATGGATCTGATGACTACAACTCATACTGGCATGATCTTCGAAAAGAACAACGTTATTACTCTCAAAGAAATTTTGGTGGAGGAAGGGTTATGACTTAGGCAGCATTTAACTCTCGCGAAAAGGCAAGAATTGCCTTTACGTCAAGCCGCATGAACAGTGAAGATTATCAGGAGGTACTGGAGGGTTCCTTAATTCCATTTCTAGAGGAACATGGTGATGAAGATCTCACTTTTATGCACGACAACGCGAAAATCCATACAAGTCGCAGAACAAAAGCTTGGTTGGTGCAAGAAACATTCCTGTTTTTGATCACCCAGCGCAATCACCGGATGTTAATCTAATTGAAAATGTTTGGGAAATAATGGTAAAACGTGTTTATGACAACAACATGAATTACGAATCAAAGGATGCATTAAAACGGGCAATCCAGGCAGCTTGGGACAATTTGAAACATGAAGTTTTGGAGAAGCTTGTACGAAGTATGCCGAATCAAATTTTTAAGTTAATTCACTGTAACGGTGGTTCAATAGATTACTAATACTCTGTTTTTTGTTTTGTTTATTAAAATATATGCATTTTAAAAGCGTTTTTATAAGTGACCGTATAATATTTCGGCAAACGTAAGTAGGCGCTGATTAAAAATTATCAGTGCAGGGCTCTTTAGAAACCTACGATTACAAAACCGCGAACGGCATAATGTTTCTAATTTTTTAGTGCACATTATAGGCAAATGCCACTTTTTTATGTACAATACTATTTGTATAATTGGCAAAACTATAGGTGACCGTATAATTTTTCGGCAGGCTATATTTATTTTACAAGGTAAATTTATTTTTGTAAAAATAAAATAAGTTATTTTTAAAATAAAACTGCTTTAGGTTAAAGTTTTGTATTGATATTTATTTATAATCGACGTTTCGACGAACTCAACATCCGTCTTCATCAGGAAAAATGATACAAATGACATTTACAGTAAATTACAAGTTACTAGATAACTAATAAGTAACTAGATTATAAAAAAAATTATTTGTTACCTAGTAATTTGTTTCTATGTTCTCTGATTTACTGTAAATGTCCTTTGTATCATTTATCCTGATGAAGACGGACGTTGAGTTTGCTGAACCGTCGATTATAAATAATAATAAATTCAGAACTTTAACCTAAAGCAGTTTTATTTTAATGGAATGAGTTCTGAAAGATATTTTATTATGAGTTATTTTTGACCACTGATTATGGTGAGTGCACTGTAAAAATTTACATAATTTTACATGTATTGTAAATGTAGTTTTTCATAAAAATGTATCAATACGTAAACTATCACAGTAAAATTGTTATTTTTACTGGCAAAACCTATGTAAAATTACATAAATTTAAGATACATTTTTTTCAGTGTAATTTTAGATCAAGGGTGTTTAACCTGCGGCCCAGCACACCATATTTTGCGGGCCGCACATGGTATAACAAATATAAATCATTTCAATGTTGATGTTGGGTTTCACTATTTTTTTTAATCCTAATGCAATTAAAATTAATTTGAAATCATATTTATTTGCAAAAAAAAATTTCATTAAATAATAATATTTTTTTAATTATAATTAATGTCTTTCTTTTATCGATATTTAGAATAATAATAAAACTAAACTTTTAAATGTAGTTGACTTTTTACCTCCAAAAAATTTACCATGTGGCCCAGATGCTGCAAAAGGCTTCAGATGGTTAAATTTTGACCAAATTGCTTGGCCTCGGCTCTGCCTCGGTTGCAAGTAACATACTACTGTATCTAATTATTTTATTTTTGTTTTCGAGGAACGTCATTTACGTTTGCGAAACATGGCCATATGTCCAGGATTCGTTTCGGACAACTAACACATCCAATTAATCAATTTTGCGCACAAGGTGAAGCTATTTATATAACTAAAGTTTGCAAGCATACGAATTGCGAGAAAACAATTCAATGTTTCGCTGATGAACAATGCAAAAATTGTCTAGGATGTGCGAAATTAATGTCACGAAAGTGCAATCTTAAAGACTACATCGAAATCACAAAAATATGTTCGATGAACCAAAATGATAAATTGGGTACGTTCTCTAACTTTCATATCAACTAAAAATAAGGTGAGTCATTCACGCTCAGTTCTAACTGTGCAGTTTTGATTGTGCAGATTTTACTTTCAATTGTACTGTAAAATCGTAACGAAATTGTGGACTTCACAGATAGTTTTGTTTTGCCCATACACTGTATAGTTTTTGTATGCATTAGAAAATTTTCATAAATTCGATGATACTTAACTATAATAATTGCAAGACTCATTAATATTAACAGTAGATTGATAAGAAAAGCAATAGAAATTTATAACAGATAACATCAATCAGTGTGACTAGAGTAACTAATTTTAATAAAATCTGGCTTTCTTTAATTAAAAGTTTAATAAAATTTTTGTAATCTAGTTACTTGTATTTTGTTGGCTAGTAACTAGTTTCTATGTTCTGTTTATTTACTATAAGTGTCATTTGTATAATTTTTTCTAGTGATGATGTACATACTAGTGTATGATATTTTTGAATAAAAGCTACAAAAAAAATTTAATTTATCACATATTTAATCTATATAATTACATATTAACTATAAATTACAGGCAGCCATTGACCAGTGGTAGCGTGTTGACTCGGACCCCAAAGGTCCCTGGTTCGCGCTCGATTTGCGCCGTCCAAAAATTAAATTAAATATTTTTATATTCTTAGTTACACATGGCGTATATTATATTAGGTTATAGTATTTTGTTTTTTTTTTCTTGCTTAAATCGCCATTAATTTATTTTGATGAACTAATTAAATTATTAGTCAATTTTTAAATAACGAAAAATGCATTGATTTTGCCAGGGTTTGAACGCGCGAACGCTGAAGATTCCGGGTTCGAATCCCGGCAAGGTCAATTAAAAATAAGGTGACCAATTTTTTTACAATGAAAAGGAGGACGAAAAAATTTAAGAAAAAAAATACAACGTAAATAAATGAAACAATTTTATTAATTCAAACAAAATTACACTAATTATGCTTACATCCATTTTAATTATTTAATTAAACAAATGACTATTTTTTGTCAATATATTATTTTCTAACAATATATTGGAAATTTCGGAGCAAGAAATATCCTTCATATTGAATTTTACGATAAGTGGCATCTCTGAATACAGATATTAACAGATTAGTTAAAATATCGAAAAGGAGGACAGGTTGGAGGACACTTGTTGAGGAAGGACAGAACCTACAAAAGAAGAACTGTCCTCCTTAAAGGAGGACGATTGCTCACCTTATTAAAAATTAACTAATAATTTAATTAGTTTATCAAAATAAATTAATGGCAATTTAAGCGAAAACAAAATATTATAACCTAATAAATTAAATATTATTTCTGGTATATACCACTGAACTGATATCGGCTGCGTCTGAGTGGTTCGAAACCTATTATAAGCTGTAGATTCCTTGTTTGGGCTGTGGGCTAACGACCCGCACCATTGACAATGCAAATAAGAAAATTTTAAGAAACTATATGTCCAGTTTTTCAAGCATATAGCCCATATGTTCCATCTAGGAATTACTAAAACTCAAATGAATTACAACAACCACACAAATGTTCAGTTTAATTGCACAGTTATCGTTTGCGCAGTTAAAAAATTTGTCGGCTACAGATTTTACTCATTTTATATTCAATCTGAAATTTTAAACTAAACAACACTCTGGTTTCTTATACATACAACTGCGCAATTTTGACTTTTACAGTTAAAACTGTACAATAAACTGGTCTTCAAATTTATACTAGTAAAAATCTGAAAAATTTAAAATTGGTATGATTACAATACCTTTCTCACTATATGTGAAACTGTATATGAGTATACAATAGATAATAAATATGCTTTTAAATTTGTTTATCTAGGATATGATGAGAATAAAGCCAGTTCGTTGTCATGGCAACAGCCTAGCACGGAACCGATAACAGTAATTATTAAAACACCATGCGAGCAAAATAGTACGCTACGTAAGAAACTTCCACCATTCACATCATGACAAATGAACATCGAAAAAATGGAACAAAAGACAAACTCCTGTTTACAAATATTTTACTACTAAAAAAAAACATTGTTAATTTTTATAAAATATATTTTCTTTTGAAATACATACATAATTAATAAATATAATATATTATTTGTACTTATATAATTTTTTCCTAATGATGATACACGTTTAATATAAAATAAAAGAGAACCTCAACCTAAAAATGTTTTATCTATACTGCAAAAAATTTATGTAAATTTACAATGATAATTATGGTAATTTTAGTATATTTTAACACATTTTTAACACTTTTTTATTAACTCGCTTTCTTATCTGTCTGTTTGTTTGTCTGTTCGTGATACAAATTTTGCAATCGATTTGAAACTAACTTCCCGATGCGCTAGAGACTTGAAACTTTAAACATGATGTAATGCAATATTAACGAATTAATTAATTCGATTAAAATAAGATAATTAACTGACAATTGTCAACACTGTTTATAGTTATTCAATGATATTCATTTGTCGACCAACAACTCGAACATGGCCGTACTTTGCTCTAGCCAGTAAATAGTGAACGAGAGTTGTATTTTTGGGGTTTGTTACTTGTTGATATTTTTGTTGGTGTAATTTGGGGGACGTAGATCAAATTTTGTATGCAATTTGTGTGCAAACTTATGTCATGAAATCCATTTTTACATGCTTGTTACATAAATAAGTATTACTTTAAAATAAATCGGTTTTCGGTTCTAGTTCTGTATTAATATTCATCATTAATGATCATCAGAATAAATGATACAAATGACATTTACAGTAAATAAACAGAATATAGAAACAAGTTACTAGCTAACAAAATACATAAGTAACTAGATAATGAAATTTATAAATTTTTAATTAAAGGAAACCAAATTTTATTTAAATCAGTTCATTTATTTTAATACAATAAGGTCTGAAAGATTTTTTACTATAATAAAAAGAAAAATAAATCAAAAAAACTAATATTTGAATTATAATAATGTTTAACATTTTAAATGTATTGTAGTTTTGTGAAATTTATCTGACAAACAAAAAAATATTTTTCCAATAAAATTTATTACATCATTAAATAATTATGTATTTTATAAGAAATAATATTATCAAATAATTTGACATATCCCATAATGGCAGCGACATTCATTTGCAATACCACACACACACACACACAATAGCGAAAGAACGAATCATATTTATAAACCGAAATTTTTGCATTGACAAAAAATTATTATAAGTTTGATGATTATCTCAGTGACAAGTTCTAATTTTCAATTGTAATAATGTAAAGTCTTATGCACTTTATTTTTTATGTATTTTTAATTGACTTTTCCTATACTATGTGGTTTATATAGAAATGAAAAATATTATTAATAATATTTACCACAATCGCATTTTGAAATAAATGAAAACAAAACTTATTATCAAAAAATCTTAGAAAAATATTCATATTTCGTTATTATGATACACCTAAAATTATTTATTTTAATGTACATTTTTTAATACACTTAAATAAATTCATAAAAAGTACTGGAATATTTTCCTCAAATAATTAATAATATATTCTATTTTAATTTAAAATAAAGTTAGTAATATAGTTTATTATTAAAATAAATAAAATTAGTAAATTTGAAGTGATATAATTTCGAAATATTTATATACTAAAATAATTTTTGTTTATTCATATATAAGTATATAAAATGTATATTAAATATTATAATAAAATTCAAATTAATAAATAAATCAATATTATAATGTAATATGTATTCATAAGTTGTTTTAACTGCATTTAGTATGTAACATGTTGAACATTTGTAAAATTATACAATTTATATAAGCATAAGAAGAATCTTTTGTGAAAATTTGACATAACTGAAAAATAATAAGGCCAGATGATCATCTTGGGCACTAAGTAAACTTATTCTGAAAATTTCATTAATATCAGTTAATCTGTATAAGAGAAATTGCAATCACAAAATTTAGACTGACAACCGAGAGAGCTGACGATGCATACACATACACCCACTCATAATCTAAGTTTCGATTCGTCTGATCTAGATGCTATATCAAGGATATCTATATATACATTTTTTTTTTTAATTTTTGAAAATGTTACAAGCAATGTACCGAACACTATATCACTTTTCCTTGCAGTCAAAGTGGTAAAAAAGGCCACAACAGCGTCAATATGATTTAGAAGGATCGCGGACAATTCACCGAAAATCGTTCACCGAAAACAATTCATCGAAAACAAATTCACCGAAACACAATTCATCGAAAAACAATTTATCGAATAACCAAATAAAATAGAATTAAACAACCTAACCTAATCTAACCTAACCTAACCTGACCTAACCTAACCTAACCTATCCATCACCCCTCCGTAAAGTGTTAAAGAAAAAAATAAAAAAAATAAATACGCTTTTTTTAAAGACATTTAATTTAATTCTATTTCATTTGGTTATTCAATAAATTGTTTTTTGATGAATTGTTTTTCGGTGAATTGATACTTCGATGAATTTGTTTTCGGTGAATTGTTAGGATACCGATTTGGATAAGTAATGCAGACAAACCTATATCAATATCAATCTTACTTTTAATTTGAATACGTTTGCGTGGACGTCCGATGAGTAGTTGGAGTGGTATGAATGAGAGTGTTTTGCGTGAGCGAAAGTTTCCAAATAGTAGAAATTAAAGGAGCATGTATGAGAGGAATTATGAATGTGGATAAAGCGAAAGTTGCTTGTTTGGATAGGAATATGTTTGGAGACGACTGATTTCGGGATGATAAAAAGAGTTTGTGCCATACCCTTTTGGGTACATGGCGTGATTGTGTATGTATGTACGATTTAAAATAAATTTTCAGGATAGATTCTTTTTTATGCATAATAATTTTAAAATTTAATTTCTGTGCGCAGCCAGAACTTTTGGTAAAAAAATATAAAAATTTGTATTCGTATTTCTTAGTATTTATGTGATAATGTCAATATCTAATACAGATATTAGATAAAAAATATAATCTAAGTAAAAGATTAGTCAAAGAAATTATTTACATTGAAATTAATCCAAATTATATATTAATAACAGAAGGCGTAGAAGGTCATAATAATTTAGTTTCGAATTTTACATGATTTATTTCTCTTGATTGTGGTAAAAAAAATTGTCAAATTTGAGTTTTTACTGTATATTGCTGACGTAATTTCTGGTCTAGTATTTTATTAAAATTTCATTGTAATTTTTAAGTATTTAATTAAAAGTAATGCGAGTAGAAATATGCAAAATATTACAAATTAAATATTATTAAATTATAACAAATTAAATAAATTAATAAATTAAAAAAAAATTTAATAATTGAATAAATATAGGTATATTTCATTATACAACACAACTTGCAACAAAAAAATGTCAGTTTGTGTCTCGCATTTTCTAAGTAAAATCGTTTATACATACATACACAATCACGCCTTGTACCCAAAAGGGTGTGGCACAAACTCTTTTCATCATTCCGAAATCAGTCGCCTCCAAACATTCCTATCCAAACAAGCGACTTTCGCTTCATCCACATTCCACAATTCTTCTTTCATACATGCTCTTTTATTCCTACTACTTGGAAACTTTCGCTCACGCAAGCCACTCTCTCAATCATACCACTCCAACTACTCATCGGACTGATCCACTGGGCAAACATATACCATCAAAATCATTCAAATAAATCTTTTTAACCAAACGTTCATTAGACATTCGCTCAATATGTCCGAACCATCTTAACTGACTAACACCAACTTTTGCTACAACATTTTTGTCAATTTCACACTCATCATACACTAATCGTATTTCGTACCCGATCCCTCCTATTTACACCACATACCCCACGTAAAAATCTCATTTCGCACAGCAGTCATTTTCCGTTTATGCTTTTGCAACCAAACCCAGAACATTCACTATCATACATCAACGTAGGCACCAAAACTGCATTGTATATACTCAAACGGGCTTCTTTGGAAACATTTACATTTCTAGCAAAAGTTAAAATTAATTAACTAATTAATTTTTATTAGTTTAAATTTTATCAAAATTTAAATAGTAAAAAGATTATGAGTAAACCCATATATCAGGTTATCTACATGCATTTTGGCAGTGAACGAGTTAAAATGCAAGTAGGTAATATTTCCCTGGAGGCCAGAATGTTTTGACCTGAACCTAAAAAAAATTGAAGAATTGCAAGAAGTATGAAATTGGTGTACGACAGACGTTTGTCAGGGCCTAATCGATCTATTTACACGATCAAATTGTAATCAAAATACATCGTCCAGGAAATTTTAACTGACTAAATTTGTTTCTTGTGTCTTAAAAAATATTACAACAAAATTTATATATATATATATATAAAACTCAAGTTAAATTTAATCCAGTGTCAGATAACTTTCCTTTTAAAAACAGCTTTTTAAACGATAACGAAAGTACTAAAGATATTATTATTGTTGATGATTTAATAAATGATTTTCTAGATTCGGATATTTCAATCGCCAATGAACCACTGCACCTGAAAGAACGAAAAAAAAAAACAGAAAACAACGCTGATTTGAGAGCAATCTTAAAATGCCCGTATAAAAAAAAACAAAACACCATCTACTTCTACACAACCGGTTGATGTTCTAAAAGACAAAATTAAAATTTACATTAATTTTCCTCTAATTTCAATTGAAGATAATTCTCTTGCATGGCGGAAAGTTAACTATAACACATTTAAAAAATTGTAACAAATAGTTGGCTAATATTTATACATATCAGTAATATATAATATCATTTTTATCTTCTGTATGTAATATATATTATACGTATATTAATTAAAATAATTAAGTAAAAAATTTAGAGGTTCTAACCATAGTTCGATAAATTTCCTTCGCGGAAATGAAAAAATTACAGAGATCGATTTGAAAGTTTTTTAAAAAAAAAATCCCAACAACTAAAAAAAATTCATTTTGAGAAAAACGCGTTTAAAGTTTTCAGATATAATTTGTTGGTTCCAAATACTATTCTCATTCTGATTCGTTTTTATGACTTAAAAAGTTTTTTGCCAGCAATGGCATTTCAGCCACATATTCTCTAATGTATATCGATGCAAAAAAAGCAAAAAAAATCGATTTTTTTCAACCTTACAAACACGAAAACCCCTTAAGTAATAATTGTTTAAGTTAATTATTTATTGATACATAAATGTATTTTATGTTAGTTAAAAATGAATTATGTTTTCACGTACAACCAATTGCACGAACTGTGCAAAATTTTGCCCAATTTACAAATAAAATAATTACACGATTGAAGCAAGCTATTTTGAACCTTAACTACGAGTACTATAGATCTTCAGACAATTTCTATAAACGCTCTCGTATAAGCAAAACCTGTCTTTCCTCTTAATTTAGTCCATGGATTAAATACACTTGACGTTGTAGTTATGTTTCATGCTGCCTGCAGTGATATACATAGGTAATAATAAACTGCTGCATGACAATGTCATTATTGTACTAATAATATAATGACCTCTTTCTACATTGGTAATATGGTAAAGTAATATTAACATTAAGATACACTTGAAAAAAACTATATATTATTCATATTACTAAATACAGTTAAACAACTTATGAATACATATTATATAATAACAATTCTTCTTCAGACCTATACATATTTAACACAACAAATTACTCATAAATTTTATGATTATACAAAATAAGACCTGTACAATCATTTGAAAAATACGAATACGAAACAGAACATTTCGAATCGTATAGAACATAAATATAATTTTGCAAGTTTACACGAAGAATTCGCTATCTTCTTTATTTTCGCTAATTTTTCTTCTGATGTGTCTAAACTGAATGTTATTTTATTATATTAAATACGCGTTTTCAAAATAATATTAATTTTATCTTCCAAACTGTTCATTTACATATTATAAATTTAATGTTTATTTCATAAAAACAGATATACAACGCTATCTCATTTTAGTAAAATCAAATTGGCCGTTTTTAAAACATAAGTAAATTTTAGTTAGGAAATTTTGGCCAGATCAGACTTTAGCAGCGATCAAACAAAATTTGTTAATGAAACTAAATCCGCGCATGTACAGGATATCCCCATAAGCTTACCTGTGATTTGGTTCAGAATCACTAGTTCTGCGCTAAAACATAACACTGATTTCGCTAGCGAAACAGCAGTCTGAACGGGTATAACAATATTTAAAAATTAATCAATAATAAAAAGAGAACTACAAAATCGTTACACTACGAATACGAATATGTTTGTTTTTAATTTCTACTTTGTGGAAAAGTTTTCTATTTTGCATTCAACAGGTTTCTCCCTTGCATGAGAACGGATATGTTTCCGTAAGTTTGAATTTTGAATAAAAGTTTTCTCACATATTTCGCATTTATAAGATCTTTCATTTGTATGAGAACGGATATGTGTTTTTAAATGTCCTCTTTGAGTAAAAGTTTTCTCACATATTTCGCATTTATAAGGTTTCTCCTTTGTATGAGAACGAATATGCACTTTCAAATCACCATTCTGAGTAAAAGTTTTCTCACATATCTCGCATTTATAAGGTCTTTCATTTGAATGAGAACGGATATGTATTTTTAAGCTTCCTCTTTGAGTAAAAGTTTTCTCACATATTTCGCATTTATAAGGTCTTTCATTTGAATGAGAAGGGATATGTGTTTTTAAATTTCCTCTTTGAGTAAAAGTTTTCTCACATATTTCGCATTTATAAGGTCTCTCCTTTGTATGTATACGAATATGCCTCTTTAAATGATCACTCGTAACAAAAGTTTTCTCACATATTTCGCATTTATAAGATCTTTCATTTGTATGTGTACGATTATGTACTATTAAATGTCCACTCCGAGTAAAAGTTTTCTCACATAATGTACATTTATGAGAATTGCTTTTCTTTACAGATTCATCATTTTCTTCCGAGCTGAAAATATTATTTTTCTTCGAATCTGTACTAGCTTGACAACGTTTTATATCGGTTTCATTCTCAAAATCAGAATATTCTTCCTTAATTATTAATTCTGAATGTAAATCTAAAGATTCTGATTTCAAACTTTCTTCAAATTTAATATTTGTATCATTTTCCAAATCTACTTGAATGTGTTCTTCAGTAATAGGTTCTTCTTTCATACAAACAACATCAAAATTTCTATTATTTTGTGATCCTAAACTTTCTTCAACTTGAACTTTTATATCAGTTTTCAATTCCAGTTTAATGTATTCTTCATCGATATTCTCTTCTTTAATTTCGTTTATCATAACTTCACTATTTTGCGATTGTTCTTTTGCATAGCGCTTGAAAATTTCGTGCGAACATTTTTCTACAAATTTATACGTTTCATTTAATCGAACAGCGCAGATTGTACAAATACCATTCGGTAATTTGATCTTGCAATCAACCTAAAATAAGAAAAGTAAAAGATTCAGAAACAATAATGTATATTACAATCAAAACAAATTATTTCATTCTTACAATTTCTGGCATAATTGCTTCCAATTTGTCCATGAAACGTTTGCCATCTGAATCCAGATCAAGTATAGTGAACAATACATTTTTATCACTTGTACATAATCGGCACTGTTGCATAAAACTATTCATGATTAAAATTAAATGTTCTACCAAAAAAAGCTTCTTATAAAAAGTAAAATATAAGAATATCGTAATTGATAGTATTAAAGGTTAACTTATAAAAATCTGACACGAATCCAGTTGGCCAGATGAATTTATGTAAAATTACTAGTATAAGAAGAAGAATAAATACCTGCGTATTTAATTTTATAATTTTTTCCTTCATTGCTACTTGATCCAGGTTCTAGCGATTTGTCTAAATAAAATTTAAATAAAAGAAAAAAAAATAGAAAGATAAGTAATTAATCTGCAGCTAAAGTCAATAAAGTTGAATGAACTTTACCTACAGGACCGTCAATGTAAACAATTACTTTAAATATAATTTTTCACTTTTTTTTACATGATTATTATTTAAAATCAAATCTAAATGTTGTATGTAAAATAATGTTTTTTACTTATTATAAAAATCAATATGTATTTGAAAATTTATAACACAACATTCAACTGGCCAATTATTTCGAACAATGATCTTACAGTGTCATCTATATGGTAATGTTTGAACTATTTGCAAATCGAATTTTGCTGTCGATAAAATAGAAAACTGTAATTTGAATACTAGTAGTGCAATCTATGGACTATTTTTACATTCTTCTGATCACAATGAAGTCAGAGAATTCCACTTGGTATTAGGAACACATGAAAAAAGTTGAAAAAACTAAATGTCACTTCATGTTGAAGATTTATTTTTACCACTTTGACTGAAAGGAAAAAGTGGTATAGGGTTTGGTACGGTGTCTGTAACATTTTCAAAAAAAAATTGTATATAGAAAATTTTCATATAGCCTCTAGATGACGAATCTGAACTTAGTTTATGTGGGTGTATGGATGTGCGTCGTCAGCTCGCTCGCTTGGTCGTAAATCAAAATTTTGTGGCCGCAACTCCTCCTAGACGGTTCAACCGATTTTAATGAAATTTTCCGGATAAATTTGTCTAGTGCCCAAGATGGTCATGTGGTTTTGGTTTTTTCCAGTGATGTCAACTTTCCGAAAAAAAAATTACTAAAGTTTTTAAAAATTCATACTGGCTACATTATTTATCCGATTTTGATCAAATTTTCAGAAAAAATTTCCTTAATGCTCCCATTAATTATATAATTTTATTAATATCTACTGCTACCAACTTTCCGAGAACAAAATTACGGAATTTTAAAAAAATGTATTATAGTCATGTTATTTAACCGATTTTACTTAAATTTTCACAAAAGATTCTCCTAGTATTCATATAATTTATATAATTTTAACAAAATACAGTGTTGCCAACTTTCCGAGAAAAAAAATTACTAAATTTTTTAAAAATTAATTATGATCACTTTATTTAACCGATTTTGATCAAATTTTTATATCCTACTGTCTAAATAAATTATTTTGTGTTAATTTTTTTAAAAAGTTTATTGTGGTTACATTATTTATTCGTTTTTCATTAAATTTTCCTCAAAGTTTCTCCTAGTGCCCACATAAATTATAATATTATTAAAATACAGTGTGCTGCCAACTTTCCGAGAAATGTCTAAGTGGTTTATATATGGGTTTACCCATATACTTTTAATCTTGTTAAAATTAAACTACATTTTAAATGTAATAAATTGCGAAATTGCTTAAATCGGGATAATTTCGACGCTTTCATGCTCATGGTTTGCGAAAAAGATATTTTGGTAAAAATTAGATAATGGAGAGACATCATTAAAAAAGAAATCCGAAAGAAATTATTTATTAAATCGTCTTTTAATTTAGATTTATTGATCTTTATCTGTAATGTCATTTCCATGTAAATTATAATTAAACAAGATTAGAAGTAGATATGGGTAAACCCATATATAGAACACTTTGACATTTCTCGGAAAGTTGGCCGAACACAATATCTTTAATATAATTATAATTTATGTAGGCACGAGAAGAAACTTTCCTCAAAAATTTGATCAAAATCGAATAAATAATGTAGCCACAATGAATTTTTTAAAAAAATTGTGATTTTTATTCCCGATAAGTTGGCAACACTGTATTTTGTTAAAATTACATAAATTATATGACTACTAGGAAAATTTTTTGTAAAAATTTGAGTAAAATTGGTTAAATAACATGACCATAAATTTTTTTTAAAAACTTTAGTAATTTTTTTTAGGAAAGTTGGCAACACTAAATATTAATAAAATTTTATAAAAAATGAGAGCATTAGGGAAATCTTTTCTGAAAATTTGATCAAAATCGTGTAAATGATGTAGCCAGTATAAATTTTTAAAAATTTTAGTAATTTTTTTCTCGGAAAGTTGGCTTTACTAGAAAAAACCAAAACCACATGACCATCTTGGGTACTAGACAAATTTATCCTGAATATTTTATTAAAATCGGTTAAACCGTCTAGGAGGAGTTGCGGCCACAAAATTTTGACTTACGACCGAGCGAGCGACCTGACGACGCACACACATACACCCACATAAACTAAGTTCAGAATCGTCATCTAGGGACTATATGGAGGATTTCTATACACAAATTTTTCTTTTGAAAATGTTACAGACACCTACCAAACTCTATACCACTTTTTCCTTGCAGTCAACGTGGTAATAAATATGTACATATATATAATAGTATATAATAATAGTATATAATAATATATAGTAAAAAAAATAATATTTTATTGATAATAATAATACACTTATATACAAGATGATTCATATTCATTGTCTCTTTAAAAAAAAATATTTTATTAATAATAATAATAATTTATTGCCAAACGGAAATAAATACAATTTAATACAAAATACAACAAGATTAGAAGTATATGGGTAAACCCATATATAGATCACTGACATTTCTCGGAAAGTTGGCAACACTGTATTTTAATAATATTATAATTTATGTGGGCACTAGGAGAAACTTTGAGGAAAATTTCATCAAAATCGAATAAATAATGTAGCCACAATAATTTTTTTTAAAAATTGTGAGTTATTTCTCGATAAGTTGGCAACACTGTATTTTGTTAAAATTGCATAATTTATTTAGGCACTAGGAAAAACTTTTATGAAAATTTAATTAAAAAAAATTTTTTTTAATTTTATTAATTTTTTTCTCGGAAAGTTGGCAACACTGTATTTTGTTAAAATTACATAAATTATATGAATACTAGGAGAATCTTTTGTGCAAATTTGAGTAAAATCGATTGAATAACATGGCCATAATAAAATTTTTAAAACTTTAGTAATTTTTTTCTCGAAAAGTTGGCAACACTGAATATTAATAAAATTATGTAATTAATGGGAGCGTTAGGGAAATTTTGTCTGAAAACTCGATCAAAATCGGACAAATAACGTAGCCAATAAAAATTTTTAAAAATTTTAGTAATTTTTTTCTCGGAAAGTTGGCATCGCTTGAAAAAAACAAAATCACATGACCATCTTGGGTATTAGACAAATTTATCCTGAAAATTTCATTAAAATCGGTTAAACCGTCTAGGAGGAGTTGCGATCACAAAATTGTGTCTGACGAGCGAGCGAGCTGACGACGCACATCCATACACCCACATAAACTACAGGCTATATGAAAGATTTCTATATATATATTTTTTTTTTTTTAATGTTACAGACACCGTACCCAACGCTATACTACTTTTTCCTTGCAGTCAAAGTAGTAAAAATTATCAAAAATTATTTAAGATCAAATATGTCTCAAAAACGTCTTCAAAATTTGGCTATCATTTCTATTGAAGAAGATTTATTGAAATACTTTAAATGTGCAAGAGTTACATACATACATACACAATCACGCCATGTACCCAAAAGGGTGTGGCACAAACTCTTTTCATCATTCCGAAATCAGTCGCCTCCAAACATTCCTATCCAAACAAGCAACTTTCGCTTCATCCACATTCATAATTCCTCTCATACATGCTCTTCTATTCCTACTATTTGGAAACTTTCGCTCACGCAAAACACTCTCAATCATACCACTCCAGCTACTCATCGGACGTCCACGCAAACGAATACCATCAAAATCATTCAAATATATCTTTTTAAGAGTTAATAGGGCAATTTGCTAAAAATAAGGCGCGCAAAGTTACACTTAATTATTAGTAATTTTTGTAACTTGATCTGCGTATCATGATTGATATTAGATTAAATGTATTATTTTATTTTATAGTTGGGACAAGATAAAATGATAGGTTACGTCATAATCACACGTGATAAAACTTAACAACATGAAACTCACTAGTGAACAAAATTAATTTTGTTCTATTTTACATATAACAGCACTGAAATATAGTAATAACTGGAACGCGCATGCGCACTGAAAGCTCAAATGCGAGCTGAGAGAGATAGCGATATACGTAGTATTCGCGTCTTTGTTTTTCTAATGGCGTAGCATTGCTACTACATGATAACTTAAATAACTATGAAAAAAAAGAATCTCACTTCTATATGTCAAATTAATATATCAAAAATGATAAAAATACCTTTTATAGAGGAATTTCCCAATAAAATCTCATTACGTATCGTTTAGCCGATGCATTTGGCTACAATCTAATATGCAACAACATAAGATTGTCGCATTTTTACCGCAAGAAATCGCATTTGAATTTCAAATGCGCAGAAGTGTAAGACAGTGATAGAGATACCACGTATCTCCTATCTCTCTCGGCTCGCATTGGCGCTACTAGAACACATAGGCAGTGCACATTCCAGTTATTACTATATTTCAGTGGTCATAATCTTGTAAAAAAAAAAACAGTCAAAATCTTCCAAAAATCATAGTAACCTTGTAAAAAACAGTCATAACCTTGTGAAAAACAGTCATAATCTTGTGGAAAACAATCATAATCTGGTAAAAAACAGTCAAAATCTTCCAAACATCATAGTAACCTTGTCAAAAACAGTCATAACCTTGTGAAAAACAATCATAATCTTGTAAAAAACAGTCATAATCTTCCAAAAATCATAGTAACCTTGTAAAAAACAGTCATAACCTTGTGAAAAACAATCATAATCTTGTGAAAAACTTCATAATCTTGTAAAAAACAGTCATAATCTTGTGAAAAACTGTCATAATCTTGTAAAAAAACAGTCAAAACCTTCCAAAAATCATAATAACCTTGTGAAAAACAGTCGTAACCTTGTGAAAAACAGTCATAATCTTGTGAAAAACAGTCATAATCTTGAAAAAAAACAGTCAAAATCTTCCAAAAATCATAGTAACCTTGTAAAAAACAGTCATAACCTTGTGAAAAATAGTCATAATCTTGTAAAAAAACAGTCAAAACCTTTCAAAAATTATAGTAACCTTGTAAAAAACAGTCATTACCTTTGAAAAACAGTCATAATCACATATAATGAACAAAATATTCATGTAACTATTTACGTATGTTATTTTAATCAAATTAAAATGTAATATATACAAATATATCATATATTATTGGATTTTTTATCGAAAACAACTTATTTATTTTTGCTATATTTGACAGCATTGATTTTTAATGTCAAAAGTCACAGTACGTTTATATTAATTCATATGTTATATTTTGAATATTTTGAATTTTCATTTAAATATTTTGTTGTATTTTTGTAATTTATTATGGCAAAAAGATGGTCTAGGCGATGTCAACAGTTAGTAGGCAATTTAATTTTATATTTTGAACAAAAAAGGAAAATAATGGGCGCATTAATGCCCCTGTCTGCCGTACGCGAGAAGCTCTTATAAACATAGTAGTGAGTGACGTTATTTGCCTAGTGACAAAAATTGATGACGTCCCTACAATGGCGTAGCCAGGGGGTGTTAGGGAGGGTTGAAACCCCCCCAGGAACAAGATTATGTCTGTTTTTCACAAGGTTATGACTGTTTTTTTATAAGGTTATGACTGTTTTTTACAAGATTATGAAGTTTTTCACAAGATTATGTCTGTTTTTTACAAAATTATGTCTGTTTTTCACAAGGTTATGACTGTTTTTTACAAGGTTATGTCTGCTTTTCAAAAGGTTATGTCTGTTTTTTACAAGATTATGTCTGTTTTTCACAAGATTATGACTGTTTTTTACAAGGTTATGTCTGTTTTTCACAAGGTTATGACTGTTTTTTACAAGGTTATGACTGTTTTTTTACAAGATTATGAAGTTTTTCACAAGATTATGTCTGTTTTTTACAAGATTATGTCTGTTTTCACAAGGTTATGTCTGTTTTTCACAAGATTATGTCTGTTTTTCACAACGTTATGACTGTTTTTTACAAGGTTATGACTGTTTTTTACAAGATTATGAAGTTTTTCAAAAGATTATGTCTGTTTTTTCACAAGATTATATCTGTTTTTCACAAGATTATGTCTGTTTTTAACAAGATTATCTTTATTGATTAATATTATTAACCCCCCCCCCTTGACAAGTTTCTAGCTACGCCACTGGATCCAACAGTATAAAATAATTTTTCCTAGATTTATAACCCCATAACAGATTGTTCTGAAAATTTGTAATTGTGAATTTTTAATAGCTATGACAATACTTGTATAAGATTTAAAACGGAAAACGTGGGCTAATAGAAATTATTTTATACTTTTCAGTCCATTTTAAAAACGTGCTGTATTAAACAATTATTTTTTATTTAAATACAGTCGATTCCGCTTAATTGGGACACATCGGGACTAGAGCATTTTGGCCCAATTTTACATAAAATTAAACAATCCATATTTTTCTTTCAATAATTTTATTTTATAAATTGTTGAACAAAACTATATAAACTACATATAGCCAAAAAATATAAACTTTTAAGAAAAAATAATAATAAATTCCAAATTAAATTATAAATAGGTACATACATTTTTAATTCAATGCAAAAATATGTCAAGTGTAGTCTGTCTTTTGTTTTTGTAACATTTCACTTCTACAAAATCAGCACAAGTATTCAGTGAATCAAAAAGATATAAAGCGTATCATATTAAATTCTTTGTAAATATTTTTTCTTGTGAATGTTTGTAACATAATATGTACTGTGAACTTAAATTTACTGGCCCAATTAAGCGGAATGTTGTCCCAATTAAACATGTAAATTTACTGTTGGTTCCTTGGTTTGGTTTCTGTTCTTTGAGATTTGGCCCAAATAAGCGGCTGCCCCAATTAAGCGGAATCGTCTGTATATATATATATATATATATATATATATATATATATATATATATATATATATATATATATATATATATATATATATATATATAAATATTAAAATAGTTCATATATAGTGCTACCAGTATTTAAATTACAGTTTTTTTTTTTATCGACAGCACTGTTAGATTCGCAAATAGTTCAAACATTGCCTTATAGATAACACTGTATGAAAATATTTAAATATATTTATTTTTTAATATTACTTTAAAATTAATGTAAAGTTCGAGGTGCATATAAATTAAAAAAAATAAATTCCTTTTAGACAAGCAGCTAGAAACCAGAACAAGTGACAATTGATGAATTATTTTTAATGATAATGCGTTGAGCAAATAAGACGCTGCAGTTTATTCTTCTTCTTATACTAAAAACATTTTCACAAAATTCATCTGGCCAACTGGATTCGAGTCAGATTTTTATAAGTTAACCTCTAATACTATCAAATACAATATTTTTATACTTTACTTTTTATAAGAAGCTTTTTTTGATAGAACATTTAATTTTGATCATGAATAAGTTTATGCAGCATTGTCAATTATGTATAAGTGATAAAAATGTATTGTTCACTATACTTGATCTGGATTCAGATGGCAAACGTTTCATGGACAAATTGGAAACAATTATGCCAGAACTTGTAAGAATGAAATAATTTATTTTGATTGTAATATACATTATTATTTCTGACTCATTTACTTTTCTTATTTTAGGTAGATTGCAGGATCAAATTACCGAATGGTATTTGTACAATTTGCGCTGTTCGGTTGAATGATGCTTATGTATTTATAAAACAATGTTTCGAATCTCAAATAATATTAAAACAACATTTAAATGAAGAACGTTGCCGATTATGTGCTAGTGGTGATAATATAACATTGACTTTAACTACAATGGATACGGATAACATATTGTTATCATACAAATTGGAAACCATTGCATCGAAAATTGTAAGTAAAATACTAGCTTTAATCAGGTCCACGAAAATAAATTATATGCTTATAAATTGATAAATAATCATTTATTTATTGTCTCTTCCATAATTTTTGAGAACATACAACATTTAACCTAACTTAATTTACAGTATTTTGAACTTTAGTACCTTTGTTGGTTTTGTTTAATTGGAATTTATATAAAATAAGTTGCAATTTGAATACATGAACATTTACAATAAAAATTACATAAAACAATTATTTTATTAGGTTTTGGCTAATAATAAGCTTATTAATTATTATAATATGTTTTCGCTAAACTAAAATTTGTGCCTGCAAGAGCAGTGGGAATAGCTGTTTTTGAGAAATGTATTTGGCTGTGTGTTGCTGTTTTAAGTCTTGCGCGGGTTATTTTTAACCATTTGTTACCTCATAACCAAGTTACGTATCCACACAGCTTATAGTGGGATTTTGGTCCCTCAAATAAATCAAATATTACTTAACGTTAAGCATCACGTATCTAATTGCTATATTCAGACACGTAGAAAAATATAAAATATGTTGAATTTCATATTGAATTTAGTCGTTTAATATAACTTATTTATTGTAACTGACTATTCCGAAAATTACATAATGAATGTTGAATTAATAATTCAATAATAAATTTAATATTATTAATTGATTTATATAAAATAAAAAATAGTATATTTTTTAACTGGCTCTATTTTCTACAAAAACGATAATTAATGTACCGAAATAATACCTGAGATATAATGTCTTATGTAGAATAATATATATTTTTTTGAATTTTTTCGTATGTATAGTTTGGACAAAAATAGCAAAAAAATGTGGTTTTTTTTTTAAAACATTTTTTTTTTTCTTTATTTTCCAAAATACGAAAAAATTTAAAAAAATATATATTATTCTACATAGGATATTATATCTCAGGTATTTTTTCGGTACATTAATTATCGTTTTTGTAGAAAATAGAGCCAGTTAAAAAATATACTATTTTTTATTTTATATAAATCAATTAATAATATTAAATTTATTATTGAATTATTAATTCAACATTCATTATGTAATTTTTAGAACAGTCAGTTACAATAAATAAGTTATATTAAACGACTAAATTCAATATGAAATTCAACATATTTTGTATTTTTCTACGTGTCTGAATATAGCAATTAGATGCGTGGTGCCTCACGTTAAATATCATAGGGACTTGGTGTTATTAGTAGAAATATATTTCTTTATTAAGCTTCCACTTAAACCGGAGATTTTTATTATATGTAATATGTAATTGTAATTTATATTTTTAGCTGGAATGTACTGAGAAGTTATCGGATTGTATCTGCTCAATTTGTTCTGTACGATTAAATGAAACGTATAAATTTGTAGAAAAATGTTTTAAATCGCAAGAAATTTTAAAGCGATATGCAAAACAACAATCGCAAAATAGTGAAGTTATGAGAAACGAAATTAAAGAAGAGAATATTGATGAAGAATACATTAAACTAGATTTGGAAACTGATAGAAACATTAAAGTTGAAGATAGTTTAGAATCACAAAATAATACAATTTTCGATGCTGTTTGTATGAAAGAAGAAGTGATTAATGAAGAATACATTGAGGATTTGGAAAATGATACAAATATTAAATTTGAAAAATGTTTCAAATCAGAATCTTTAGATTTACATTCAGAATTAATAATTAAAGAAGAATATTTGGATTTTGAAAATGAAACCGATATAAAATGTTGTCAAGCTATTAGAAATTCAAATGAAAAGGATGAATCTGTAATGAAAAGAAAATTTTATAAATGTACATTATGTGAGAAAACTTTTACTCATAATGGAAGTTTAAAATTGCATATTCGTGTACATACAAATGAGAGACCTTATAAATGCGAAATATGTGAGAAAACTTTTACTCAAAGAGGAAACTTAAAAACACATATTCGTTCTCATTCAAATGAAAGACCTTATAAATGCGAAATATGTGAGAAAACTTTTATTACCAGTAGACATTTGAAAGTGCATATTCGTTCTCATACACAGGAGAGACCTTATAAATGCGACATATGTGAGAAAACTTTTACTCAAAGAGGAAACTTATACACACATATCCGTTCTCATACAAATGAAAGACCTTATAAGTGCGAAATATGTGAGAAAACTTTTACTCAGAATGGTGATTTGAAAGTGCATATTCGTTCTCATACACAGGAGAGACTTTATAAATGCGAAATATGTGAGAAAACTTTTACTGTAAGTGGAAACTTAAAAAGACATCCGTTCTCATTCAAATGAAAGACCTTATAAATGCGACATATGTGAGAAAACTTTTACTCAAAGAGGAAGCTTAAAAACACATATCCGTTCTCATTCAAATGAAAGACCTTATAAATGCGAGATATGTGAGAAAACTTTTACTCAAAGGGGAAACTTAAAAATACATATCCGTTCTCATACAAATGAAAGACCTTATAAGTGCGAACTATGTGAGAAAACTTTTATTCAAAGTTCAAACTTACGGAAACATATCCGATCTCATGCAAGGGAGAAACCTGAGGAATGCAAAATAGAAAACTTTTCCACAAAGTAGAAATTAAAAAGAAAGATATTCGTATACATAGTGTACCGATTTTGTAGTTCTCTTTTTATTAATTTTTAAATCTTGTTATGCCCCATTCAGACTGCTATTTATGTTTATGTTTTAGCGCAGACCTAGTCGTTCTGAACCAAATCACATGTAAGCTTATGGGGATATCCTATACATGTGCGGATTTAGTTTCATTAGCAAATTTTGTTTCATCGCCACCATAGTCTGGCCTGGCTAAAGTTCCTTAACTAAAATTTACTTATGTTTTAAAAACGGCCAATTAGATTTTACTAAAATGAGATAGCGTTGTATATCCGTTTTTATGAAAGAAACATTAAATTTATAATATGTAAATGAACAGTTTGGAAGATAAAATATTATTTTGAAAACGTGTATTTAATATAATAAAATAACGTTCAGTTTAGACACATCAGAAGAAAAATTAGCGAAAATAAAGAAGATGGCGAATTCATCGTGTAAACTTGCAAAATTATATTTATGTTCTATACGATTCTATATGTTCTGTTTCGTATTCGTATTTTTCAAATGATTGTACAGGTTTTATTTTGTATAATCATAAATTTTATGATTAATTTGTTGTTTTAAATAAGTATAGGTCTGAAGAAGAATTTACATACATACAAACACAATCACGCCATATACCCAAAAGGGTGTGGAACAGACTCTTTCCATTATACCGAAATTGGTGAAACTTTTGTGCTTGTGCGTAAAATTAAAGCGGTAGTCCGAATGACACTTTATGTACAATAATGTTTTTTAATTTTTATAAAAATCAACATGAATTTGAAAATTTATAACACAACATGAAATAACAATAAACTTTGCTTATGCGAACCTAATACAAATTGAAATTTTCAGTTTTCATTGTGACATGACGATAATAAAATAGTTTGTTGATATATTTTAATGTAACAATGACGGCATTTACCCAAATTAATTTTATATATTTTTCAATTTATATTAATTTTATTATTATTAAATATGTAAACTATATTAAATATTATTTATAATAAAATTCAAATTAATAAATAAATCAATATTATTGTGTTTGGATAGGAGTGTTTGGAGGCGACTGATTTCGAGATGATGAAAAGAGTTTGTGCCACACAATGTTGGGTACATGGCGTGATTGTGTATGTATGTATGTATGTATGTATGTATGTATTATGTAATATGTGTTTACCAATTGTTTTAACTTTATTTAATAATATGAATAAAATGTTTTTTCTTCAAGCGTATCATAAGCGTTTGTACTGGGTGTCCAATTTTAAGCTTTTCGGCAGAATATCTCGAAATGAAACACCTATTTTTTATTGCAAATTCGGAAAGAGCATAAAAAAAAGCTATGTAAACATTTAAAGATCAAAGATAGCCAGAAAATAAAAACTCACTTTCACTAGTAATATCAAACAGAATAAAAAAAATTATATTTAGAAAATCATATGGCAACATTATAAAATTTAATTTTGATGTAAATGATACCTAGTAAAATACTAAATAAAACTGTTAATACTAAATCATTAGAGAAAATTCATTTAGGAGAATTAAAACCAATCCTATTAAATCATTCTTATTCGCATGCTAATAATATTGTTATTGTAATATTAGTAATAATTATACTAATTTTTATTTTTATTAGAATAATTAAAATTTGTAAAAAGAAGTATGATAGGCAAAAAAAATGAAAATATACAATAAGAGATAGTTTTATCTAGCGCGGGAGGAATTACATATATGTATATTGTTACCGCCCGAGGCGATAGAGATCTTACGTTACACACTTACCATTTTTCTTTATGAGAAACTGTCGCGTTCTCACACTATGTAGTAGAAGTTAGAATTTATCTGCTCGTCTATTTGTACAGACGTATATATTTGTCGTTCTTGTAAAATTTTAATACAAATTTTTTAATATAATTTCCTCGATAGATTATTTATATATATAATTTATTTTTGTGTAACTTTTTATTGGCTTATTTAATAAAAGGTCAAATATATGAATATGTTTTATTTGTAGCCATAACTTTAATTCATTTATAACAAAAATTAATTTAACATTTACATACAAAAAAATTAAACATAACTTTTCAACAACATAGTAAAAATAGCATTACACCAAAATAGTTCACATTTTTCAATTAAATCTAAACAATAATTTTTATTAAATTGAACCTGCAAGCAATCGTAACTTTTATTTTTTGTAAAATTTGTATTTGCTAAACAAAATAGAAGTTTCTGTTTATTTAATAAAAATATTGCATCTGCCCTTAAAAAATTTTCCTTATTTTTCCAGTTGCATCAACATAATTTAAATGCTAATTATATAAAATTGTATGCAAATATATTTACAAAATATAGTAGGTACAGACAGGGTTAGACTGGCCCACCGGGGCACCGGGCTTTTCCCGGTGGGCCGTTATCATTATAGGCCTTGACCGGCGATTGTCAAAAAATTAAGTTTTACAAAAATTTAAGAACAGATTATCCCAAAAACAACGATATATATTGAATGACGATAAATATATATATATATATTTATATATATATATATATATATATATATATATATATATATATATATATATAAATATATATAAATATATAAATGACGTTTATTGGTTTGATCCTAACCCAAAATCAATAGTGGTAATATACCCGATAAAATTACTGAATTAATCCGATGACGGAGAAACTGAAACCGGAGAAGAAGATGAAATCAATGTAACAAACTATAGTAATATTTGTAGAAATTGCATTATTTGTTGTTTTCAGTTTTACAAAAATTTAATATCCGCACATTGACATACGCTAGTTTATTCATTGCTTATAAATTAGTGCCAACATTATCTTCCACTCAACTATCATGAGAACGAACATTTTCGAAATTAAAGTACATTTTAAACAGATTGCGAAATTGTTTAAATCAGTATAATTTCAAGTAGCTTTCATGCTCATGTCATACGAGAAGGATATTTTGGAAAAATTAAAAATTACAAAATTAAAAATTACAATTAAAAATTACAAACATTTTCGCAAAAAGTAATTTATTAAATCGTCTTTGAACTTAAATTTAAATAAAAAATTATATTTAATTTTAATATGTGTCATTTTTACAATTCATCTATATTTTCTGTAATGTCATTTCCATGTTTATTATAGAATATATGCTGACTGTGAACTCAACGCCGACCGCCTACCAGAGACACAACATCGATCGTGAATACAACGCCAACGCCTTACTAGAGACACTAATTTCTATTTTAAAATTAATGTTTGTGTATCTTCCATCAAATATGAACAATTTTTCTAGTTATAATTCTTTTTATTATAAGTTATACTATAAACTCTAAATAAACTATAAATTAAATTGTTAATAAGTAGTTTTACATAAACGTTAAAAGTATATTTGACAAAAAATTCTTTTAAAAGTGAAGTTAGAATAAGTACTAGCCGTAGATCTGTTGAATTAGAGAATAAAAATAATTTTTTTTTCTTTACTATTTATTTGAATTGTTTACTATTCATTAATGTATGAGTGCATTTTATTTATATTCTATATTTCAGGTGATTTAGTACTAGGTAGATTAAAAAGCAAGCAGTTATTATAATCATTCTTTGTACATAAAATGAAACTTGACGTAATGACGGAAGTGGTGCTTCGCGTGTGTGGAAAATAAATTATAAAAACTTATACTATTATTTTTATTAGTTTTATTATATATTAACTTTCTATTAAGTCAACAATTTCTATGCGGACTTGTTTTGCCCGCTCCTCACTCATCTCATTTAGAGATTCCTCCACATATTGGACAAACATTTTATTTTTGCAGCAAACAAACTATCAGAAATGTTTTTTACAACATCCAAAATTTCACTGAATGGATCAGCTTTCCTTTTGTTACACCTACAAAAAAATATATAACTAACATTATAAAATATAAATTTCAAATTATTTGTTTTTCCAGATATATTATAATAATATAAAATGAAATTTTATTTAGCTTTTGGTTAATAAATTACATTGTGATACATATTTATAAAATTAAAAATTTACAGGAAATTTACAAATTTATAATAATATTTACATTATTTATCAAGTTATTAACTTTATTACAGTTTTTTTTTTATTTCAAACTTAAAAGTTTTACATTTTTAAATATTTAATGTATGTCGGTGATTTATTCTATTCAAGTAATCCATTGTGAAATATATTGTTAGTAATACTACTTTTGGTTTCTTTTAGTAAAATAAAAATAATTATCTGCATTTCTAACATGATAATTATTCACAAAACTATTAAATTTCAGATTGTCAGTTAAATACTACGGAAGCAAACCATGTTGTATTTTAAATATAAAAATCATTGCAAACATTACTAAGAAAAAATTAATATTAATTAACCGTTTTAGTTTTATTAACATATTGTTTCTTTGTTTTTATTTAAGTTGTTCAATATTTCGGCATCTCTGATGCCATCTTTAGAAACCATTTCAATGCGAATATCAGTTTTTCTTGTTGATACACCAATACAATTTATAATCAACTACAATCATATGTAAATTGCAGCTAATTATGGCAACTGCGATGTCATAATTACAAACAACTTAAACAAAACAAAGAAAATTGTGATTGACATATGAGTTATTATTTTAATTTATTGTAGAATAGGTTTTTAGCATACGTAGGTTCTGTTGATGTTGACGGTGTGACTGTAATAAGTTCTTCCATAATTATTTCTTGATCCATATCAAAATGGAAAACATCTATTTGTTCAGTTTGCGGCGAGGCAAGTGTTAGTTTCGGAGACCCATCGAAATCTAACGATTTGGAACTGCCTGAACTCGCACCTACATGATGCATGACGTAGTACTTCTTTTTGTTTATGAACTGATGTCATGGTTGAAGTTCTAAGATTAAAACAATAATAGTTTTACAAGTTATTTTTTATAACTGAAGTGATTATTTTTTAAACTTATTACTTTTCGAAAATGATATAATTATTTTATTGCTTATTTAATAAATTCGAACAAAACCAATAATTTGACCAAAAAGAAAATATTTGAGCGGAATGCATCATACAGCAGCAGCGACTTTTAAAATCTTGTTTTTTTTAAATGATTGGTAATTAAAATTTATAAATATAAACTGATGCCAAGTAATAATCAATGAGTAATTTGTCAAAAATAAAAAGATATTATAATCAACTAAGTCATATTTTTCATAAAACTGCTAGGTATGTCTTTATAAACGGAGTTTAAAAAGTACATGTTGCGACAAAATTTACATTACATGCTTTTTATTTTATGTGTAAATATTTTTATTAGTTTTGAAATTTTTATTTACATTAGAAAAAAACTTGATATACCTACAACAGTTTACTACATGGCGTATACCTACACTACAATAAAATTTAACCAAATATTTTAATTATTTAATTTATACATTAATTTATATACGATAGACATTAAAATTAAGAATTTGAGAATTTTTATATTCATATTATGTAAAAAAATTTTAAAATTTATTGTATCTGTTATAGATATGAGTTTTTATTTTAAATTAAATACAACATAGATTTTTAGTACAAATGTTTATTGTTCTAAGTTCAACACTTATTTCGAATGGCATATTGAATAAATTAAAAATAATTATTAGTTTCAAAGCTTTTAATAATAACGTTTAATAATCTTTAATAGTTTAAATGAAAATACATTAGTAAATATTTTAATAATTAGAGATAATTTTTATTTTTCAAATAATAAAAGCACTTTTTCATAAACAAAAAGGTGGAACTACGGGTCTTTGCTTTTAATAATCTTTAATAATTTATATGAAAATACATTGGAAAATATTTTATTAATTACAGGTAATTTTCACTTTTTCTAATTATAAATAAATAAAAATCCTGTATACAAAAATTTGTTACGTTAACATATGTTATTTTATTTTTATATAATTAAAACATATATCAAATTATAATAAATTATATTATTATCATATATTATATACTTCCAATTATATTATTATACCTTTAATTAATTAATAATTATTATTATTCATATTATATTATTGTAACAATTTATGTAGTATGCTAATTATAAAAGTAAGAATTGTATGTTCTAAATTATGATAGAAAATAAGTTTTTACATAAAAATATTGAAAAAATTTAAAAATTAATCACTCAGAATTGAACCGAAACCCGAAAAAAACCATTAATTTTGCCGGAACAAAACCCGAAATGTATTTTTTTAATTTAATCGGAACAAAAAATATAACGGTTTGAAACCCTGTTTGAAATATCATGTTTTAAAAATTCGAAAATGAAGGATAGTAGATGGCTGACGCTATGCAAAAAGTCTGGTACATTTTGTATTGTTGTCTTTTGTAAGCGTTATTTACATATTTAATCAAATTTATCAGTTACAGATTGTCAGAGATACCTAATGGAAGACATTGAAGAACTGATCGCTATACGAAAGACGAAATTCGTCCGGCTCGGCATCTCAATCTGAACCTCAACGGGACTTATTTAAAAACGTACCTAGCTTATTAAAATTGTCCAGAATTAGGACTCTTAATCCTACTAAAGGAATGATTTCTTTGATTTAGTTCTCTTCTAATAATTTTAGCTATACAGCTAACATAATGTTCTAAAATATAGACAATAATCGCAGATGTTTGACATATCACATTTGCTTAAATCATTTAGCCCAAAACAAAATTACACAATTGTCCGTGATTTACAAATTAAATTATGTATACAAAATTATATACCTTTAAAGATTGGAATTAATATATCAAAATTCCACAGTTTAAAAACGTTTTTACTTTCTTCGGCTGCCATTTTAATTGAATATTTAATAGATATTTTACTTACTCTCCGTTTACGTCGAATGATGCACATGAACTGACTTGTATCAATATGTAAGGTGACGCGTATTAAAAAATATTAGTTATAATTTATATTACTTTTATTTATCTTAACAATACGAGCATAGCAAACTATTTTTCTCTGTGTATGAATTAATAGTATATTATCTGCTGGAAATGTTTTAAAAAGTATTTATCTAAATACTTGGCAGCTGCTTGTAGCAATGCTTGTAAACAGATATCAATAGAAAAACAAACAAAGGCATATTTATATATAATTTTATGGTATATACCACGAATTTTATGAATACGAAAGAGATATATTCTTTAAATCGACAAACAAAGTACACACTAAATTAGTTACATTTCTGTTGCCTTTCGAAGTATTTTATTAAACCACTAGAGGAACATAATTATAGTTATATGGCACTTAACAGCTTATGTTTCAGATATGGAAATGTCCATATGTTTGGGCGTTCTAGAAGAGTATAATTCAGTGGAACCTCGGTATACGGCCTTAATTCGTTCCTGATGTTTGGAATTATACCGAATAGGACGTATACCAAACCAACATTTCTCATAAGAAATAATGTAAAAATGATTAATCCGTTTTCATGTAAAAAAAAAAAAACTCATCTTAATATGGTATATTAATGGGGTTGTAAAATAATTATTTACTTTTCTGTTGCTTTTCGTTTGCCTTTTTGCAATTCATGATTAATAAAAATAATAAAATATAACTTAAAAATGAAAATCAGAAGAAACTTAACAAAGTTATAGACTGGCTCCACGCAGGTCTGGTACACCGAAAGAGCAGTACATACATCAACCAAGGACTCTCCCCATCAGAAATTACATAGTTTCAAACCAATTGAAGTCAATATAAATTCGTGAATAGTGTAGATATCATAGTATTACTTGTTCATAGATGGCGCGTATAATTGAATGAAGTCGTATACCGTACAAAAGTCGTATACCGAGCAAATTTTTTTTCACCCAAACAAAACGTATTCCGAATTGGACGTATTCTAAAGCAGCCTTATACCGAGGTACATCACTGTAGTACAAATTCAAAATTATTGGAAAGGAAGAAAAAGGATGGTTAATATATGCAGCATCGTCGGTTATTGCATTACGTAAAGCTGATGAAGAACAATAATTTGGAAATGCAATTTGGGAATTAGCAACGAAGTACTAAGTCAAAAACATATTATCAATATATTAATGAATAAAACTATACACAAAATCCGTAATTCAAATATTTATTTATTATTAGATAATCACATATTGAATCAATTACCGCTGTATGATCATAGAGTTCAATCAATTAAGCTTATATCATTATTTTAAAATACAAATACATAATATAACATAATCGATAACTTTCACAATAGAACGAAATCGACATCATTATATATAAAAATGGCACATTTTAAAAATCAATACTTTAATAACTGTATTTATACTATATTAGAACTGAGTATTAGTAGAATAATGTTTATATTATTATTTTTGTAATATTAAGCATTATTATAAAGTTTATAAATATCAAACAACTTATTTGATTGATATTATTTAAATATTTTATATATAATATTTTTAACTTATGATATATATGTATATTAATTAATATAATTAAGTAAAAAACATTTTGTTATTTGTTTTTCTGTATTATGTATAAAAATGTATACTTTTCATATACTTTTACAATCTACATTACGTAAACAATAAATATTTCACTAAATATAAAGGAAAATTTTTGTTTATCTTCAGTACAGTTTTTGTTTGTGACAGTTTAAGTTGTTTTGTTTAAATATATCTAACAAAGAATTTATGATTATACAAGATGATACCTGTACAATCATTTGAAAAATACGAATGCTAAACAGAACATTTAGAATAGTATAGGACATAAATATAATTTTACAGGTTTATAAGATAAATTCGCCATATACTTAGTTTTCGTTAATTTTTCTTCTAATGTGTCTAAAATGAATGTTATTTTAATATACTAAATACGCGTTTTAAAAATAATATTAATTTTATTTTCCAAACAGCTTATTTACATAGAATTTGACATTTCTTTCATAAAAATCTAATCTAATCTGCGAAATCTAATTAGCCGTTCTAAAAACATAAGTGAATTTAGTTAAAACTTTGGCTGCGATAAAACAAAATTTGCTAATGAAACTTATTCCGTGCATTTGAAATATATTCCTATAAGATCACATGTTGTTTGGTTCAGAACTACTAGCTCTGCGCTAAAACATTACACTGATTTCGCTAGCAAAAGAGCAGTCTAAATGAAGGTTAACAAAATTTAAAAATTAATCATTAATAAACAAAAGAACATTATGAATACGAATATGATTTTAATTTCTACTCTGAGAAAAAGTTTTTAATTTGGCATTCATCAGGTTTCTTCTTTGCATGAGACCGGACATGTTTCTTTAAATGACCACTCCACATAAAAGTTCTCTCACATATCTCGCATTTATAAGGTTTCTCATTTGTATGTGTACGAATGTGCACTTTCAAATCTCCACTTCGAATAAATGCTTTCTGACATATTTCGCATTTATAAGGTCTCTCATTTGTATGAAAACGGATATGTTTTCTTAAATCTCCGCTTTGAGTAAATGTTTTCTCACATATTTCGCATTTATAAGGTCTCTCATTTGTATGAGAACGGTTATGAACTTTCAAATGTCCACTTTGCGTAAATTCTTTTTTACATATTTCGCATTTATAGGGTCTCTCATTTGTATGTATACGAATATGCGATTTTAAAGTTCCACTTTCAGTAAAAGTTTTCTCACATATTTCCAATTTATAAGGTTTCTCATTTGTATGTGTGCAAATATGTCGTTTTAAATTATCATTCCGAGTAAAAGTTTTCTCACATAATGTACATTTATGAGATTCACTTTTCTGTACAGATTCATCTTTTTCTTTCGAGCTGAAAATATTATTTTTATTTGAAGTTCTACTAGCTTGACAACGTTTTATATCGGTTTCATTCTCAAAATCAGAATATTCTTCTTTAATTATTAATTCTGAATGTAAATCGAAAGATTCTGATTTCAAACTTTCTTCAAATTTAATATATGTATCATTTTCCAAATCCACTTCAATGTTCTCTTCTTTAATCACTTCTTCTTTCATACAAACAGCATCAAAAATTGTATTATTTTGTGATTCTAAACTTTCTTCAACTTTAATGTTTCTATCCGTTTCCAATTCTAGTTTAATGTATTCTTCATTAACAGTCTCTTCTTTAATTTTGTTTTTCATAACTTCACTATTTTGCGATTGTTGTTTTGCATGGCGCTTGAAAATTTCGTGCGATTTAAAACATTTTTCTACAAATTTATACGTTTCATTTAATCGAACCGAACAAATTGAACAAATATAATCCGATAACTTCTCAGTACATTTCAGCTAAATATAAATTAAAATTACATGTTACATGTTACATTTTAATGGGAGCTTAATAAAGAATCATATTTCTACTAATAACATCAAGTCACTATGATATTTAACTAATATTTGATTTATTTGAGAGATCTAAATCCCACTATAAGCTGTGTGGGTTCGTTACTTGGTTATGGGGTAACAAAGATTAGAAATAACCCGAGCATAATTAAAAATGCAAGACAAAATTTTTACCAGCCTGAACACAGACAACAACATTTTTCTCATAGTTTCCCACTACTCTTGCAGAAACAAATTTTAGTTTAGCAAAATCATATTATAATAATTAATAAACTTATTATAAGTAAACCTAATAAAATAATTGTTTTATGTTATTTCTATTATAAATGTATATGTATTCAAATTACAACTTATTTTATATAAATTTCAATTAAACAAAATCAACAAACGTATTAAAATTGAAAATACTCTAAATTAGGTTAGGATAAATGATGTCTGTTCACAAAACTTATAGAAGAGACAATAAATAAATGATTACTTATCAATTTATAAGCATGTAATAGTTTTCGTAACCTGATTAAAGATAGTATTTTACATACAATTTCCGATGCAACAGTTTCCAATTTGTATGATAAAAATATGTTATCCGTATCCATTATAGTTAAACTAAATGTTATATTATCACCACCAGCACATAATCGACAACGTTCGTCATTTAAATGTTGTTTTAATATTATTTGAGAATCGAAACATTGTTTGATAAATTTATAAGCATCATTCAATCGAACAGCGCAAATTTTACAAATACCATTCGGTAATTTGATCTTGCAAACCATCTAAAATAAGAAAAATAAAAGATTCAGAAATAATAATGTATATTACAATCAAAACAAATAATTTTATTCTTACAATTTCTGGCATAATTGCTTCCAATTTATCCACAAAACGTTTGCCATCTGAATCCAAATTAAGTATAGTGAATAATACATTTTTATCACTTGTACATAATTTACAAAGTTGCATAAAACTACTCATGATTAAAAATAGATTTTCCACCAAAAAAGCTTCTTACAAAAATTAAAACATAAACATAATGTATTTGATAGTATTAGAGGTTAACTTACAAAAATCTGACACAAATCCAGTAGGCCAGATGAATTTTGTGTTATATTTCTAGTATAGGAAGAAGAATAAAAAGCATAATATTTTTATTGAGCGCACTCACAGAAGTAGTGGAAAATATATTTTTATCAGTTGTATGTAATTGACAATGTTGCAAAAAACTATTCATGATCTTCATGATTAAACATAAATTTTCTACCAAAAAAAAAGCTTTTTGCTATAAGTAAAATATAAAAATATTATATTTGATATTATTCAAGGTTAACTTATAAAAATATGTTAGAAATACAGTTGGCCAGCTGAATTTTTTGTAATGTTTGATGTTTAAGAAAAAGAAGAATCACTTATATATTTTCAAATACATGTTGATTTTATAGAAATTAGAAAATAATATTTTACATATTTTTTAAATTTTATTATTTTTAGAATCAAAATTCTTAAAACCACTGATTAAACGAGATTTCATGGAAATATAAGTTAGACCCGTATAGTAAACATTAACCAAAATTTATAATACAAAATTTAACTGGACAACTAGTTAGATGCCAGTGACGTCAGTTGTTATATTAGGGGCATCCAGTCAATTAGATTTATAAAATAGCTATAATATTACTGTTTATACATATAAAATAATAAAAATACATTAATTACTATTATATAAAATAATTATTAAAAATTATTACTAAATTATAAAAAAATATATAAATTATACAATGCACATCTGTTATTTAGAGTTTAATACACAATGCAATTAAAAGTGAAAATGTCATTCTTCTTGAACTAATCATTCCATATTGTGATAGCAAAATAGATTGTTTACGTATTTATAGCTAAATACTGAGTGTGCAAACGCAGCATTAGCGCAGCTGTCACTTTCAAAATTTCTTACTTTTCTGGTCAAAGACGATTCTTTGAGTGCGTTCAATAAAGTACGCTGTCCTTTATTCTTCTTTTTCTTATACTAGAAAAAATATTACATAAAATTCATCAATAAATAAATACATACTACTATTTTGAGTATTTTTTTAATAATTAAATACCACTAATCAAATCATTAAGGAATATTAAACAAATATATTTAAGGAAAAATTTTTTAATTTTGCGACAATCATATATAAATAATTATTTTTGCACTGTTTCACAAAAAAAGTTTGGATACCTCTGCCTAGTAGTTACTAAATTTGCAACTAGAGGCGTTTCTAAATCAACTTGTCAAACAGTATAATCGTTAACTCGTTTATTGGTTATATAAACTCTTGGAAATATTATTAAATATAAATAGATAAATATGTCTATGTTTACAAAGCTCTGCCGTTTGTGTATTAATTACAAAGATGTTGCATCAACCCTGAACAATTTCGATTCAGATAACATCATTATATTGGATAAATTAAATCGAATTGCGCCGGGACTTGTGAGTATTAATATTTTAGTATTTAATACTTTATATTAAATTTATCTGTTTTTAGCTAAAAATAACTAATAATTTACCGATTGGCATATGCAAAACATGCATTACTCAGTTAAATCAAAGTTACAAATTTCTCCAGAACTGCTTTCATTCCCAAGAAGTTTTAGAAAAATATTTAGAGCAATTACAAAACGGACAGTACACAGAACAGGAGAAATGTTACGAAATTATGATAAAGAAAAGAAAATTAGAAGAAACTAATGTAATCCAGCAAATTGAACAAATAAATTGTAATAATCTAATTATGAAAAATGAGCTGGAAACTAATTCGTTAGATGAAGAATATATTGATAAATTTAATGACATGCGTAATACGTCAACGAATTGTGACGAACAATCGAATTTTATGAAACAAGAAAATGTTGCTGGTGGTTCCGAATCTATTCAAGTAAATTTTGAAGGTGTTATTAAAGTGGAAGAAATATATATTAAACATTATTCTACAGATATCGAAACACAAGTTGTTGAAAACGGTTTTATTAACCAAAATAATATAGAAACTAATATAAGCGTCAAACGAGAATTGGAATGTCCGAGTGAAGACGTAAACGTATTACTAACTGATTTAAAAAATGAAATTTCTAAAGAAAATTTTAGTGAAAATAATATTAACGATGATAATTTTACCGAAGTAAATGCTGAACATGAAATTAAAATTGAAGAGCATGAAATGAAAGGTTTTAAAGTTTGTGGTTTTAATTCTGCTGAATGTAGATTGGCAAACATTAAAATGACAGGTAATTTAGAATTGGAACGCTTGCTAGACAATAAAACACTTAAGGCTGATATGGAAAATTTTGAAATTAATAAACAAACTGCTAATATTAACGATTATTTACAACCTGGAACATCTTTTGAGAACAGTCGCAGTTGTGCAAAATCTTTCAGTGATGATTCAAATTTAAAAACATACAGTCAGACAAGCACAGAAAAGAAACGGTTCCAATGTAAAAAATGTGAAAAGGTTTGCTTAAATAGATCAAATTTTAAAATACATATGCGTAGACATGCACGAGAGAAACCTTATAAATGTGAAATTTGTAATAAAACTTTTCATCAGAATCAGCATTTAATATATCATATGCTTACACATGCACGAGAGAAACCTTGTAAATGTGAAATATGTAATAAAACTTTTAGCCCAAAGAGCCTATTTAAAAATCATATGCGTATGCATACAGGAGAGAAACCTTATCAATGTGAAATTTGTAATAAAAGTTTTAGTCAAAAAGGCGGTTTAAAAGTACATATGCGTACACATTCACAAGAAACCTTATTAACATAAAATTTGCAATGGAACTTTTACTGATAGTAGCAACTTAAAACAACATTTTTATATGCGTAAGAATAACTCTGTAATTATTATACGTTTATTATATAAGACAAAATAATTATGACAAAAATAAAATATTAGTCAAAAATGTATTATAATATTGTAAAAAAATAATAATAAATTTATTATTCTTTCTTCAAGTTTTTGTTTTTATGTGTGGTAATTAATATAGGAAATTCCTACTTTCATACATATAATACTGAAAATTATAAAAAAATATTAGTAATTTTTGTAATACAACCGGATTTGACAGATAAAAACCAGTCTGGTTTGAACAGTTCTGGTTTTTCGTCTAATTTTGGCCCCTGTGGCTTTTATTGAAAATATTCAAAATCATGATCATTTAAGAAATATAATCAAAAGGTATTTTTATTAAATAAAAATTAAACATTATATATAAATATCAGTTTTTATACATACATTTTAATAAACATCACAAAATAATTATTAAAAAACAAAAAACTCAAGTATGTTTGGTCTAAAGATAAATATTTATTTCTTTTATCAACAGTCACTGTAATATCACTGTGAATAAATTGTCTAGTAAATTCAATTTACCTGATCTGTAAACAATGGCTGTAAGTTCGTATAATAGCATGATTGTGCGAAAAATAATTTTAATATCTGTTCCTAGCGTAGTTATTTATTTTGTAACAGTCATGAATATTTGATATTTAAGAATTTAGGAAGTTAGTACGTTGACATATCCATGACTGTTGAGTGCATCGAACTTTGTCATTTTGTCAGCATTTTTAGTCGTCGTTCAAAGTTCGATTGCATTCGATTTTTGTTTAAGCTGCATTTTTATGAATCCAGTTTAGTCGAAAATTAAATGAGTTTAATTTAGTTACGGATAGATATCCAAGAGAAGAACATCAAATTATTTAAATTACGAATGGACATCTCTTGGATGTAAGCTACAGATACTGTCCATATATTGTTATAATTTTTAGTTATTTTATAAAATCATTTGTTAATTAATTTTATTTATTATTTAATAAAATTATCTTTTAAATTGTTCTCGTGTTCTTTTTATTAAAAACTTCAAGAAATCAACCAGGTATGTGCAATCTATATTTTCGCTCGGCCATGCCGAAATTGTTTTAGTAAAAACATATAGGTTGTTACATTGGCGCAGCCGAAGGATCGTGACATATGGATAGTTGTACTATCAGTCACAACGAACCACGATTTGGTTGTTTTTTTTTTTTTTGAAGTTTAGTTAAAATGCGCTAATGTGTAAAAATGTTGAATGCAGATTATATGACAATATATGGACCGGTATCGCTATCCGTAATTCCGTGGCTTAAGAACACAACGTACCTCGTAAAACCAATCGCAATTGACAAACATCATCTGATTCCGTCAGCGCTGTGCGAAGAGGAATATGGTGGTCGTAGTATACCGAATCTAGCCGCAGTTTACTATGAGAGTAATCAGCACGATGGCAACGATAAAGCAAAAAGTTGCACGTACGATATCGTCGGTCAGGCTGGATGTCAGGTAGTTGTTGCTGAAGAAGATCGTATTCTTGCTTTAGCTCGGCACGAAAACGACAGTAACGAGGTTAGCCACACAGATAATGACGTCTGTGTTACGATTTGTCCTAGCGCCGAGGTTGAAGATGAAAATATGCAACAAGCAACTAGATACCGGCAACAAGCGATATCGCATTTCATTCGTATTCACACTGGAACGACTTTTTATGTTGCTTGCCTTTATATTTGCTTCCTTTCAAACTAAATTCCACGCTTTTTCATTAATCTCACGTTTTCAATATTCTGCAGTTGTATAATCATATAAACACGGATATTTTTCAATTATTTCTATAAACGCAATATTTGCTTTTTGTTTTATGGCGATATATCGCTAGCAACCGACAAGAATGTTTCTTGCAACTGATGTTGCTTGTTGCAAACAGATATTTTTTGAAACGATATCGTCATCGTTTCAGTGTGAACAAACTATGCCAAAACAGTGCAATGTTCAAAAGTAATACATGTTGCGTATCGCCTATTGCTTTGGTGTGAATTCTGCCTAAATTAGATACTGATGCAGAAAAAAGAGCTACAATTTTAATTTGTTGAAAAAAAAAAAACATTAAATTTATTAAAAGCACTGTAAGTTAGTTTTATTTTCATTATTATTATTCTTCGATTATTTATGTAAAAATTGATATTAGTTACATTGTTATTATATTAAATTGTAATTATAGTATAAGTATATTTTGTATGATTGTATAAAATAACTTGAAATAGTAAAATAAATATAATTATCATTTCACGAATAATTGATGACGTTTTTTATGATGTAACTTCATTGAATGACAATTTTTTATAAATTTATAATTAGAAGAAATCAAATTAAAAAATAAAAAGTAAACAACCTAAGCCGTTTTATTTTAATTTAATGAGTTCTGAAAGATTCTTTACTATGTTAATATTTTATTATTTTTATTTATACTGCGTGTCTATTTTATTTAAAAATATGAAAATAAAATTTAAATATCTAGATGATTACTGATATTTTTAAGTAGCTTGTAGATCAAATAATAAGATCAATTTCTTTGCACATAGATAACTTCTGATTATTGTTAAAATATATGATAGCATTTTCTTTTAATAAAGATAAAGTGCAAATAAAATAAGTGATAATCATTGGACTTATTCAATTTTAATATTATGTTTTGCATCATAGCAAATAATACAAATTTTAAATACAGTTTTAAAACATTTTCACTTTATTCGTCTGCCACTTTAATTGAATATTTAATAGATATTTTCTTACTTACTCTCTGTTTATGTCGAATGATGCATAAGAACTGACTTGTATCAAAATGTAAGTTGACGCGTATTAAAAAATATTACGATCTAAATATCAACTATTGCAATAATATTGTTCAATACAAATTAAGGTATATACATACATAACATTCGTAGCAATATTGTATTTTAAAATGTGTTGTAGATATTTATCATGAATATATAGGTATAGCATTTAAAATTATTCATATTTTCTGTCAATATCTATTTCGCTATTGTAAACATACACATAGCTTGATTTAATCTATGATTTAATGGTAAAATATAAAATTTATATAATTGCATCTAATATCTAATATTTTATTGACAAAACTGATATTATTGCATAATAAAATGTTGCTATTATAAAAAATCTTAGCAATACGTGCATAGCACTCTGTTTTTCTCTGTGTATGAATTAATAGTATATTATCCGTTGGAAATGCTTTAAAAAGTATTTTTCTAAATATCTAACAGATTCTTGTAGCAATGTTTATGAACAGAAATCAATAGAAAAACGAACAAAGACATACTCATATATTTTTATAATGCCACGTATTTTCTGAATACAAAAAAAAATATATTCTTTAAATCAACACGACGAAGTATTTTATTGAAGCACTAGCGGAACATAATTATATTAATGTATGGCATTTAACAACTTACCTTTCAGATATGTACCCCACCTGTTCTAGAAAACTATAACAGTACAAATTCAAAATTATTGGAAAGGAAAAAAGAGGACGGTTAATCGCATTACGTAAAGCTGGAGAACAAGAATTTAGAATTTTGCCATTTGGAATTTAGCAATGAAGTACTAGGTTAAGAAAATATTATTACTTAATATATGTATTCATTTATATATGTATTCATTTTCTTCATTATTAGATAATTACATATTAAATCAACTACCGCTGCATGATCATAAAGCTTAGTTAAGAAACCTTCGCCAAGTCAGACTTTGGCTACGATGAAACAAAATTTGCTAATGAAACTACATAAATCCGTCCATTCGCAATGTATTCATATAAGCTCACATGTAGTTCGGTTCAGAACCACTAGTTCTGCACAAAAACATAACACTGATTTTGCTAGTGAAAGAGCAGTCCGAATAAAGCTTAACTATATTTAAAAACTAAAATCATTAATAAAAAGGGAACTACAAAAATTAAATCGTTACACTATGAATACGAATATGTTTCTTTTTAATTTCTACTCTGAGGAAAAGTTTTCTATTTCGCATTCATCAAGTTTCTCTTTTGCATGAGAACGGATATGTCTTTTTAAGCTTCTATTTTCGGTAAAAGTTCTCTCACATATTTCGCATTTATAGGGTTTCTCCTTTGTATGTACGAATATGCACTTTCAAATGTCCACTGGTAATAAAAGTTGTCTCACATATCTCACATTTATAAGGTTTCTCCTTTGTATGAGAACGGATATGTATTTTTAAATTTCCTCTTTGAGTAAAAGTTTTCTCACATATTTCGCATTTATAAGGTCTTTCATTTGAATGAGAACGGATATGTGTTTTTAAGTTTCCACTTACAGTAAAAGTTTTCTCACATATTTCGCATTTATAAGGTCTTTCATTTGAATGAGAACGGATATGTGTTTTTAAATTTCCTCTTTGAGTAAAAGTTTTCTCACATATTTCGCATTTATAAGGTCTTTCATTTGAATGAGAACGGATATGTGTTTTTAAGTTCCATTTTTCAGTAAAAGTTTTCTCACATATTTCGCATTTATAAGGTCTCTCATTTGTATGTGTATGAATATGCACTTTCAAATGTCCACTGGTAATAAAAGTTTTCTCACATATTTCGCATTTATAAGGTCTCTCCTGTGTATGAGAACGAATATGCACTTTCAAATCACCATTTTTAATAAAAGTTTTCGCACATGTTTCGCATTTATAAGGTTTCTCCTTTGTATGAGAACGGATATGTTTCCTTAATTTTCCACTATCAGTAAAAGTTTTCTCACATAATGTACATTTATAAGATTTTCTTTTCTTTACAGATTCATCATTTTCTTCCGAGCCGAAAATATTATTTTTCTTCGAATCTCTACTAGCTTGCCAATGTTTTATATCGATTTCATTCTCAAAATCAGAATGTTCCTCCTTAATTATTAATTCTGAATGTAAATCTAAAGATTCTGATTTCAAACTTTCTTCAAATTTAATATTTGTATCAGTTTCCAATTTTACTTCTTCAATGTAATCTTCAGTAATAGCTTCTTCTTTCATACAAACAGCATCAACATTTGTATTATTTTGTGATTCTAAACTTTCTTCAACTTTAATGTTTCTATCAGTTTCCAATTCTAGTTTAATGTATTCTTCATCAATATTCTCTTCTTTAATTTCGCTTTCAGTTTTAATTTCGCGCGATTTAAAACATTTTTCTACAAATTTATACGTTTCATTTAATCGAACCGAACAAATTGAGCAAATAGAATCCGATAACTTCTCAGTATATTCCACCTAAAATGCAAATTAAAAATACATATTACATATAATAAAAATCTTTAGTTTAAGGGGGGTCGTCCCATGACGAGACATCGAAAAATGGGTAAACTTTGGAATTTTTTTGCGGGGAAACTAAATGTCGTAGGAATATGCGGTTTTGATTTTCGAGTAGGTTGTTTTTTTTTTACTATAAAATTGTTTTTTATTTCCCAGTCGAAATCGTTGCGAAAACTTTAAACGCATTTTTCTCAAAACCATTTCTTTTTTTACTCTAAAAATGATTCCGGTCGAACGGATCGAGCGATTTATTTCGAACCAAAAGATCAAAAAACTAGACAAAATTTGTTGGAGCTAATATCTAATTCTAACAAAAAAAAATGTTAAAATTTAGCAAAATGGCGGCCATTTGACTATTTTTTGGTGTGTAACCCGCGATTAAAAATAGTAAATATGACCCAATTTTGCTAGAAATAGGTATAACCGTCAATAAATTTCGTCTAGTTTTTTGGATTTTTGGTTCAAAGTAAATCGCTCAATCCGTTCGACCGGAATATATATATATATATATATACAGTCGATTCCGCTTAATTGGGACACATCGGGACTAGGGCATTTTGGCCCAATTAAGCGGCTGTCCCAATTAACCGAATTTTACATAAAATTAAGCAATCCATATTTTTCTTTCAATAATTTTATTTTATAAATTCTTGGAAAAAACTATAAACTACATATAACCAAAAAAATATAAACTTTTAAGTAAAAATAATAATAAATTCTAAAATAAAATAATAAATAACAAACCTTCCACGCGCGAGGTGTAGTGGTAACTGAATCATAACTGAATACGTAACGATTGAGACAGCAGGGTAGACTCTCACAGCTTTAATGACCGGTGCCGCGCCACGCCGACGCGAGGGTAAACATTAACCTTTGAGCGCGCGTGGGTCCGTACTTCATACGTGAATGAATGTGTTGGGAAAAAAGTTCACAGCGCGCGATACTAATGTAATTAATTGATACATATTTGCTAGTTTTTTAAATATAATTTTCCATGTTGTGAATCAAAAAGATATGAAGCGTATCATATTAAATTTTTTGTAAATATTTTTTTTTGTGAATATTTGTAACATAATATATACTGTGATCTTAAATTTACTGTCCCAATTAAGCGGAATGTTGTCCCAATTAAACATGTAAATTTACTGTTGGTTCCTTGGTTTGGTTTCTGTTCTTTGAGATTTGGCCCAAATAAGCGGCTGTCCCAATTAAGCAGTGTCCCAATTAAGCGGAATCGACTGTATATATATATATATATATATATATATATATATATATATATATATATATAAATGTGATTTTTACTGTTGTAACGTATTAGAATGAGAGTATATCAAATATAAGCATAGAATAATTATTAACTGAAAATGAAAAAACTTTTATCACCTAGACCTGGAATCGGACCAGGATCCTTCCACTTGCCGGGCGGAGACTCTACCGATTGAGCTATCTAGTTGACGACAGATCCAGTGTGGAAGGATCCTGGTTCGATTCCAGGTCTAGGTGATAAAAGTTTTTTCATTTTCAGTTAATAATTATTCTATGCTTATATTTGATATACTCTCATTATATATATATATATATATATATATATATATATATATATATATATATATATATAGAGTAAAATGTTTTAACGTGAAGATAGTCAATGGTTAGATGTTAAAATCAAATTCTCATTTAAGATTCAATTGCCAAGCTTTCGGTGTTATTTTACACCTTCTTCTTGACCTGGAATATTTTTATTATATTCAATAAAACTGGTTATACATTACAATAGTTTTGATAATAATAAGTATTGTAACTTACATGTTCTTGTTAGAAATTGAAGAACATGTAAGTTACAATACTTATTATTATCAAAACTATTGTAATGTATAACCAGTTTTATTGAATATAATAAAAATATTCCAGGTCCTGAAGAAGGTGTAAAATAACACCGAAAGCTTGGCAATTGAATCTTAAATGAGAATTTGATTTTAACATCTAACCATTGACTATCTTCCCGTTAAAACATTTTACAATATAATATCGTCTAGTCGTGAAATTTTTAATTTATATATATATATATATATATATATATATATATATATATTTCTACTAATAACAACAAATCCCTATGATATTTAACTAATATTTGATGTATTTGAGTGACATAAATTCCACACTAAACTATGCTTTCGTACTTGGCTATGAGGTAACGAATGGTTAGTAATAACCTGCGCATAATTAATAATGCAAGTCGAAATTTGTACCAGCAACACGGAGACAGCAAAACTTTTCTCATAATAGCTATATATAATAAGTAATCAGTTTCCATTTAGAACAAGTTAATTTATACTAAAATCGCAGTAAATCTTACAAATTTACTTATCGGTTCTAATTTTTTTGGCACACACATATAATTTATTTAATGGACCTGGTTAAAGATAAGTATTTTACTTACAATTTCCGATGCAATGACTTCCAATTTGTATGATAACAATACATTATCCGAATCCATTGTAGTTAAACTATATGTTATATTATCACCACCAGCACATAGTCGACAAAGTTTTTCATTGAAATGTTGTTTTAATATTATTTGAGAATCGAAGCATTGTTTTATAAATTTATAAGCATCATTCAATCGAACAGCGCAAATTGTACAAATACCATTCGGTAATTTGATCTTGCAATCCACCTAAAATAAGAGAAGTAAAACATTCAGAAATAATAATGTACATTACAATCAAAACAAATTATTCCTTTCTTACAATTTCTGGCATAATTGCTTCCAATGTATCTACGAAACGTTTGCCATCTGAATCCAGATCAAGTATAGTGAACAATACATTTTTATCACTTGTACATAATCGGCAATGTTGCATAAAACTATTCATGATTAATTAATTAAATTTTCTACCAACAGAAACCTTCTTACAAGAAGTAAAACATAAAAATATTGTATTTGACAGTTGTATTGGAGGTTAACTTATAGAAATCTGTCAGGAATCCAGTTAAAAAATAAAATAAAATAAAATAAGTCTTTATTTAGCTATTGCTATTACATTTTTTCTAATTAGTTTACAATTACACACATAATATTATACATATGTACTATAAATTAAATAACAAACTAAAAAAAATTTACACAACCATACATATATAATTTAACCTACATATCGAGCTGAATCATCAAAAAATTTTATTATTTTTATTGTTGTGCAGTGACATTGATAACTTTACTATTAACTAACAACTGCAAGATTGCAAAAATTTACATACTGACCTACATTATTATTTTTGAAGAATTTGCAAATACAAGTTAAACTATTTTAAACATATTTCTACATTTTATTTTTTATTTCCAACAATAATAAAATATTTACTGATGACTCTTTCAGATCAAAACTACTTCAACACGTACTTATATGACATAATATATCGTATTACAAAACATTGGATCGCATGGATGACTTTAATTTCTTTTTAAATGCAATGACATTTTTAGAATTTTTTATTTCAGAATTTAATTTGTTGAACATGGTTATGCCTTTATCAAAAATAACATTTTGGCCAAAATTTGTATATTTTCTTTTTTTGCATATATTGTTACAATTTCTGGTATCATATGAATGACTACTGAGACAAATTTTGTTGCATAAATACTCCGGCATTAAATTATTTAAAATTTTGTAAATAAATGTCATTGCATTTATATAAATAAAATCTTCAATGTTGAACCAATTTAAAGTTTGTAACATTGTACTTACTTTTGTGTATTTGTTACATTTTAAAATGATTTTCATTGCTTTATTCTGTAGTTTCTGCAATTTTTCTATACATTCTTTGCTCACTAAAAGTAATATACTACAACAATAGTTAAAATGTGGTAAAACAATTGTGTTATATACTAGTAATTTTGAAGCTACACTCATGTTTTTGGTTATTCTCGCAAGAAAACTAATTTTTTTTTCCAATTTTTTTACATAAATAATTTACGTGCTCTTTAAATTTCAATTTACTGTCCATAATTATACCAAGATATTTAATTTCATTTACGTATTCAATAGTAGAATTATCTATTTTTATAACTAATCCTTTATTTAAAATTTTATTTGAAATTCCTTGCTTGCCTATAATAATACTTTTTGTTTTTAGTTCGTTTAATTTTAATTTATTTACTGCAAGCCAGTTGTAAATTATTTTTAATTCTAAATTAATTATTTCTATTACTTTATTGTGTTCTTTGTGATTAAAATAAATTAATGTATCGTCAGCAAATAATTGAATATTACAGTTTTTTAATATTTTTGGCATTTCATTGATATATATTATGAACAATATTGGTCCTAAAACACTACCTTGAGGCACACCAACGTTACAATCCAGTACATTTGATACGTAATCGCCATATCTTGTTACCTGTTTTCTGTTAGTTAAGTAATTTTGAAACCACTTGTAAACTGTACCTGTTATTCCATAATTATTTAATTTTTTTAACAAAATATCGCGATAAATTGTCTCAAATGCTCTTTTTAAATCTAGAAAAACACCTACAACTGTTTCTCCATTATCCACTGCTTCTTTCCATTCTGTTATTATAAATTGAATAACAGTATCACAGTTGTGTTTAGTTCTAAATCCAGATTGTTCCGTTGAAAATAAGCTATATTTATTAAAATATTCTAATAATTAATTTTTTACTACTATTTCTAAAATTTTATCAATCGCAGGTAACATATTTATTGGCCTAAACTCATTTGCTTTTTTGGTACCAGTAATTTTTGGTATCGGACAAACTGTCGAAATTTTTAAGTTATCAGGTACAATACCCTTTTCCAACGACAAATTAATAAAATTTAACAGCGGATAACCAATGACGTCAAATGAATTTCGCAAAAATATCCAGTTTAGTTCATCGACATTACTTTTATGCTGCGCTTGACTAAAAATAACATTTTTTAATTGCATTAAATTTATTTTAGTAAATTCATGAAAATTTTCTGTTGTATACTTATAATATCTTGTACACTTGATATGAAATAATTGTTAAAATTTTCTGCTATGGTGGAATTACTATTTAATATTCTATTTTCAAAAATAATTTCTTTTTCTAAACACTTTACTTTTGTTGATATAATTTCTTTCATTGTTTTCCACATTACTATTGAATTACCTCTACATTTATCTAATTTATTATGTAAATAATTATTTTTTTCTATTCTTACTAATGATATGTACTTGTTTCTAAATATTTTATGTTCATTCCAATCTTTGTTACTTTTAGTGATCAAATACTTTTTATAAGAATTGTCTCTATTTTTTCTTGCTTCTTTTATAGAATTTAAATAAAACCAAGATTTATTCATATGTTTTCTATCTTTAAGCTTTACAGTAACTGCAGAATGCAATAAATTTAAAGCATTATTGACAAAGTTATTATATAATATATTTACGTCACAGCAATTATATAACCAATTTTTACCTAATAATTTATTTTCTAATACATTGTAATTTATGTTTTTAATCTTAATTTTTTTATTAGAATCTAATTTTATATTGCCAAGTTCAATTTTTAAAATGTCATGATCCTGACCAATGTCTTAATACATTATTAATTTAAAATAAATTTTGTACGACTTACATATATTGTCAAATGTAATTTATGGATGGTTTTGTTAAAATTTGCAAATTTTGTATCTATATCCATTAAACTCTGTTTTAAAATAAGACTTACTGATGGAACCGCTCCTAGCGGCGTTACTGTGAACTATAACCATTTCAGAGGACACATTAGGTTACCTATTATGTTATTATGTCTTGTACCGTGATTGCAGCCAGTCTGGCCTTAACTAAAATTCACTTTTGATTTAAGAACGGCCAATCAGATTTCGCAGTAACATGAGATAGCGATGGGTATGTGTTTTTATGAAAGATATGTCAAATTTATAATATGTAAATGAGCAGTTTAGAAAATAAAATTAATATTATTTTGAAAATGCGTATTTAATATACTAAAATAATATTCATTTTCATATTCATCAAAAAAAATTAGCGAAAACAAAGAAGATGGCAAAATCATCGTATAAACCTGTAAAATTAATTATATATATATGTGTCCAATACTATTGTAAATGTTCTATTTCGCATTCGTATTTTTCAAATGATTGTATAGGTCTAATTTTGTATAATCATAAATCCTGCTTCAGACATATTTAACACAACAAACAACTTAAGGGCATTTCAAGGCAAACAAAAGGCTATATTCAGACAGGTGGTGGGAATTTATTTAATTGTCAATATTTTCATTATTTATTATTATTTTGATTTCTAAAAAATATATATGTTGTTAATTGTTAATATAGTACTTATGTATTAATTTCAGAATTTTAAAATGTGCAGTTTATTTGTAAAAAAATAATTTTCATCATTTTCCTTGAAAAATGCGATTTTCTCATATTTCACACTTTTTTTTTTATTTGAAAAAAAATATGATTAATCTTTATTACAATTAACAACATATATATTTTTTGGAAATTAAAATAATAATAAACAATGAAAATATTGACAATTAAATATTTGAAAAAATTTTTTAATATGTTAATACGGTAAATATATAAACATTGTTCTTAAATTATTAATTATACATAAATTAGCTAATTTTTCTAATAATTAGTTATAATAAATATGTAGTATTAAACGAATAAATCAAATGCAAAATTATTCTTTTTTTGTATTCCCACCACATGTCTGAATATAGCCTTTTGTTTGCCTTGAAATGGCCTTAAACTGCCACAAAAAACTGTACTGAAGATAACCAAAAACTGTGACATGTATACAACGTAAACAGAAATGTCATATATGATTTCTACCAGCTTTTAAATTCTTATCACTGCGCATGCGCAGGCATAACTGAAAATTCATAAAGACATACACTCTGAATGGTCAAGTTTTTGCGATGTGTTAAATCGTAAAATTAAAACTAAATCGTAAAACTGTTGTGGCAATTTGAATGAGATTTTATTCGAAATATAATTTGTTAGTACCTTTTTTATATGATTATTATTTTAAACAAAATTTAAATGTTTTATGCAGAAGCACAAGAATTTGACCAACTCAAACACTTGACACATTTTTAGTTTTTACACCAAGTATTTGGATTGGTCAAATTGGATTTGTGCTTGCGCGTAAAACTAAAACGGCAGTCTGAATGAAACTTAACATTTAAATTTTGTTTAAAATAATAATCATATAAAAAAAGATACTAACAAATTATATTTCGAATAAAATCTAGTATGAATTAGACTTTATGTATAATAATGTTTTGTAATTTCTATAAATATCAACAGGTAATTTGAAAATACAACAATATAACACAACACGAAATGAGAATAAACTGTGTTTTTGCCTTCTTAATACAAATTGAAATTTTCAGTCTTCATTGTGATAAGAAGATAACATTTTGTTGGCATTCTAATGTAACGATAACGGGATTTGCCCAAATCAATTTTATAAATTTTTTTAAATATGTATTAATTTTATTATTATTAGCTTTCCCGTCGCGCGTTGCTGTGCAACTGCAGCTTTTCCGTCGCGCGTTACTGCGCAACTGCAAAAATTTAATTTTTGAAAGATTATGAGGGCCCCCAGTGTCCCAAAAACTTTCGCGGGAGTGTACTCACCAACTTCCCAAAGTTTCATGGCGATCGGATGAATGGTGTAGTAATGCATCAAGGACAAACAGACATACACTCGTTATATATATATATATATATATATATAGATATAGATATAGATATGTAAAATATATTAAATATTATAATAAAATTGGAATTAATAAATAAATCAATATTATTATGTAATATGTATTCATAAGTTGTTTTAACTGTATTTAGTAATATGGATAAAATATTTTTTCTTCAAGCGTATCTTAATGTTAATATTACATTACCATATTATTTATATAGAAAAAGATCATTATGTTACTAGTACAATAATGACACTAATGTGCAGCAGTTGATTATTACCTATATACATCACTGGAGGCAGCACCAAACATAACTACAACATCAAGTGTATTTAATCCATTGACTAGGTATAGAGGTAGACACTAGACAGGTTATGCCTATACGGTCCTCCCTGGCCTATACTAAAGCACTGAAAGAAATTGTCCAAAGATCTATAGTACTCATATATAAGGTTCAAAATAGCTTGCTTTAATCAGCTGATTTTTGGGAATCTACCAGTTATGTAATCTTATAGTTAGTCAAATATTTATTGTTTACGTTATGTAGATTGTAAAAACTTATGAAAAACATACATATTACAGAAAAACTAATAAGAAAATATTTTTTACACAATTATGTATATATATATATATATATAATGATTTTTTGTAACGACTAGAAAATTTATATAATTAAGATTGATAGTGGGTTCAAATCTGAAATGAGATTTTTTTATTAACACCTTATTCAATCATTGACTAGAACACCTACTATCAATCTTAGTTATATATATATATATATATATATATATATATATATATATATATATATATATATTAATTTAATTGTGATAAAATAATATATGTAGTAAAAATTATAACAATATTTTTGTTTGGAATTTTTATATTTAATTTACAGACGTTACAGATACGTACAGAGCTTACAGAACTATTTGTATTTTAATATAAAATTATATATAAATATAGGTATTTATAATAATCTAATTGTGTTAAATTAATAAATTCAGTATAAATAAGAGAGACTGCCTTGTGTGTTATTTTACATACGTTACCAGACAGTTACAGACAGAGCTTACAGACCCAGTACATTTTAATATAATTGTCAAGATAATAATAGGACTAGTATTGCATTCAGTGGCGTGCGTTAGGTAGGAGATTCTTAAAGATTTTTATTATTTTATACAAAGTTTTGAAAGAATTTAAATCAATTTCGGTTCATATTTTCAAATATTAACACTTTTGAAAAATTTGGTTATTTCTAACTAGGTTTTTTTCATAATTTTTAAAGAATTTAAATTTTTAAATTTGTTTTTCTTCTTATTGTTTTTGTTTCTTTCTAACCGTAGCAGCTTTTTTTTAACGATATTAATAACCTGCTAACTTTTTTCTTATCAACTGACATAATTCATGTGAAAATAAATTTTGTACAAGAAAAGCAAATTAAATTTCTAAATAATGAAAATAAAAACTGTAACATTTTATTTATTTCATTCTTTTTACCACTTTGACTGCAAGAAAAATCTGCTATAATGATCGGTACGGTGTCTGTAACATTTTCAAAAAAAAAAAATAAATGATATAGAAATCCTTCTATACAGCCTCCAGATCAGACAAATGTATGTGCGTCGTCAGTTCGTTCGCTCGCTCGCTCATTCGGCAGCACTGAAATATAGTTATTACTGTATTTCAGTGTTCGGCAGTTATAATTTTGTGATCGCAACTCCTTCTAGGTGGTTCAACCGATTTTAATGAAATTTTCGAGATAGGTTTATTTAGAGCCCAAGATGGTCAAGTGGTTTTATTTTTGTTCTCCAGTAATGCCAACTTTCTGAGAAAAAATTACTAAAATTTTTAAAAATTTATTGTGGCTACATTATTTATCCGATTTTGATAAAATTTTTAGGAAAAATTATCCTGGTGTCCACATAAATTATATAATTTTAGTAAAATACAGTATTGTCAACTTTCCGAGAAAAAATTACTAAAGTTCTTGAACATTTATTAAGGATATATTATTTATCTGAAATAGTTATGTATGCAACAAGTGTGTAAAGATTGGATTGCAAAATTTCACCTACACCCCCCAAATTAGAGAAACAAACAAATATTTTTGTCATAGTATATGAATATGTTAAATTAATATAAAATATAAAAACAAAACTAAAACGTTTTCTTTTAATTTTAAGCGAAAGTAAGTAATTTGTTTATTTTAATTTTTTATTTGTTTATTACGTATATAAGTTATAAATAATCGAGGGCAAAGAAATTGTTTTTTTTTTTTTAACTTTTATTAAAATTTTACAAGAACAACTTATATACATACGTCTGTACAAGTAGACGATCAGTCTGGGAACGCAATAGTTTCTCATAAAGAAATATGATATGTGATACAATTAAGATGTGCCTTATCTCTAATGCCTTGGGCGATAACATTATACATATAATTCCTCACGCGCTAGATGAAACTATCTCTTATTGAGTATTTTAAGTTTTATAGTTTCTCATATTTCTTTTTACAAATTTTACTTATTCTAATAAGAATACAAATTAATATAATTATTATTAATATTTCAGTATCGATATTATTAGCATGCAAATAAGAACGTTTTAAATGGGTTGGTTTTTAATTCTTTTAATACAATTTTCTTTAATGATTTAATATTAACTGTTTTATTTATTAATTTACTAGGTATCATTCTATCAAAATTAAATTTTATAATTTTGTCATATCATTTTTGATTTATAATATTCCTTTCTCTTTCTATTATTTCTTGTTCGCATTCTAATTTTACGTTTTCTTCAATAATTAAAATCACAATGATTAAAATTTTGATTACGATATAGATTAGTTAGGCATGTTTTAACTACATTACTTTCTTTTCGCATAAGTAATTTGATACATCCAATTTGACAATTATATTCTTCGTATTAACCAGGTATAATATCTACTTGTGATATTGATTGGAGATTAAAGAAGGCATAGGTGTGAATTGGATTAAGTTACATTTATATTCTGGAATTGGAATGGTGATTGGTTTTAACTTTGTAGTAATTCTGGATTTGCATTAGTTGTTCATTTTTATCTTGAATGTCGGTTACAAAATTTTTACAGGAAATTAATTTACAGCTCTTTCAATGTAATGTAACTTGCATTAGGGAATTGAATGTGTGACAATATGTAAATAAAAGGCTTTACTTGCTTAATAATTGTATATTGTATTAATACTATTGGTATTACAAAGATAATATATTGCTTTATGTGAGGTTGCTTATTTGACAGCTTGGCGCTTATTTGTCGTTCTCTGCTGTGTGTCGCGTGTTGACTGCTGGCGCCATCTGTTGTCTACTCTCGTAACATCCCCTCTTCTTTGGCGAATTTGTTATATATTCCTGAAGATACTTGGGTGGTCGTCTTTCTCTGGTACTTCTTGTAAAAGTTGGTTTGCTCACTTCTTCGGATGTTGCTGACCCATTTTGTTCTTCCGATCTTCTTTCTTCTTGTTCATTATGCGATTCATATACACTACCTTTGTTTAGTGCTTTTGGTGTTACTGGTTGTCTTATTTCCTGTGGTTCCTCATTTTGTATTCGATTTTGTCGTCTTTCTTCTACTTTCTCGATTTCTTTATTGGTTGGACTTGATCGTATATCTATTCTGTTTCTGCGGTAATTTGTTCCTTCTACTTGTACCCTATATGATCTTGGCGATATCTCTTCTCTAATTTTACCTTCTTGCCATTTTCCTTCTTTATTTCTAACTCTAACTGTTTCGCCTCCCTCAAGAATTCTCAGTTCTTTCGCTCCTTTGTCATGATAAAATTGTTGTTTTTTTCTTCTTAGGTTTATTCTTTCTTGGACATCGTTGTGTATTTTTGGTCTTAATTTTTGCTTTGTGATAGGTACTCGTGTTCTTGTTCTTCGTCCCATCAGTCTTTGCGCTGGTGTAAGTTGTATTTCTTCCGTTGGAATATTTCTATGTTCTAAAAGTGCTAAATATAAATCGCTATTTTCTCTTTGTACTTTTTTTACTATTCTTTTAGCTATTTTAACCGATGATTCTGCTTTTCCGTTTCCTTTTGAGTGATATGGTGAACTAGTTTTGTGAAAAAATTCCCATTCTTTTGCAAACTGTCTGAATTGTTTACAGTCGAACTGTGGCCCATTGTCTGATATCACTATGTGTGGGATTCCATGTCTAGCAAAATTTTTTTTTATATTTTTAATAACGTGTTCACTTGTCATATTCTTAAGTTTTTCTAATTCGAAAAAGTCGCTGTAATAATCGGTGATAACTAGATAATTTTTTGTATCCAGTGTGAAAATATCGATTGCTACTGTGGACCATGGCAAATTTGGAATGTCTTCTGAGATCAATGGTTCTTTTCTCTGATTGGTTTGGAATTCTTGACATATCGAGCATCTTAAAATATAGTCTTTTATATCATCTGCCATTTTGTACCAATATAGTGTTTCTCGAGCTTTTCTGGTACATGCTTCGATTCCTGCATGACTTGCATGAATTCTTTTAAGCATTTCGTTCTTCATACTATTTGGTATTATAATTTTTTCGCCTTTGTACAGTACTCCATCCTGTATTGATAATTCTTCTTTAAAATTCCAATATTTGACTATGTCTGGTTTGATGGATTTTTTTTCTTCTGGCCATCCCTGTAATATGATTGATTTTAGTTCTTGTAAAGTGTCATCCTTACTGGTTTCTGTTGCTATTTGATTCCATCTTTGTTCCGTCACATTTACGTGCTCGGCCATATTGATGTTCATTATATCTTCAATCAAGTTTCCTCCTATATAATGTATGTATTCTTCTTTGTTGCTTTCTGTTGTTTTAATTTTTAATGGTGCTCTTGATAAATAATCTGCTACGTGCATTGCTGAACCTTTTTTATATTTTACGTCTAGGTTGAAACGTTGCAGTCTTAACATCATTCTTTGTAATCTGCACGGTGCCGATAATATAGATTTTTTGAAAATTGTTTCAAGAGGTTGATGATCACTTTCGATATGTACTATTTGTCTTCCCGATATGTATTGAGAGAATCTTTCGCACGCGAATAACAATGCTAGTGTCTCTTTTTCTATTTGCGCATATTTTGTTTCTGTCTGTGTTAGTACACGAGAAGCATATGCAACTGGCTCTCCTTCTTGCATAAGTGTTGCTCCTAATGCAAAACTACTTGCATCACATTGTATGGTTACTTCTTTATTCATGTCATAGTATTTTAGAGTTGCAGCCTCCTCAACCATGTTCTTTAACTTTTTCCATGCTTCTTCGGCATCTCTGTTCCAGTTCCATTCTTTCTGCTTAATTATTTCTCTTAACGGCGTGCATACTGCTGACAGAGTCGGCAAGTATCTTGCTAAATACGTGATAAAACCAAGAAAACTTTGAAGTTCTTTTATGTTTTGCGGTTGTGGTGCATTCCGTACTGCTTCTGTCTTCTTTTTATCTGGTTTCACTCCTTCTGTTGACAGTGTATGTCCCATATATGTTACTTCTTTCAATTTGTATTTAAATTTTTCTTTATTCAGCTTTAAATTAACCTCTCTTGCTCTATTCAGTAGTTTCTTGATCTTCTTATCATGATCTGCTTCAGCTTCTTCTTGTGTTTTACCTTTACCTATGATCAAAATGTCATCTGCTATAACGTTTATTCCTTCTAAATCTCCTAGTAGTTCATATTGCCTTCGTTGATATTCTTCTGGTGCTGTGGATATGCCAAATGGACATCTTAGAAATCTGTATCTACCAAACGGCGTCCAGAAGGTCGTATAGTAGCTGCTTTCTTTGTCTAGTTTGATTTGCCAGAATCCTTGTTTTGCGTCCATCACACTAAAAATTTTAGCGTTTGCTAGTTCCGGAAGTATTTCATCTATCGTAGGAATCTGGTATTGAGATCTTCTCAAAGCTGTATTTAGTGGTTTGGGATCAAGACACATGCGAATCTTATTGTCCCTTTTGACTACAATTATGTTACTTATCCATTTCGTAGGTCTTGTTACTTTCTTTATGATATTGTCTTTTTCTAATTTGTCTAAATATTCTTTTAATTCCTTTTTAAAATTTATTGGTACTCTACGTGGAATTTGTTGAACTGGTGTCACAGTTTCATCTATTTCCAAATGATATTCTCCGGGCAGACAACCTATTCCTTGAAATACGTCTTCATACTCTTTAATTATGTTTTCTTTCTGTCTATCCGTACTTTCCGCTTCTATCTTGCATAGATCTGCTGTTACTTGTATGAGATTTAACTTCTCACTTGTTTTTGCTGATAGTAGTGGATTGCAGGTGCATTCTGTTTTAATAATTTGAAAAATTGTTTTAATTTTCTTATTTTTGTACTTGCATGTTATTATAGCTTCTCCGATCGGTGTTATTATTTCACCTCCGTATAACTTTAATTTGGTACTGCTTGGTTTCAGGCTTTGCTTGTTGCCTAATTTTTTGAAGTTGTCGTAGCGCATAACATCACAACTTGCTCCTGTATCTATCTGACATTTCATTTTATGTGCTTCGTTGTTTGTGTACTGCATTGTCACGTTGACATACCATGTCTTCTTGTTCGCTTCTAACTTGTTGATGTTGTAAATGGATTCTGTTTCGTCTGTGCTTTCATCTGTTTCCACTTGGTGTACATTTTGTTTCTGTTTCTGCTTGTATATCTTTGACTTGCATACTGATTGGAAGTGATTTTCTTTTCCGCATGCTTTACAGGTTTTTCCAAATGCTGGGCATTTTTGTCTGTCATGTATATGTACATAACCACAATATTTGCATTTTGTTCCTGCATTATAAAAGGTTTTTTGCTGTTTTTTCATATTCTGTTTCTGTTTTCTCGTTTCTTGCTTATTTTTCTGTTTCATAAAGTGTACATCTTCTTTTCCTTTTTCTTCCATTGTTTTTAATCTTTCTTCGGTGACCTCGTCTGTTCTACACATATTTATTGCTTTTTGTAAAGTTAGATCTGAAACTTTCAGTAATCTTTTCCTAGTTTCATTATTTAATATTCCTAGTACCAGCCTGTCTCTTATTAATCCTTCGTGTAATGTGCCAAAATCACATGTATTTGCAAGTTTTCTTAACCTATTTACATATTCTAATATACTTTCATCATTTCCTTGTGCTGCTGAATTGAATATATATCTTTCATAAATCGTATTTACTGTAGGTGTAAAATACGTATCCAAAGTTTCGATTATACCTTTAACCTTCGTTTGGTCGTTGTTTCCTTTGTCAATGTGTATATAAACGTTTAAACATTCTTTGCCTATAATAGAAAGAAATGTAGCTACTTGTATTTCATGTGATTTTTTACTTAGCTCTGTAGCTATGCTGTAGTTTATCCATTGTTGCTTAAATAATTTCCAATTATTCTCTGCTTTGTCGTTTATTTTGACAGGTTCTGGTGCTGGTAACGTGGTCATCTTATCTTTCTTCTTTTTTTTTTTTTCATATACAATCTTTCACAAAGTTTTCACACCTGACACCATGTGACAATATGTAAATAAAAGGCTTTACTTGCTTAATAATTGTATATTGTATTAATACTATTGGTATTACAAAGATAATATATTGCTTTATGTGAGGTTGCTTATTTGACAGCTTGGCGCTTATTTGTCGTTCTCTGCTGTGTGTCGCGTGTTGACTGCTGGCGCCATCTGTTGTCTACTCTCGTAACAGAATGCATTAACAATATTTTCGGGGATTAATCAGTAATAATTTATAGCAGGTTATAAATATTGTTTAATAAATTCTACTATTGTTCAAATAGAAGTAAAAATCTTTGAATTGTATCACTAAAAAGTTTTTCAACTTTGATATGATTTTTGTTATTAGTTTCTATTAACCCGTTAATAGGTCATTTCTTTATCAGAATATGCAGTGTCTGTGTTTGAGATGTCTGAGCGACTGGTGATTGTACTAGGTTTGTCATTTTCATCGATTTCTAAATGCAACTGAGTTAGTATAATTTTGAATATTTTTATTTGCATAATAAATATATGCAATTCGCTTGTGTAATACTGGTTGCATAATTATTTCTAAGTACTTTAATCATAATTCTTATACTATACATTATTTTGTATTTTTAATAGTACAAGTATTTTCCATTTATGAATGAGATAAAAATACTATTTCGTCGTTTTAAAATAATACTTTCGTAATTGCAAATAATACAAAATCCTAATAACCATCTAAGTCCATATTACAAGTTATTACTAAAAAAATCTAAAGAAGCTGCCACTAAAAATAATTGTAAATATGTCTGGGTAAAAAATTTTAAAATTTTTGTACGCAAATCAGACACAACACCAATAATAATTATAAACAATAAAAATGATATCAATAAAATAAAATAATTTAAAATAATAATTAATACATTAAATTAAAATCACTTTAAAATGGATTTAAATATTTATTATCAGAATGTTCGAGGGCTTAATTCTAAATTAAAAAACTTTTATAATGAAGTTAGTATAAGTAATTATAATATCATCATTTTAACCGAAACATGGCTTAGTGAATCGGTGTTAAATTCAGAACTATGCAACTTAAATCAATATACAGTTTTTCGACGTGATCGTGTCAGTGAATTTAAAAATAGAGGTGGTGGCGTTCTAATTATGACAGCAAATAGATTCAAAACTAAAGTTCAAAGTTGAAACTCAATGGCTGAAGATTTATAGGTAACCATGTACACACCGCAGCTGAAAATTAATATATGTTGTGCCTACATTCCACCATTATCGGATATTCAAGTTTACATATCCCACATCAATAAAAGAGCTGAACTAACCACTACTTATCCGGAGAATATTTTTCTGATCTGCGCGACTATAATTTACCTGAAATCACCTGGTTAAGCAAAGCATATACAAATATTCTCAAACCTAATATATCATGTAACCGAAATATTGCACTAGATTTTATTAATTTAATGTCTTTCTCTCAGCTAAATCAATTTAATTATGTAAAAAACTGCAATAACAAAATTTTAGATTTAATTTCATCATCTCATACAATTACAATAAATAAATGTGATTATCCAATTGCCAAATTAGATCAGTATCATCCAGCAGTTGAAATTAATTTAAAATTTAATACATATAAATTTCTTTTACCAAACGAGGAGCTTACTTATAATTTTAGTAAATGTGATTATGAAATTTTGATCATAAAATTACCACAAATTAATTTTGAAAATAGATTATTAAATCCAGATGTAAATGAGACTGTAGATACATTTTATAGTATTCTGTATTCTTTATTTATTAAATTTGTACCTATTAAAAAAAGAAATAACAAAAAAAATCATGTTTGGTTCAGTGAATCACTTATAAAAATGATTAAAAAAAAAAAATAAATATCACAATAAGTGGAAAAATTACAAAAATATTAGTGATTAGTGATTATAACTCTTTTTCATATTTAAGAAAAAAAATCAAAATTAAATTAGACTTAGACCATAAAAATTACACCACATATTTACAAAATAATATTAAAACAAATGTCAAATCTTTCTGGCAATATACAAATTTACTTAAAAATAATAAAAATAATATTCCACATATTTTACATTACAATAATGAAACTGCAAAAACTGGACAGGACATATGTAATTTATTTGCCAAATATTTTGAGACTGTTTATACTAATGAAAATCCAATCAATAATACAAACAATTATAACAATGCACATAGTTCTGTGAATTTGGGGGAAATTACTATTACAGAAGATGAAATTTTTAATTACATATCTAATTTAAATATTAAAACTGGACCAGGGCCAGATAAAATTCCTCCAAGTTTTATAAAAACATGTGCATATTACTTAACTGTACCATTATGTATCATTTTTAATAAATCACTAAAATTAGGTATTTTTCCTGATTATTGGAAAAGTTCTTATGTAACTCCAATATATAAATCTGGAGATAGCGCCAATGTAATCAATTATCGACCTATTTCAAAACTATCAATCTTTGCTAAAATCTTCGAAGCTATTATAGTGATAAAAATTAAATTTCAACTTGAAAGTATTATCATATCAGAACAAAACGGATTTTGTGCAAAGAAATCCATACTAACTAATTTAATTCCTTTTTATGAAAACATATGTTCAAACATGGACCAACGAATTCAAGTAGACGTTATCTATACAGATTTTAGCAAAGCATTCGATCGTGTAAATCATATTATATTAATTAAGAAATTATCACAAATGGGTATACATGGTTCATTGTTAAGATGGGTTGAATCATATATTGGCAATAGGTGTCAGATTGTTGCACTTCGAGGGTATAAATCAAGAGATATTTTTGTTAAATCAAGAGTCCCACGAGGTTCTCACCTGGGCCCTGTATTATTTAATATTTATATAAATGATATTAATAAATTGTTCTTAAATTCTGAATTTGCCTTGTTCGCTGATGATCTAAAACTTTATAAACCAGTAAAATCATTACAAGATTGTATACTTCTCCAAATTGATTATTGTGAAATAAACTATTTAAACCTGAATATTAATAAATGCTACATTGTTCGTTTCACTAGAAATACTAATAAAATTCTTTTTAATTATCAATTAAATAATGGTTTTCTTGTAACTAAAGAGTCGATACGAGATTTAGGCATTATATTTGATACTAAACTCACATTCAATGAACATATTCAAAAAAAATACTAAAAAAGCATTTCAGCTCTTAGGCTTTATTCGGCGAACATGTAAAATTTTTGCATCATCAGAAACTTTAATATTATTATATAACTCTTTAGTCAGATAGCAACTCGAATTTTCTTCCACAATCTGGAATCCGCAATATAAACATCAAATTAATACATAATCACTTCAAAAAAAGATTTACTTATTTGTTATCTATTAAATTCAACACTAGGTTTGCTAATTATGATTCAGCACTTCTCACTTTACAAATGTTAACATTAGAAAATAGAAGAGTATTAACTGATATGCTAACCGTGATCAAAATTCTTAATTATAATTTAGATTAATCTAAATTTCTACATTTACTTAATTTCAATACCGTTACCGTTAAAAACAACTAGAACTAATCAATTATCTTCTCTTAATACATTTCATAATAATTACTGTAAAAACTCAACATTAAATAGACTAATGTTTACTTATAATTTGCACTTTAGTAAAAGTGATATTTTTAATATGAAATTTAATGCATTTAAAAGTAAAATTATGAATTTATTGTTAAACAAAAAATATCAACAGCTAGGCTATTATTGAACTTTATATTATTAAACCATGTATTTTATATAAGTAATTACTGTTTTTATTTTGTATCTTGTTATTTGAAAAACCGTGTTATTGTACTATATTTATAATATGTAATAATTGTAAATCTGTAATTGGCTTAGGCCGTTATTTTAATGGTCTCCCCTTTGTATGAGAATGGGTATGACTTTCTAAGCTTCTACTTTTAATAATAGTTTTCTCACATATTTCGCATTTATAAGGTTTGTCATTTGTATGAGAACGGATGTCTTCTTAAATCTCCACTTTGAGTAAATTGTTTTTCACATATTTCGCATTTATAAGGTGTCTCCTTTGTTTGAGAACGGATATGCATCTTTAAATGTTCACTCCTAATAAAAATTTTCTCACATATTTCGCATTTATAAGGTCTCTCATTTCTATGTGTACGAACATGCCTTTTTAATTTTTCATTTTGAGTAAAAGTTTTCTCACATAATATACATTTATAGGATTTTTTTTCATTACAGATTCAGCGTTGTCATTCGAATTTCTACTAGCTTGACAACGTTTTATATCAGTTTAATTCTCAAAATCAGAATATTCTCCCTTAATTTTAATTCTGAGTTTAAATCTAAAGATTCTTGTTTTAAAATTATTTCAGATTTAATATTGGTATTATTTTCCAAATCTACTTCAATGTTCTGTTCATTAATAGCTTCTTCTTTCATACAAACTGCACCAAAATTTATATTATTTTGTGGTTCTAAACTTTCTTCAACTTTAATCTTTTCATTCATTTCCAAATCTAGTTTAATGTAATCTTCATCAATATTCTTTTCTTTAATTTTCTTTAAAACATTTTTCTACAAATTTATATGTTTCGTTTAATCAGAGCAAATTGAGCAAATACAATCCGATAACTTCTCTTCCAGCTTCCGATACATTCCAGCTAAAAATATTAATATAAATTACATGTTACATATAATAAAAAATCTCCAGTTTAAAGAGAGCTTAATAAAGAAATATATTTCTACTAATAACAATAAAAATCCCCCTATGATATTTAACTAATATTTTATGTATTTGAGTAATTTAAAATCCATTATAAGCTGTATGGGTATAACAAATAGTTAAAAATAACTTGCGGACAATTAAAAATGCAAGTCGAAATTTTTACCAGCCTGAAAACAGCAATAGTTTTCTCACAGTAACTATTCTCCCACTACTCTTACAGAAACAACTTTTGTTTTAGCAAAAAAAATATCATAATAATTGATAAGCTTTTTATAAGCATATCTAATAAAATGCATTTAGAACAAGTTAATCTATACATACAAAAGCACATTGTAAATAGGTATGTTTGTCCGGTTTTGAAATGCAACGTTATAAAGAAGAAATTTAGCACAGAGCCGTATAATACTACCACAATGATGAAAAAATCCAAAAGTAGAAATATGTCTGCGGTTTACGCAGACATATTTCTACTTTTGGATTTTTTCATCATTGTGATAGTATATCTATAAACGGAAAATAACGGAATTATTATAAACATCATTCAACCGAACAGCGCAAACTGTGCAAATACCATTCAGTAATTAGATCTTGCAATCTACATAAAAAAAGTAAAAGATTCAGAAATAATAATGTATATTACAATAAAACAAATTATTTCAATCTTACAATTTCTGGCATAATTGCTTCGAATTTATCTACGAAACGTTTGCCATCTGAATCCAGATTAAGTATAGTGAATAATGCATTTCCATCACTCGTACATAATTGACAAAGTTGCATAAAACCACTCATGAATAAAAATAAATTTTCTACCAAACAAGCTTCTTACAATCAGTAAAACATAAAAATATTTTATTTGATAGTATTAGAGGTTAACTTAGAAAAATCTGACAGAAATCCAGTTGGCCAGATGAATTTTGTGTAATATTTCCAGTGGCGTAACTAGGCGTTGGCATTTGGGCAGTTGCCCAGGGCGCAACATTTAAAGGGCGCCAGAATCTTTTAAGATATATTGTAAATAATTCGTAAACTAACATTTATTAGAATTATTTTTAAGATATATATTAATTTTTAAACTGTGCAACTTTCCTAAAATACAAATAAAAACATTTTTTTTTCTCAAAAATATAATTTCTTAACAGCAGAAGCATTTCAAAATATGACCGAAAACCAAGTTGAATTATTATATAAGAAATATTCGGATATTGATGAGGATCAATTAAAAATTGAAGTAAAATATTTTAAACACTAAATTACTGCCATATTAATAGACAAATATGTTCGTGAGGTATGCCATCTACAATTATTAAATACATTGGGAAAATGGGAATTACAAGAATCATACCCAAATATAGAAAAAAATTTAAGAATATTTCTTATAATGCCAATAACAGGAGCTGCAGGTGAAAAAAGTGTTAGAAAATTGAAAATAATCAAAAATTATTTAAGATCTACATCTGGACAAGAACGTACATCTTCGCTAGCACTTCTCTCAATTGAACGAGAGTTAACGAAAACCTTAGATTTTGACAGCATCATTGAAAAATTTGCTAAGGCAAGGAAAGTTAAATTTAAAGTTATTATTCTACTTATGCACTTATATAAATAACTAATATACTAAATACTAATTATATTGTATTGTTTTTATAGGAATAAAAAATTATAATTAGAAATTTGACATGAACACTGGAAAAAATTTCCTCCCTATTAATTATATTTTTATTATTTTTGAAAAAAATTATACTGACTTTTTTTGCGAAACAAAAGGGCGTCAAGCTATGTATTTGCCAAGAGCGCTAAAATCTTAGTTACGCCTCTGAATATTTCTAGTATACAAAGAAGAATAAAAAGTATCCTATTTTAGTTGAACGCACCCACAGAAACAGTGGACAATATATTTATATCATTTGTACATAAATGACAATGTTGCAAAAAACTATTTATGATTAGAAATAAATATTCTAACAAAGAAAGATTTTTACTATAAGTAAAATCTAAAAATATTATATTTGACAGTATTCCAGGTTGACTTACAAAAATATGTTACAAATACAGTTGGCCAGCAAAATTTTGGGTAATGTTTGATGTATAAGAAAAAGAAGAATTGATTATATATTTTCAAATACATGTTGATTTTATATAAATTAGAAAACAATATTCCAGATACCATTTAAATTTTGTTATTTTGAAAATCAGAATGATTGAAATAGATTTCATCAAAATATAATAAAAACCCGTATAATGAACATTAGCTAATATTTATAATACAAAATTTAACTGATCAACTACTGAGCTGACAGTGACGTCATTAGTCAGATATTAGGTGGCGTTTAGTCAATTATATATATAAAATATCTATATATTGTTAGTATTACTGCTTATACATATAAAATATTGTAAAAACATTAATTACTGTAATTATAATTATAATAATATAATTATAAAATAAATATTAAAAATTATTACTTAATTATAAAATGATATATTAATTATACAATGCATATGTGTTACTTGAGTTTAATACAAAACAAAATTAAAAAAGAGAATGTCTTTGTTCCTGAACTATTCATTCCACATTGTGATAGTAAAATAGATTGTTTATGTATGTAAATATTGCTAAATATTGAGTGTGCAAACCATAGATCATATATATGATCATTATATGTTCTATGGTGCAAACGCACCATTAGCGCAGCGGTTGCTTTCAAAATTTATTACTTCTCTAGGCGCAGGCGATCAATCAATTGGTCCCTCCCCACCATTATTTCTGTGGGTGCGTTTAATGAAATACGTTGTCATTTATTCTTCTTTTTCTTATACTAAAAATATTACATAAAATTTATCAATAAATAAATACTATTATTTTGAGTATTTTTTTAATAATTAAATACTACTAATCATATAATTAAAGAATATTAAGCAAATATATTTAAGCAACTAGCAAATAATATAACAAACAAATATATATTATAAACTCTGTACTGTATTACAAAGAAAGTTTGGGCACCACTGACGTGAAGTCACCAGAGACAATTCCTAAAGAAGCTTGTCACATGTTAACTGGTTTATTGGTTATTTGTGTATTTAATATTGATATTTACTTATAATAAAACTATATAAACTCTTGAAAATACAAAGAGATAAACATGTTTATGTTTACAAAGGTCTGTCGCTTATGTATTACTAACAAAGATATCTCGTCAGCTTTGATCAATTACGATTCACCTAACCTTACTTTATTCGACAAACTAAATCAAATTGCGCCAGGACTTGTAAGTATTATATTTTAATATCTAATATTTTATATTAAATTTATGTGTTTTTAGCTAAAAGTAAATAATAATTTACCGAATGGCATATGTAAGACCTGTATTGTTCAGTTAAACCAAAGTTACAAATTTCTTCAGAGCTGTTTATGTTCGCAAAAAATTCTAGAAAAGTATTTAGAGCAATTACAAAATGGGCTATATGTAGAACAAACTGAAAATTATGAAATTGTAATAAATGCAATAAAATTGGAACAAAATAATTCAATCAACTACATGAATGATATGAATATTGAACAAACTGATAAAGAATTCCATAATACATTTGCGAATTATGAGGAAGAAGAGGTTATTATGGAACAAGAAAATATTGTTGGTGGTTCCGAATCTACTCACGTAAATTTTGAAGATGATAGTAAAGAAGAAGAAACGGATATTAACCATTTTCTTCCAAATGTCAAGTCTGAACAAATTGAAGAATGTTACGCTGACACTATTGATATAGAATTTGATATGAAAGTAAAAAAAGAATTGGAATGTCCGAGTGAAGACGTAATCGCATTACTAACTGATATAAAACAAGAAATTACTGAAGAAAATCGCAGTGAAAATAATATTAACAATGATTATTTTACCGAAGTAGATGTTGAACACGAAATTAAAACTGAAGAGCATGAAATTCAAGGTTTTAAATTTTGTGGTTTTAATGCTGCTGAATGTAGATTGGCAAACAAGATTAAAATGAAATATAATTTAGAATTGGAACGCTTGCTAGACAATAAAACACTTAAGGCTGATATGGAAAATTCGGAAATTAATAAACAAACTGCTAATAGTAACAATTGTTTACAACCTGGAACATCTTTTGAGAACAGTCGCAGTTATGGAGAATCTTTCAGTGATGATTGTAATTTGAAAAAATACAGTCAGACACGCACAGAAAAGAAACGGTTCCAATGTAAAATATGTGAAAAAGTTTGGCTAAGTAAATCACATTTGAAAGTACATATACGTACACATACAAAGGAGAAACCGTATAATTGTAAAATATGTAATAAGAGTTTTAGTGTCGGTAGTAGTTTAAAATTACATATGCGCACACATACACGGGACAAACCTTATAAATGTGAAATTTGTAATAAAAGTTTTAGTCAAACGAGCAGTTTAAAATTACATATGCGTTCTCATACACAGGAGAAATCTTATAAATGTGAAACTTGTAATAAAAGTTTTAGTCATAAGTGCAATTTAAAAACCCATATGCGTATACATACACGGGACAAACCTTATAAATGTGAAATTTGTAATAAAACTTTTAATCAAAAGAGCAATTTGAAAACACACATGCTTATACATACACGGCAGAAATCTTATAAATGTAAAGTTTGCAATAAAAGTTTTAGTCTCAATGGCAATTTAAAAAATCATATGCTTACACATACATGAAAGAAACCTTATAAATGTGAAATTTGTAATAAGACTCTTCGTAATAACAGCAATTTAAATGTACATATACGTACTCATACAAAGGAGAAACCTTATAAATGTGAAATTTGTAATAAGAGTTTTAGTCAAAATCACCATTTAAAAGTTCACATGGGAACACATACACGAAATAAACGTTTAATGTGAAATTTGCAATTAAAACTTTTACTAACAACATTTTTATACACATGTAAGAATAAATCTATTATATTTATACTTTTATGTTATATGTTAAAATAGTTATGACAAAAAATAATTATATTTTGCAACAACTAATAAATTGTATTAGAGAATATAAATATTAGTAAAAAATTTATTAAAATTTTGTAAAAAAATGTTTATAAGTTTATTATTTCTTGACTCTTTGTTTTTATGTGTGGTATTCCTATTTAAATATACGTAAACTAAAAATTACAGAAAATATTAGTCCTTTTTAGAATAAAGCTAGAGTTGGCAGTTAAAACCAGTTTGGTTGAAACAATGCTCGTTTTTCATCTAATTTTAGCCCCAGTGGTTTTTATTGAAAATATTCAAAAATCATGCTCATTTAAGAAATATTATCAAAAAATATTATTATTAAATAAAAATTAAACATTATATACCAATTATCAGTTTATATACATGCATTTTTATAAACATATCACAAAATAATTTAAAAAAACACTCAAGTATGACTGGTCTAAAGATAAATAATTATATCTTTTATCAACAGCACTCTAATAGCACTGTGAATAAATTGTCTAGTAAATTCAATTTACGTGATCTGTCAATAATGGCTGTAAGTACGTATGACGAAATGATTGTGAGAAAAATAATTTTAATTTCACATCTGTTCTTAACGTAGTTATTTATTTTTAGAAGCAAAATAGAAACTAATTTCTAACCGACCTATGTGTAACGGATAAATTAACGGACAAATTAAAAAGTCATTCTAATATTTTCTACAATAATAAATCAGATTTTGTTTGAATGTTAAACTAATCACTTCGAATTTCTTAAGTTTAACGAATAATCATTTACTTAACTTATACCTATGACGCAATAATTGTAAGTCGATACTAAGTTTCTAAATCAGGTTTTATTTTGTAAAATTACTATATTTAATGATATAATGATATAAATGTAAACAAAATAATTACCGATTCATTAGCTCTAAAAAATTATTTTAGTATGTTTTTATTTTTAAACTAAAAATTTAGTATTGTTTTACATAATATTTGTAACAGTAAGTTTAAATAAAACAAAACGAAAAAAGTATTAAAATTTAATATAGGTATTCTAAATTAGGTTAGCTTAAATGTGGTCTGTTCTCAAAACTTATGGAAAAGGCAATTAAAAAAAATGTTTTCTTAACAATTTCTAAGCATATAATTTTTTTCGTGCACCTGGTTAAAGATACTATTTTACTTACAATTTTCGATGCAATGATTTCCAATTGGTATGATAACAATACATTATCCGAATAGTTCATTGCATTTTAAATTAATATTATATTTATTACGACCGGCATATAATCAAGAAATTTCTTCATTTAATTTTTTTTACAAATAATTTGAGAATCTAAACATTCTTTTATAAATTTTTCAAGCATCATTTAATTGGACAGCGCAGGCTATGCAAATACTATTCGGTATCTTAATTCTACAATTCACCAATAGAGTAAAATATTTAAAAATACTAATGTACATTACAATCAAAACAAATTAGTTCATTCTTACAATTTCTGGAACGATTGCTTCCAATTTATCAATGATAAGTTTGCCATCTGAATCCAGATTAAGTATAGTTAAAGAATACATTTTATTAATTGTACATAATTGGCAATGTTGCATAAAACAATCTATGCATAAAAATAAATTTTCTACCAAAAAAGTCTTCTTGTAATAAGTGAAACACAATAATATTTTTTTTGTTTATATTAGAGACTTACCTATAAAACATCTCATGATGTCAATTGGCCATCTGAATTTTCTGTAATGTTTCTAGTATAAGATCAGTGCCTCTAATTGTCAAATTTATAATTAATTATTTATTTTTTGAAAATTATTATTACGGGTTTTTTAAATACGGATCTAACAAGATTAGAAGTATATTCTTAGACCACTTTGACATTATCTCATAAATACTAAAAAATAGGAATAAAAAGTTTAAACCTTTTCAGCAAAAATTGGCAGCACTGTTCCAAAATTTAATTTTGTAATTATTATACATATTAAAAAAACTGTCCTGAAAATTGGTTTTAAATCGTACAAATAGTATGCATTAAATAAATTTTTAATAGTTTTTCCGGAAAATTGGCAACATTGTATTATAATTAAATTATTTAATCCTTTCAAACAAATATTTATTTAAAACTGGATAAAATGTAGCTAAAATAAAATATTAGTATATTTTTATAAGTATATTATTCAAATTAGGAGAATCTAGTCTGAAAATTTGAATAAAATAAAATAACAAATTGTATATAAAATTCTTTAGACACAGGGACATTGCTAAGTACATTTATTTCTTAGACATATTGCATATTCATATATAAAAAACACATTTTTAGACACGTTGTATATAGCTGGATTTTTTCAATTCTTAGACACACTGCATATTTATCATAGACTAAGATTAGATATATGAGGATTGCCTATTATATTTCGAGATTAGAAAACAAAAACAAATATTTATGAACAAAAATGACTTTAATGTTTTTCAAAATATTCTCCATGAAGATCAATACATTTTTTGCGTGCGTTTGAACGAATTTTCGAATACCTTTTTCCACTCCGATTTAGGTACCTCTAAAACATGCATTTTGAGCACATCAATCGATTCTTCAGGTGTCGAAAAATGTTGAGCTCGCAATTTACTTTCGATGTGCGAGAATAAAAAGAAGTTATTGGATGCCAAAAAGGAGTATAGGGCGAATGACTCATCACATTGACGTTTTGAGTGCTCAAAAAGTCACTTGTTCGAGCCGAGATGTGATATTGTCGTGGTGGATAATGATTTGTCGTCGGCGATTGATTTTTCTTATTTCTCCGCAAACTTCTGGCAAACAAATGATTGTATACCATTCAGAATTGATCGTTTTACGTTGCACCAATAATACGTTTGCGACATGTGCAGTTTTTCCGAAAAACACAGGCGACCACTTGCTTCAAAATGCTTCGTGCGCAAAAAACTTTTGTTGGATGTAATTCATCTTGAAAAACCCACACAGTCGACTGCTGTTTATTTTCGTACTCATCACTCATACGTGTAGATCTACGATCTACGTCATCTGTCACGATGTCATGGACATGTTTTGAAGCATCGCGGTCGTATTTTTTGAGCATTTTATTTGACCAATTGACACGAGTCGCTTTTTATAAGTTTATTATTTGAATAATAAATAAACTTATTAAATCTAAATATAATTAAAAAAATATCATTATTTTTACTAAAATTACTATAAAAATAATAAAAATATATGATTGCATTTAGTATTTAGTACTGTAAGTAAATTTTAATGGAAAAACATATTTCAAGTAATACTGATACTTGTATTTTAAATAATTTTTAAAACTATTTAATATTTAATACTTTTTTAGTTCTGGGCCCCGATATGCATATGCATATTGCACAAAGTAATAATTTGTTATAAATAAAACAGTCCGTAAATTAATCCGAATCATTATTTGTTGAAGAACGCGGTATTCCGAACGTGATAGATCGTGTTAGATCGTTTCGACTCGTGTTCGGACGACTTCGGCTAACCCCGAAATCTGCGCGCAAACATTCGTGCAGTTGAGTTCGATACGCGCGGCGGTGTGCATGTTAAGTCATATATGTTGTAGTAGCCATATTGTAAACGCTGTATATTATTTCTTTGTTATAAGTGTATCATATTATGTTCATGTATTCAAGTCATCATACTAATATAGAGTTTCTTCTTTTGTTATACGTATTCGGTGTGTTTTATTTATTCGACCGAACCACTGATATCTGACAGGTTATGTGGCCCAGGTAAATTTCAAAGGACTGAAATATATAGTGAAGTGACGCCATTAAGTGCACGCCATAAACAGTTGTTCTAGAACGCGATAGAAATGGCACAAGTGATAAAAATAGAAGCATTGAACAGTGAAAATATTGGGTGAAGTTGGCAATTGTCTTGGAATAGAATTTATTTGCAAGGATGATTCCATCACCTTAAATCAAAAGGGCTATATAAACGAAGTTCTTAAACGATTCGGTATGGAATCGAGCAATCCAGTGAGCACTCCGCTGGAAGTCAACGCAAAACTGAAACCGGCAGACAAATCTTCCGTAACTGAGATGAGTCTCCCGTACAGAGAATTAGTAGGATGTCTTACATATCTAGCGACCGCTACAAGACCTGATATTGCGTTCGCATCGAGTTATCTAGGACAATTCAATACCAGTTACGACGAGTCGCATTGGAAAGCCGCAAAAAGGGTACTGCGATACTTGAAAGGTACGATAGACCTTGGTCTTGTCTATAGTCAAAGTTCGAACCCTTTGATCGGTTATACAGACTCAGATTGGGGTAATAGCCATATGGACAGGCATTCGCACTCCGGATTCATATTTCTGCTGAGTGGATGCGCTATTACTTGGGATTCTAGAAAGCAGAAGACCGTGGCTTTATCTACATGTGAAGCCGAGTATATGGGGCTTACAGAAGCAGCCAAGGAAGCCACATACTTGAAGCGATTCCTGGATGAATTAGGATTCACCGAGTTGAGTCCGGTCACCCTCTTCGGGGACAATCTAGGATCGATCAAATTAGCTGAGAATCCAGTTTACCATCAGAGAAGCAAACATATTGATATCAAGTATCACTATGTTCGTGAAGTCATTCATGACGGACTACTGGACATACGACATGTTCCGACCTCCGACATGGCAGCCGATTATCTTACCAAAGGCCTGCAGAAAAATAAGCACCAGAATTGTGTGGTGAGATCGGGGATGAAACGTCCCATCTAGGATTCGGGCAGAACACGATTCGTGGGGGAGTGTTGAAGAACGCGGTATTCCGAACGTGATAGATCGTGTTAGATCGTTTCGACTCGTGTTCGGACGACTTCGGCTAACCCCGAAATCTGCGCGCAAACATTCGTGCAGTTGAGTTCGATACGCGCGGCGGTGTGCATGTTAAGTCATATATGTTGTAGTAGCCATATTGTAAACGCTGTATATTATTTCTTTGTTATAAGTGTATCATATTATGTTCATGTATTCAAGTCATCATACTAATATAGAGTTTCTTCTTTTGTTATACGTATTCGGTGTGTTTTATTTATTCGACCGAACCACTGATATCTGACATTATTATCATTGTCCTCATCATCATCATCATCAAGTTCTATATTCCAGTCTTTTAACTTAGCACTCATTGTGTATTTTCAACATGTTCATCATTTCGTTCCTCTTCTTTCACTTCACCGTCAATTGCTTGCGATTTCTTCTGCATGAGAATATCAAGAGGAAAGCGCGTTTATCGATATTATTCATAACACTTTCCTGTTTCCGGACCAGCATCCTGATGATCGATGTTTTTCTGCTGCATATGCACCACGCCACGCCACGTGTAGCAATTGTCGTTAAACTTCGTTCACGATTCTTGTCCAAGATATCGGGCTTGATACGAATGCTTGCTTGTTCTTTCCTCTAAAATATCAAACACATTAGGTTATAGTATTTGTTTTTTTGCTTAAATCGCCATTAATTTATTTTGATGAACTAATTAAATCATTGGTTAATTTCTTGAATAAAGAAAAATGCATTGACCTTGCAAGGGGATTTGAACTCGGGACATTTTGCTTTCGCAGCAACAAGATCACAACGACAATATAATGCATTTTTATAAATTTTGAATTTAATCCAGTCGAGTACATCAAAATAAATTAATGGCGATTTAAGCAAAAACAAAATACTATAACCTAATATATGTATAATACGCCATGTGTAATTAAAAATATAATATATCAAACAGATATTAATTGAAAAAAAAAACCATTATATTTCTTGAACATGAACCGAACCATAATATTTCAAGACCATAGAACCAAAATTTAAAACAGCACCAATCCGAACCTTTTACACTTAATCATATATTATTAACAAGTTCGGAAAATAATTGTACATTTAACATTTTAAATTCATTATTTCATTTTATATTTAGAAGTTTTAAATATTTTTTTAAAATTTATTTTAAATAAAACAGTATTTTTAACATAGTAAAACATCTTTCAGAACTTATTATATTAAAATAAAACGGCTTTCGATTGTATTGTTTTGTATTAATATTCAATATGCTCAACGTACGTCTTCATCAGGAACGAAAGATACAAATGATATTTATAGTAAATAAATAGAACATGGGAACAAGTTACCAGGTAACAAAATACTAATAACGATCATACAATTTATATATTTTTAATTAAGGCAACGATTTAAAAAAAAATTGATTTCCTTTAATTAAAATTTATAAATTTTATAATCTATGTACTTACTTGTATTTTGTTACCTAGTAACTTGTTATCATGTTCTGTTTATTTACTACAAATGTTATAAATGTTTGTCGAAACGTCAACTATTAATAAATATTAATAAAGCCGTTTCAGTTTAATCTATTTCGGTTTAAATATGACATTTATTATATTTTATTTTTATTTTATTTTGTATATTATACATATTATCAAATCAATCAATACAAATATATCATTTCTTTAATTTATTTCTGATTTGTTAATTACTCATTATTTCGACATTTCTAAGATGAAATATTTAAAAGCTAAAATAATTTTGTTATTTAAAAAAATAGCAAAAAAGTGTTTTTTTTTTGAAAAAAAGAATTTTTTTAAATTTTTCAAAATACGAAAAAATTCAAAAAATATTATATTTTACTACATAGGATATTATATCTCAGGTATTTTTTCGGTACATTAATTATCGTTTTTGTAAAAAAATAGAGCCAGTTAAAAAATATACTATTTTTTATTTTATATAAATCAATTAATAATATTAAATTTATTATTGAATTATTAATTCAACATTGATTATGTAATTTTCCGAACAGTCAGTTACAATAAATAAGTTGTATTAAACGAATAAATTCAATATTAAGTTTAACATGTTTTGTATTTGAGCTACGTGTCTGAACATAGCAATTAGAACCGTGTGAATTAACGTTAATTCAATTTTATGATCATGCAGCGGTAATTGATTCAACATATGATTATCTAATAATGAAAAAAATATTTGAAATACGGATTTTGCGTATAGTTTTATTCATTAATACATTGAAATATTTTCTTGACCTAACCTAACCTACCCATCACCCCTCCGTTAAGTGTTAAAGAGAAAAAGAAAAAATAAATACGCTTTTTTTAAAGACATTCCTAATATTCATAATATTAATTTTAATTTAATTTAATTCTATTTCATTTGGTTATTCGATAAATTGTTTTTCGGTGAATTGGTACTTCAATGAATTTGTTTTCGATGAATTATTTTCGGTGACCGGTTTTCGGTGAATTGTCCGGATACCGATTTGGATAAGTAATGCAGACAAACCTATATCAATATCAATCTTACTTTTAATTTGAATATTTTAAATTTATTTTAAGTTTATACTGTTTGCACGATTTAAAATAAATTTTCAGGTTAGATTCTTTTTTATGCATAATAATTATAAAATTTAATTTCTGTGCGCAGCCAGAATTTTTGGTAAAAAAATATAAAATTTGTATTCGTATTTCTTAGTATTTATGTGATAATGTCAATATCTAATACAGATATTAGCTAAAGAATGTAATCTAAGTAGATGAATTTGTGTAGTTTGCTGTCTAGAGATGGCCGTTTTGATTGTGAAATTGAAAGGAGAGTAAATGCTGGTTGTAAGGTTTTGAGTGCTTCGGGAACTTTTGATAGGAATGTAAATGTTTCCAAAGAAGCCCGTTTAAGTATATACAATGCAATTTTGGTGCCTACGTTGATGTATGGTAGTGAATGTTGGGTCTGGTTGCAAAAGCATAAACGGAAAATGACTGCTGTGGAAATGAGATTTTTACGTGGGGTATGTGGTGCAAATAGGAGAAATCGGGTACGAAATAGATTAGTGTATGATGAGTGTGAAATTGAAAAAAATGTTGTAGCAAAAATTGGTGTTAGTCAGTTAAGATGGTTCGGACATTATGAGCGAATGTCTAATGAACGTTTGGTTAAAAAGATTTATTTGAATGATTTTGATGGTACACGTTTGCGTGGACGTCCGATGAGTAGTTGGAGTGGTATGTTTTGCGTGAGCGAAAGTTTCCAAATAGTTGAAATAAAAGTTCATGTATGGAAAGAATTATGAATGTGGATGAAGCGAAAGTTGCTTGTGCTGGATAGGAATACCGAAGTATGATGAAAAAAGTTTGTGCCACACCCTTTTGGGTACATGGCGTGATTGTGTATGTATGTATGTATGTAACTCAGCAAGTCCCAAGGAACTGTCTAAATTTGGGGACAAAGTTAGAAATTGAAGAGTTACAGCAAAAATCGGTAAAATAAGAACAAGTTAGAAATATAAATTAAACTAAATTTATTCCAAATTGTACTCACCTTTTTAGAAATGATTGCACTGCACTATTTTTTTCTGTTATTAGCTTTAAACAATAAATCGATATAGTTTGCAATCATTTCAAATTACTTACCTATATTTATCTAATCTACGAATATTTAAAAATCTTTTGATAAAATATATCTTTTTTTGTTCATCAAGTGCATTTTACCTACTATGAACGACATGGCAATCTAGGAAATTATAAATATTCAATTGCAATTAAATGAATTTATACATACATACACAATCACGCCATGTACTCAAAAGGGTGTGGCACAAACTGTTTTCATCATCCCGAAATCAGTCGCTTCCAAACATTCCTATATCTAGACAAGCAACTTTCGCTTCATCCACATTCATAATTCCTCTCTCATACATGCTCTCTTTTATTCCTACTACTTGGAAACTTTCGCTCACGCAAAACACTCTAAATCATACACCACTCCAACTACTCATCGGACTGATCCACTGGGCAAACGTATACGATCAAAATCATTCAAATAAATTTTTTTAACCAAACGTTCATTAGACATTCGCTCAACATGTCCGAACCATCTTATCTGACTAATACCAACTTTTGCTACAACATTTTTTTCAATTTCACACTCATCATACACTAATCGTATTTCGTACCCGATCCCTCCTATTTACACCACATACCCCACGTAAAAATCTCATTTCGCACAGCAATCATTTTTCGTTTATGCATTTGCAACCAAACCCAGAACATTCACTACCATACATCAACGTAGGCACCAAAACTGCATTGTATATACTCAAACGGGCTTCTTTGGAAACATTTACATTCCTAGCAAAAGTTAAAATTAATTAACTAATTAATTTTAATTAGTTTAAATTTTATCAATATTTAAATACTAAAAAAATTATGGGTAAACCCATATATCAGGTTATCTACATGCATTTTGGCAGTGAACGAGTTAAAATGCATGTAGGTAATATTTCCCTGGAGGCCAGAATGTTTTGACCTGAACCTAAAAAAAAATTGAAGAATTGCAAGAAGTATGAAATTGGTGTACGACAGACTTTTCTCAGGGATTAATCGATCTATTTACACGATCAAATTGTAATAAAAATGTATTGTCAAGGAAATTTTAACTGACGAATTTCTTTCTTGTGTCTTAAAAAATATTACAACAAAATTTATATATATATATATATATATATATATATATATATATATATATATATAAAACTCAAGTTAAATTTAACCCATTGTCAGATAACTTCCCTTTTAAAAACAGCTTTTTAAACGGTAACGAAAGTACTAAAGATATTATTATTGTTGATGATTTAATAAATGATTTTCTAGATTCGGATATTTCAATCGCCAATGAACCACTGCACCTGAAAGAACGAAAAAAAAAAACAGAAAACAACGCCGATTTGAGAGGAATCTTAAAATGCCCGTATAAAAAAAAAACACCATCTACTTCTACACAACCGGTTGATGTTCTAAAAGACAAAATTAAAATTTACATTAATTTTCCTCTTATTTCAATTGAAGAAAACCCTCTTGCATGGCGGAAACTTAACTATAACCAGTAGCGCAGCCAGGATTTTGTCTTGGGGGGGGCCAAAAATTTTATCTTGGAGAAGCAAAAAAAAAGCAAATACTAACCAGATTTTCACTTTATCTTACATGAATCGAATAATTAATAGTTTAAAATAATGAATTTTGGCTCAATATTTTGGGGTAAATAATTGTAGCGTTAGAAGTGACTGCTGAATATATGTCTAAACGAATAAAAATTGTGCTAATTCTGCTAGCCTTGGGGGGGGCCGAGGCCCGTCGGCCCCCCCCTTGGTTGCGCCACTGACTATAACACATTTAAAAAATTATCACAACTTGCTGGATAATATTTACACATATCAGTAATATATATAATATTATTTTTTTATCTTCTGTATGTAATGTATATTATATGTATATTAATTAAGATAATTAAGTAAAAAATTTAAAGGTTCCAACCATAGCTCAATAAATTTCCTTCGCGGAAATGAAAAAATCAGAGAGATCGATTTGAAAGTTTTTTAAAAACAATCCTGTCAACTAAAAAAAATTCATTTAGAGAAAAACGCGTTTAAAGTTTTCAGATATAATTTGTTGGTTCCGAATACTATTCTCATTCAATCCCGTTTTTATGACTTCAAAAGTTTTTTGCCAACAATGGCATTTCAACCACATATTCTCTAATGTATAACGATGCAAATTATTTAAGTTAATTATTTATTGATACATAAATGTATGTTATGTTTATTAAAAATAAATTGTGTTTTCACGTACAACCAATTGCACGAACTGTGCAAAATTTTGCCCAATTTACAAATAAAATAATTACACGATTGAAGCAAGCTATTTTGAACCGAAACTACGAGTACTATAGATATTCAGACAATTTCTATAAACGCTCTGATATAAGCAAAACCTGTCTTTCCTCTTAATTTAGTCCATGGATTAAATACACTTGACTATCAATTCTTCTTCAGACCTATACATATTTAACACAACAAATTAATCATAAATTTTATGATTATACAAAATAAGACCTGTACAATCATTTGAAAAATACGAATACGAAACAGAACATTTCGAATCGTATAGAACATAAATATAATTTTGCAAGTTTACACGATGAATTCGCCATCTTCTTTATTTTCGCTAATTTTTCTTCTGATGTGTCTAAACTGAATGTTATTTTATTATATTAAATAATATTAATTTTATCTTCCAAACTGTTCATTTACATATTATAAACTTAATGTTTCTTTCATAAAAACAGATATAGAACGCTATCTCATTTTAGTAAAATCTAATTGGCCGTTTTTAAAACATAAGTAAATTTTAGTTAAGAAACTTTGGCCAGATCAGACTTTGGCAGAGATCAAACAAAATTTCCTAATGAAACTAAATCCGCGCATGTACAGGATATCCCCATAAGCTTACATGTGATTTGGTTCAGAATCACTAATTCTGCACTAAAACATAGCACTGATTTCGCTAGCGAAACAGCAGTCTGAATGGGGCATAACAATATTTAAAAAATCACTAATAAAAAGAGAACTACAAAATCGTTACACTACGAATACGAATATCTTTCTTTTTAATTTCTACTTTGTGGAGAAGTTTTCTATTTTGCATTCATCAGGTTTCTCCCTTGCATGAGAACGGATATGTTTCCGCAAGTCTGAACTTTGAATAAAAGTTTTCTCACATATTTCGCACTTATAAGGTCTCTCATTTGTATGTACACGAATATGCGATTTTAAAGTTCCACTCCGAGTAAAAGTTTTCTCACATATTTCGCATTTATAAGGTCGTTCATTTGTATGTATACGAATATGATTTTTTAAAGTTCCACTCTGAATAAAAGTTTTCTGACATATTTCGCATTTATAAGGTTTTTCATTTGTATGAGAACCGATATGTGTTTTTAAATTTCCTCTTTGAGTAAAAGTTTTTTCACATATTTCGCATTTATAAGGTCTCTCCTGTGTATGAGAACGAATATGCACTTTCAAATCACCATTTGTAGTAAAAGTTTTCGCACATGTTTCGCATTTATAAGGTCTTTCATTTGAATGAGAACGGATATGTATTTTTAAGCTTCCTCTTTGAGTAAAAGTTTTCTCACATATGTCGCATTTATAAGGTCTCTCATTTGTATGTACACGAATATGTTTTTTCAAGTTTCCTCTTTCAGTAAAAGTTTTCTCACATATTTCGCATTTATAAGGTCTCTCATTTGTATGTACACGAATATGCAATTTTAAACTTCCATTATGAGTAAAAGTTTTCTCACATAATGTACATTTATAAAATTTTCTTTTCAGTACAGATTCATCCTTTTCATTTGAATTTCTAATAGCTTGACAACATTTTATATCGGTTTTATTTTCAAAATCCAAATATTCTTCTTTAATTATTAATTCTGAATGTAAATCTAAAGATTCTGATTTGAAACATTCTTCAAATTTAATATTTGTATCATTTTCCAAATCCTCAATGTATTCTTCATTAATCACTTCTTCTTTCATACAAGCAGCATCAAAATTTGTATTATTTTGTGATTCTAAACGCTCTTCAACTTTAATGTTTCTATCAGTTTCCAATTCTAGTTTAATGTATTCTTCATCAATATTCTCTTCTTTAATTTCGCTTTCAGTTTTAATTTCGCTTTGCATAACTTCACTATTTTGAGATTGTTGTTTTGCATAGCGCTTGAAAATTTCGTGCGATTTAAAACATTTTTCTACAAATTTATACGTTTCATTTAATCGAACAGCGCAGATTGTACAAATACCATTCGGTAATTTGATCTTGCAATCAACCTAAAATAAGAAAAGTAAAAGATTCACAAACAATAATGTATATTACAATCAAAACAAATTATTTCATTCTTACAATTTCTGGCATAATTGCTTCCAATTTATCTACGAAACGTTTGCCATCTGAATCCAGATTAAGTATAGTGAACAATACATTTTTATCACTTGTACATAATCGGCACTGTTGCATAAAACTATTCATGATTAAAATTAAATTTTCTACCAAAAAAAGCTTCTTATAAAAAGTAAAATATAAAAATATTGTAATTGATAGTATTAGAGGTTAACTTATAAAAATCTGACACGAATCCAGTTGGCCAGATGAATTTTGTGTAAAATTACTAGTATAAGAAGAAGAATAAATACCTGCGTATTTAATTTTACAATTTTTTCCTTAATTGTTACTTGATCCAGGTTCTAACGATTTGTCTAAATAAAATTTAAATAAAAGACTAAAAAATAGAAAGATAAGTAATCAATCTGCAGCTAAAGTCAATAAAGTTGAATAAACTTTATCTACAGGACCGTCAATGTAAACAATTACTTTAAATATAATTTCTCACTTTTTTTTTACATGATTATTATTTAAAATCAAATCTAAATGTTGTATGTAAAATAATGTTTTTTACTTACTATAAAAATCAATATGTATTTTAAAATTTATAACACAACATTCAACTGGCCAACTATTTCGAACAATGATCTTGCAGTGTCATCTATATGGTAATGTTTGAACTACTTGCAAATCGAATTGTGTTGTCGATAAGATAAAAAACTGTAATTGAATACTAGTAGTGCAATCTATGAACTATTTTTAAACAAGTGTTGGCATTTTTACATTTTTTTGATCACAATGAAGTCTGAGAATTCCACTTGGTATTAGGAACACATGAATAAAGTTGAAAATAACTAAATGTCACTTCATGTTGAAGATTTATTTTTACCACTTTGACTGCAAGGAAAAAGTGGTATAGCGTTTGGTACGGTGTCTGTAAGATTTTCAAAAAAAAAAAATTGTATATAGAAAACCTTCATATAGCCTCTAGATGCAAATCTGAACTTAGTTTATGTGGGTGTATGGATGTGCGTCGTCAGCTCGCTCGCTTGGTCGTAAGTCAAAATTTTGTGGCCGCAACTCCTCCTAGACGGTTCAACCGATTTTAATGAAATTTTCCGGATAAATTTGTCTAGTGCCCAAGATGGTCATGTGGTTTTGGTTTTTTCCAGTTATGCCAACTTTCCGAGAAAAAAAATTCATACTGACTACATTATTTATCCGATTTTGATCAAATTTTCAGAAAAGATTTCCTTAATGCTCCCATTAATTATATAATTTTATTAATATCTAGTGTTACCAACTTTCCGAGAACAAAATTACGGAATTTTGAAAAAATTTATCATAGTCATGTTATTTAACCGATTTTATTCAAATTTTCACAAAAGATTCTTCTAGTATTTATATAATTTATGTAATTTTAACAAAATACAGTGTTGCCAACTTTCCGAGAAAAAAATTTACTAAATTTTTTAAAAATTTATTATGATCACTTTATTTAACCGATTTTAATCAAATTTTCATAGAAGATTCTCTTACTGTCTAAATAAATTATGTTGTGTTAACAAAATACAGTGTTGCCAACTTATCGAGAAAAAAAAACAAATTTTTTTAAAAAGTTTATTGTGGTTACATTATTTATTCGTTTTTGATTAAATTTTCCTCCCAAGTTTCACCTAGTGCCCAAATAAATTATAATATTATTAAAATACAGTGTGTTGCCAACTTTCCGAGAAATTGTCAAAATGGTCTATATATATATGGGTTTACCCATATTTTTCTAATCTTGTTAAAATTAAACTACATTTTAACAGTAATAGAATGCGAAATTGTTTAAATCGAGATAATTTCGACGCTTTCATGCTCATAGTTTGCAAAAAGTATATTTTGGTAAAAATTAGATAATGGAGAGACATCATTAAAAAAGAAATTCGAAAGGAATTATTTATTAAATCGTCTTTTAATTTAGATTTAAATAAAGAATTATATTTAATTTTATATGTGTCATACAATTTATTGATCTTTATCTGTAATGTCATTTCCATGTAAATTATAATTAAAAAAGATTAGAAGTAGATATGGGTAAACCCATATATATATATATATATATAGACCACTTTGACATTTCTCGGAAAGTTGGCCGAACACAATATCTTTAATAAAATTATAATTTATGTGGGTACGAGAAAAACTTTCCTCAAAAATTTGATCAAAATCGAATAAATCATGTAGCCACAACGAATTTTTTTTAAAAATTTGTGATTTTTATTCCCGATAAATTGGCAACACTGTATTTTGTTAAAATTACGTAAATTATATGATTACTAGGAGAATCTTTTGTGAAAATTTGAATAAAATCGGTTAAATAACATATTCATGATATATTTTTAAAAATTTTAGTAATTTTTTTCTCGGAAAGTTTGTAACACTGGATATTAATAAAATTATATAATTAATGGGAGCATTAGAGAAATCTTTTCTGAAAATTTGATCAAAATCGAGTAAATGATGTAGCCAGTATGAATTTTTAAAATCTTTATTATTATTTTTCTCGGAAAGTTGGCATCACTGGAAAAAACCAAAACCACATGACCCTATCTTGGGCACTAGACAAATTTATCCTGAAAATCTCATTAAAATCGGTTGAACCGTTTAGGAGGAGTTGCGGCCACAAAATTTTGACTTACGACCGAGGGAGCGAGCTGACGACGCACATCCATACATCCACATAAACTAAGTTCAGATTCGTCATCTAGAGGCTATATCAAAGATTTCTATACAAATTTTTTTTTTGCTAATGTTACAGACACCGTACCAAACGCTATACCACTTTTTCCTTGCAGTCAAAGTGGGTAAAAAAAAATCTGAAAAGGGTTATTTATTAAATCGTTTTTTAATTTAGATTTAAATAAAGAATTATATTTAATTTTATCGACCTGATTCTCTAAGGAAGTTGCTAAATTTTAACAAGGTTGCTAACAACATTAGCCAATAATATTAGCTGACACTAAATAAAAAATTTTAATCAAAACTATTATATTTGTTTTTATTGGCTATAATCGTTACATATCACGCCATGTACCCCCAAAAGGGTGTGGCACAAACTCTATTCATCATCCCGATAAATCAGTCGCCTCCAAACATATTCCTATCCGCAACCAAGCAACTTTCGCAATTTCATCCACATTCCACAATTCCACTCTCTCACAGCATGCTCACTTCTTTTCCTACTACTTGTAAACTTTCGCTACACTCAAGCCACTCTTTCAATCACACCACCACTCCTACTACTCATCATCGGACTGATCCACTGGGCAAACGTATACCATATCGAAAATCATTCAAATGCATCTTCTGAACAGCAAACGTTCATTAGACGCATTCGCTCAACATGCGTCCGAACCGCATCTTAACTGACTAACACCAACTTTTGCTACAACATTTTTTTCGCAATTTCACACTCATCATACACTAATCGTATTTGGTACCCCCGATCTCTCCTATTTACTAGAGATTATAATTGTCTATAAATGATTTAAAAAGCTATATAAATAAATATGTACATATATAATAGTATATAATAATAGTATATAATAATATATAGTACAATATATAGATATGTATATAAATATTCATAAATTCCATACTAAATAATGTATAATAATACACATACGTCATAAATCTCAAGTACATTAAACTAGAAACATCTCAGGTACATAAATCATTAAATCATTAAATAATTTCTAGCCCCGTTATTAATATATATATATATATATATATATATATATATATATATATATATATATATATATATATATATATTAGGGTGGTCCAAAAAAATCGAAGTTCGGAATTTTGATCCCGTCTTCTAGGATCTTTTAAACCATTCAATTTCAAACTTACTGCTTAATTATTATTGAAATCGGTCAATATTTAGAGGTCGCGCAAGTTAAAAACGTGTTTTTAAAAACGCAATTTTTTTGAAAAATGTTTTCTAGCTAATAATAATGATAATCAGCATTGCTTTATTGGCGATGAGGGTTTTGGGCAACCCATTACATTATAATAAAATGTTTTGAGCCTTTAAACCATATTCCCAGTCAATATCTTCAATAATACTTGCTTTTTTTTGAGGTGCTTGCAGCGATAATTTCAGTAATTTGAAATGTAACTTTAATTATTTTATTATTCGAACAAACTTTTATGCATTCTATAGTACTTAAAAAATGGTTTTAACATTTACGAATAATAATTGAATACTAACATCGTTACGATTCAGTGTTGTAACAAAAAATTTTAATTTTTTTAATGTGCTCTAAAATCGATGTTTCCAGTATTTTTATTAAAATGGATTTTTGGGTTTTAAACCTTCTATCAATACAATACTTAAAAATTTTACACACAAAATACAGATTTATTAACATAATTTTACGCATAAAGCTTTATTTTCAAAATAAGGATAGAACATATGATTAACAAAATATGTCAAAATAGTTGCGTTTACAAAGAATATTTGTTAGCATTCGGATATCTTTCCTGATGTTTTTTTTACAATTTTCAGTAAATATTGCCTTTGTTCCTTATTCTTTGTAATGAGAGAATTAAATTTGGTTATAAGAGCAACCCCTCTTTCTGCAGCGTTGTTCACTACTCTTAAATTAAATAAAATGCATTTAGCTTTTTATACGAATCATTAGCTTCCCATAAAATAGGGTCGATCGTTAAAAATTCAGTATTTATATTAAATCGTTTGAATAAATTATTTGTGTTTTGCGAGACTAACTCGATTATACTACGATTTTTCCACAATGATAATTCCTCTGGAGAATTAACGTTCAAATTTATCTATCTCAAAACCAATTAGGTTATGTTTCTTTTTTTTTTTGTTGCTTGACATTTTCTGCGTCCAATTGTTGAACAACAACTAGCGAGAATCAGGTTGGAAAGTTAACAATTGATATTGTTGTTATTGGCATTTACGGTTTTTATGTTGAAAACATAGATAGCGACAACTTGTTATGTTAGTACTTTAGATGGCGATTATTTATTATATAGCGCGAAATATGAAAATTGTCGAAAACTTATGTTAAAAATAAGTTTATCCATATTTTGAAAAAAAAGCTTTTTGCGTAAAATTATGTTAATAAATCTGTATTTTGTGTGTAAAATGTTCAAGTATTGTATTGATAGAAGGTTTAAACCCCAAAAATCCATTTTAATAAAAATACAGGAAAATCGATTTTAAAGCACTTTAAAAAAATTAAAATTTTTTGTTACAACACTGAATCGTAACGATGTTAGTATTCAATTATTATTCGTAAATGTTAAAACCATTTTTTAAGTACTATAGAATGCATAAAAGTTTGTTCGAATAATAAAATAACTAAAGTTACATTTCAAATTATTGAAATTATCGCCGCAAGCAACTCAAAAAAAGCAAGTATTATTGAAGATATTTACTGGGAATATAGTTTAAAGGCTCAAAACATTTTATTATAATGTAATGGGTTGCCCAGAACCCTTATGGCCAATAAAGCAATGCTGATTATAATTATTATTAGCTATAAAACATTTTTTTTTAAAATTGCGTTTTTAAAAACACGTTTTTAACTTGCGCGACCTCTAAATATTGTCCGATTTCGATAATAATTAAGCAGTAAGTTTAAAATTGAATGGTTTAAAAGATCCTAGGAGACGGGATTGAAATTCCGAACATCGATTTTTTTGGACCACCCTAATATATATATATATATATATATATATATATATATATATATATATATATATATATATACAAGATGATTAATATGCATTGTCTCTTTAAAAAAAATATATTTTATTAATAATAATAATAATACTTTTATATACAAGATGATTCATATTCATTGTCTCTTTAAAAAAAAGTATTTTATTAATAATAATAATAATTTATTGCCAAACAGAAATAAATACAATTACATAAACAGCAAAAATACAATTCAATACAAAATATAACAAGATTAGAAAAATATATGGGTAAACCCATATACAGACCACTTTGACATTTCTCGGAAAGTTGGCAACACTGTATTTTAATAATATTATTAATTAATATAAATTATTTCTACAATAATTTCAATATTTACATTTACAAGATTAGAAGTAGATATGGGTAAACCCATATATAGACCAATTTTACATTTCTCGGAAAGTTGGCAACACCGTATTTTAATAATATTATAATTTATGTGGGCATTAGGAGAAACTTTTCTGAAAATTTCAACAAAATTGAATAAATAATGTAGCCACAATAAATTTTTAAAAAAATTTGTGATTTTTGAGTTTTTTTTTCAAAATAAGACTTTTTTCTAAAATTTGTTTAAAAAAATTTGAAAAACTTTAGTAAATTAAAAATAAAAATTAGCTACATAATACCTAAGTAACTTTTTTTTTTATCTCATACTGATTTGGCAGGAAAAATTATTGAAAATTAATATGTTTTGCATTTTATAATTTGTTTTTCTTTCCGGTCAAACCAGAATAAGTTAGAGAAAAAAGTTACTAAGTTATTATGTAGCTAATTTCTCTATTTTACTGAATTTTTTCAGATTTTTTTAAACAAATTTTGTAAAAAGTTTTATTTTCAAAAATTCAGTTTTTAATTTTTTTCTACTAAACAATGCATTTTATAATAATAGTTTTTTCAACTAATTATCGTACTCATTATTTCGCATTTTTCCATATTATGCCTATTTTCCTACACCTCATAGTTTTTGAAAAAAAAAATAAAAACCAAAAAATCGAAAAAAAATTCTAGCGCCCAAACGGCACATGCTAGCAAATTAAAACTAAACAAAATTATAGAACTTTTTATTGTCTATCAAAAAGTATTCCAAGTATTTTTTCGAATTTTACTCGAGAAAGAAGTAAACCGCAAATTATCGAATTTGCATGTTAAACGCCCATATACGTATATATATATATTTATATATATAAAAACAAAATCTTGAAATATTATTAAAAAAATTGCTCAGTAATTTTTCAAAATGCGAAATTAATAAAAAAAATATTTTTTGTAAATTTCATAAAATGTTATTTAAAAATATACTTAGTATTTTTTTAGCATTTCATATAATTATCATACGTTCTTATTATTATTATTATGTATTAACTTGTTTGCTATTTTATTAACAATGTAAGTTTAGATTTTAATTTCGAATAATTCGTGTTAATTTGAAATTATAGACTTAGGTATTTAATTTGTTAAAAATTTATTAGAAAATTAACGGAAATTTTATGAAAAATTTGTCAAAATTGTAAGAATCTTTCCAAAATTGTCAAAAATTAATTGGAAAATTGACAAAAATCTTATTAAAAATTATCAAGAATTATAAAAAACTTTTCTAAAATTTAGTAAAAATTTGTCAAAATTATAAGAATCTTTCAAAAATTTGTTGAAATTCATTGAAAATTGACAAAAATTATAAGAAATTTCACCGAAAAATTGTTAAAATTGTAGTAAAAATTATCAAAATTATAAAACATTTTTCAAGAATTGTCAAAAATTCATTGAAAATTGACAAAATTTTAATTAAAAATTGTCAAAAATTATAAAACATTTTTCAAGAATTGTCAAAATTTATTAGAAAATTCAAACTTTATGGTTTTAATAAATACAAATATAAATATATTGTGTCAAAAAAAAAAAAACTAGGTTAGGTTATTATAAAAAGTTATGTAATTAAATAATTAATTAATGAAAAAAATTAATTAATACCGTCCCGTTTTTACACGGTTCTTATTTCGAAAATAACAGTTAATTTTACAGTGTAGATAAATATTATTCATAAACAATTTTTTTTTATAGAAAATTATTTCATATAAAATTTCAAATAAAATTAATACAGTTTTTGTATAGAAAACTAGGTTTTTAACAGTTAATTTTTACAGCAATTAAATTTTACTCATAGCAAGTTTTTTTTTGAGTAAATACAAATAAAATTAATGCCTTTTTGTACAAAAAGTTTGTTTTTTTATTTTACATACTTACATACATACACAATCACGCCATGTACCCAAAAGGGTGTGGCACAAACTCTTATCATCATCCAGAAATCAGTCGCCTCCAAACATTCCTATCCAAACAAGCAACTTTCGCACTTTCATCCACATTCATAATTCCACTCTCATACATGCTCTTCTATTCCTACTACTTGGAAACTTTCTACATTTTTCTCAAAGTTTTTCACAAGATTGTCTGTTTTTCACAAGGTTATTATTGTTTTTCACAAGGTTATGACTGTTTTTTAACAAGATTATGAAGTTTTTCACAAGATTATGTCTGTTTTTAATAAGGTTATGACTGTTTTTCACAAGGTTATGACTGTTTTTCAAAAGATTGTGACTGTTTTTCACAAGGTTATGTCTGTTTCTCACAAGATTATGACTGTTTCATCCACATTCATAATTCCACTTTCATAGCATGCTCTTCTATTCCTACTACTTGTAAACTTTTGCTCACGCAAGCCACTCTTTCAATCATACCACTCCAACTACTCATCGGACGTCCACCTGCAAACGTATACCATCAAAAATCGTTCAAATAAATCTTTTCAACAGCAAACGTTCATTAAACGCATTCGCTCAACATGTCCGAACCATCTTAACTGACTAACACCAACTTTTGCTACAACAATTTTTTTGATAATTTTGCTTTATATAATTCGCTTCATCCACGTTCATAATTCCTCTCATACATGTTCTTCTATTCCTACTACTTGGAAACTTTCGCTGCAAGCAAGCCACTCTCTCAATCATACCACTCCAACTACTCATCGGACGTCCACCTGCAAACGTATACCAGCAAAATCATTCAAATAAATCTTTTTAACTGCAAACGTTCAGTAGACATTTGCTCAACATGTCCGAACCATCTTAACTGACTAACACCAACTTTTGCTACAACATTTTTTTTTATTATTTTGCTTTATATAATTGTGTTGTACCTTTTTTTTGTAATTTAAATTGTAGATAAATTTTTTGATATAAAAATATTTTTAATTTTGTATAATAATTATTAATGCCCTTATTTCCCGCATCCATTTTTACCCCACTTTGACTGCAAGGAAAAGTGGTATAGTGTTTGGTACGGTGTCTGTAACATTAACAAAAATAAAAAAAAATTGTATAGAAATCTTTCATATAGCCTCTAGATGACGAATCTGAACTTAGTTTATAAGTGCGGTGTACGGATGTGCGTTGTCAGCTTGCTCGCTCGTAAGTCAAAATTTTGTGACCGCAACTCCTTCCAGACGGGGTTCAACCGATTTTAATAAAATTTTTAGGACAAATTTTGTAGTACCCAAAATGGTTATGTGGTTTTGGTTTTTTCCAGTAATGCCAACTTTCCGAGAAAAAAATTACTAAAATTTTTAAAAATTTATCATGACCATTTTACTTAACCGATTTTAATCAAATTTTTATAAAAGTTTCTCCTAGTGCCTAAATAAATTATGCAATTTTCACAAAATACAGTGTTGCCAACTTATCGAGAAAGAAATCACAAAATTTTTTGAAAATTCATTTTCAGAAAAGTTTCTCCTAGTGCACACATAAATTATAATATTATTAAAATACAGTATTGCCAACTTTCCGAGAAATGTCAAAGTGGTCTATATATGGGTTTACCCATATATATCTAATCTTGTTCAATTAATACAAGAATCGAAAAAACGGTTGAATAAATTGTGTATTGTAAATTCTTGAATTGTATCTTTGGGAAAATCATTTTCCTGATTTTCATTTAGTCAATACTTGTAGTATAATTAATTAGGTAACTGATTAGATTTTGTAATTAATATATCACTTTTTATAACATCACGCTAGAAATATCTATTTATAAAACAAAAATTTTGCAAATTTTTTACTATTTTAAATTGTTGTTCAATTTTTTTTTTGAAAAATAAAAATATAAATAATAATATATTTTTATTATTTTTTTTATTAATACATACATACATACATACACAATCACGCTATGTACCCACTTGGGTGTGGCACAAACTCTTTTCATCATCCCGAAATCAGTGGCCTCCAAAGAAGCAACTTTCGTTTCATCCACATTTATAATTCTTTTATTCCTACTACTTGGAAATTTTTGCTCACGCAAGCCACTCTCTTAATCATGCCACTCCAACTACTCATCGGACTGATCCACTGGGCAAACGTATACCATCAAAATCATTCAAATAAATCGTTTTAACAGCAAACGTTCATTAGACGCATTTGCTCAACATGCCCGAACCATCTTAACTGACTAACACCAACTTTTGCTACAACATTTTTTTCAATTTCACACTCATCGTACACTAATCGTATTTCGTACCCGATCTCTCCTATAGTTACACCCAGCTACCCCACGCAAAAATCTCATTTCGCACAGCAGTCATTTTCCGTTTATGCTTTTGCAACCAAACCCAACATTCACTACCCTATACATCGCAACGTAGGCACCAAAACTGCATTGTATATACTCAAACGGGCTTCTTTGGAAACATTTACATTCTTAAATAAAATTTAATATCATTTATGATAATCCGATATCCGACATTCTAATATGGCTGAATATTTGTTATCCGGCTTTTTAGTCTATTGCATCACTAAAGAAAATATTTCCAAAGGGCCATCACGGTTTATAAGACGATACATTTTTATTGCAATTTGACCGTGTAAACAACCAATTTTATACTAATTTATATAATATATAACAATGCATAAAATAAAAAATAATTCTTCAACATTCAGTGACATTTAGTTATTTTCAACTTTGTTCATGTGTTCCTAATACCAAGTGGAATTCTCAGACTTCGTTGTGATTAGAAGAATGTAAAAATGGCAATACTTGTTTAAAAATAGTCCATAGATTGCACTACTAGTAATCAAATTACAGTTTTCTTTTTTATCGACAGCACAATTCGATTTGCAAATAGTTTAAACATTAACATATAGATAGCACTACTAGTAATCAAATTACAGTTTTTTTTTATCGACAAGATATTTAGATTTGCAATTAATTCAAACATTACCGTATAGATGACACTGTAAAATTATTGTTTGAAATAGTTGGCCAGTTGAATGTTGTGTTATAAATTTTCAAATACATATTGATTTTTATAGCAAGTAAAAAACATTATTCTACATACAACATTTAGATTTGATTTTAAATAATAATCTTGTAAAAAAAAAGTGACAAATTATATTTAAAGTAATTGTTTACATTGACAGTCCTGTAGGTAAAGTTCATTCAACTTTATTGACTTTAGCTGCAGATTGATTACTTATCTTTCTATTTTTTTTCTTTTATTTAAATTTTATTTAGACAAATCTCTAGAACCTGGATCAAGTAGCAATTAAGGAAAAAATTGTAAAATTAAATACGCAGCTATTTATTCTTCTTCTTATACTAGTAATTTTACACAAAATTCATCTGGCCAACTGGATTCGTGTCAGATTTTTATAAGTTAACCTCTAATACTATCAATTACAATATTTTTATATTTTACTTTTTATAAGAAGCTTTTTTTGGTAGAAAATTTAATTTTAATCATGAATAAGTTTATGCACCATTGTCAATTATGTATAAGTGACAAAAATGTATTGTTCACTATACTTGATCTGGATTCAGATGGCAAACGTTTTGTGGATAAATTGGAAGCAATTATGCCAGAAATTGTAAGAATGAAATGATTTGTTTTGATTGTAATATATATTATTGTTTCTGAATCTTTTACTTTTCTTATTTTAGGTAGATTGCAAGATCAAATTACCGAATTGTATTTGTACGATTTGCTCTGTTCGATTGAATGAAGCATATAAATTTATAAAACAATGTATCGATTTTCAAATAATATTAAAACAACACTTACATGAAACACTTTGTCGATTATGTGCTGGTGGTGATAATATAACATTTACTTTAACTACAATGGATTCGGATAATGTATTGTTATCATACAAATTGGAAACCATTGCATCGGAAATTGTAAGTAAAATACTAGCTTTAACCAGGTTCACGAAAATAATTATATGCTTATAAATTGATAAGTAATCATTTATTTATTGTGTCTTCCATAAATTTGGAGAACAGACAACATTTAATCTAACCTAATTTAGAGTAATTTAATACGTTTGTTGATTTTGTTTAATTGCAATTTATATAAAATAAGTTGTAATTTGAATACATGTACATTTATACTTTATACTTATAATAAGTTTATTAATTATTATAACATGTTTTTGTTAAACTAAAATTTGTTTCGGAAAGAGTAGTTGGGAAAAAAGTTGTTGGTTGTGTTCAGGCTAATAAAAATTTTGTCTTGCATTTTTAATTGTTATTCCATAACCAAGTAACGTATCCACACAGCTTATAGTGGGATTTAGATCTTTCAAATCAATCAAATATTAGTTAAATGTCATAGGGACTTGGTGTTATTATTAGAAATATATTTCTTTATTAAGCACCCTTTAAATCGGTGATTTTTATTATATATTATATGTAATTTTAATTTGTATTTTTAGCTAGAATGTACTGAAAAGTTATCGGATTGTATTTGCTCAATTTGTTCGATTCGATTAAATGAAACGTATAAATTTGTAGAAAAATGTTTTAAATCGCAAGAAATTTTCAAGCGATATTCAAAAGAACAATCGCAAAATAGTGAAGTTATGAAAAACGAAATTAAAGAAGAGAATATTGATGAAGAATATATTGAACTAGATTTGGAAACTCATACAAACATTAAAGTTGAAGAAAGTTTCAGTGGCGTAGCGAGCATAACTTGCGCCCGGGGCACGATACCTTTTTCGCCCCCCCCCCCCCTACCCCCGAATAACATATAGTAATATAATATTTAGAATATCATCGTCTAAAAAGCAACATGACAACTTATTTTTGCAAAACTTTTCAGCAGGAAGAAAAAACTATTTTATTTTAATTTCGTTAACGCTTTCAACAGGATTTCAGTACATATTATGCATTTTATTTTTAAACAATGAAAAAAGTTAATGTATATTATATATAAGTAGATGTATTTATTATTAATAATAATAATATAATATAATACAATTAATTATTAGGTATACATTTTTCTTGCCTTCGATGCAGCAAATTTATCAATTACTTCATCAAAGTCAATCATTTAAAATTTTTCTCTTTCCACACTTAAAAATGCTAGGTCACTTAAGCGATCTTGTCCCATAGTCGATCGTAGATATGTCAAAATTAATTTTAATTTGCTGAACGAACGTTCACAGCTAGCAATTGACACTGAAATAGTCAGGAGTATTTGAAGTGCGACTCTTAAGTTTGGAAAAACATCTTCTCCATACGAGATTATAAAAGTAAGAAACTCTAACGGAGTTTTAGGTTTAGTTTCTTTTCTACTGCGGAGTAACATCTTGCAGTCACATATTTCGATATAGAGTTCTGATCCATTAAAATCTGTATTGTAAAATTCACCCAGATTTTTACAATTCTTTTCAAGATCGTTATCAACATTATTGTTGTTTAACAAATTTTCAACGTCTAGTAAAAATCCAAATTTGGAATTAAGATCACTCAGTCGTGAAAATCTTGTACTTATTTCTTGCTGCAGACGATCAAGAACGCTTTTCATAATGCGAGAAATTTCACTTTCTGCGGAAAGGCCAACATCTCTAGCCAATTCTCCGGGCATTTTTCGGCGTTTTCTAATACGGATTGTTTTATCAATACCCCATTTGTCACAAAAAGACTTAGCATTTTCTATTGCTCCTTCACAGATTTTGTCTCGAATTTCTGCAAGTTCAGTCGCTAATGATTGAAGATCATGGAACGCTTCTCTAAAATTCATTTTAGGATCTTGTAATCTGAGCTGCACACGATCAATTCTCCTCAAGATTTCATGCCAGAAATGAATTAAAGTTATAAAATTAAAATTCAATATATTTTGCAACAAAATTGTAGCTTCACTTCTGGTGTCACTTGTGGTAGTACTGTCCTCTGCTAATTTTTCTAACAGTTCTACTAATTCATCCAGCCCATCGACAATAACGCTAACCGCTTGTGCTCTGGCGCTCCATCGTGTTTCAGATTCACGTTTAACAGTTCTTTTTAAAGCATTTTTTAATAATTCCCATCGCAATGTTGACCGTGAGAAAAAGAGATATATGTTTTCAACTATGCCAAAACATGTTACAACGACTGGATCTTGCTTAGCTACAGTAACTCCTACTAAATTTAATGAATGGTTATCACAATTTACAAATAATGCTTTATTATTTTTTGTCATAATTCTTTGTTGAACGCCAGATATGTGACCTGACATCACGGCAGCATTATCATAACATTGTGATCTACAGTTTGTTAATAAAATCTGATCGGAATTTAATTTTTTTAAAATTGTACTTTCAATTGAGGCTGCATCTTTAGCATGCATTTCTATAAATCCCAAAAAAGATTCTTTGATAGAAACTTTTCTGTTTTTAAAATCAATATCTACATACCTAAAAACTTGTGACATTTGTTCTCGATGAGCGATATCAGGAGTCGAATCAAATAAAAGTCCATAATATTTATTTATTTTGATATCATTTATTAGTTGATTTCGAACTGTGGAAGCTAGAAGATGAATAAATTCATTTTGAATTTGTGGTGACAGGTATGAGACAGTTCTTGGCGTTTCTATTGCATTTTTAAGATGATTTGCTAGTAGAGGATCAAACTGAGCTACAAGTTTAAGTAAAGATAATAGGTTTCCGATATTTGTACTATCTTGAAGCGCTAGATTTTCAACATGACCACGTAGAGGAAGATTTTGTATAATCAGATACTTCATACAAGCTAATATTCGTTGCAATATATTTCGCCACCGTTCTTTTTCGGACTGTATATTTGCTTCTAATGATGCATCGATTCCCGTTTTATTAATTAATCTTCTTTCTGTTTCTTTCCACGTTGTAAACGATTTCCGATGTTTTGGACTTTTTTCATGGCTAATCAATTTATCTTTTTTCTTCCATTTATTAAAACCAGATGCTGTTACGAAAGATGATTGTGTATCGGAATCTGATGTAATAAACAGTAAGCAACAAAAGCAGTACGCTGCATTATTTTTTGGTGAATATAATAACCAAGATCGGGTAATTTCTATTCCTTCTTCTTCATTACCGACCCGTCGAGAAAACCAAGATTTTGGCATTAGACGATTAGCTGATGTTGCTACTGCATTTAGACTGGATTTGTTCTGAAATATGCGGAATCCACGAATAATCATTTCTGTGCGAAGTTGGTTCGATATTATTGGATGATTATTACTAAATTTTAAATAAGCAACATCTTTGAACTCCAAAACGTCCGGAATTACAGTGAGGGTTTCTGTTGCATTTTCTGTACTTTTTAATAGATGTGGACATGGATTTAGAACTTCTGCTGTACTTGGACCCTCATCTTCATCATCTTCATTTTCTTGTATTTGTTTTGATGTGTTATAGCATAAAAGTTTAGCAGCAGTAGGAGTACAACCTGAATATGATTCTGACTTTGATTTTACTTCTTCATCCTTCTTATCTTCTGGTTTTTCCATTTTCGATTTTTTTACTAAATATGATTCCATTATTGTTCTGGATTTCTGAGCTTCTTTTTCTTGCTCTAGTTTTCTTTTCCGATTCTGAGAACCGCTAAGTTTTTTTCCTGGCATTGACATAGTCTAAATAAAAAAAAATTTTTATTGTATTAATTAAGATATTACTTTTGAACAACACAACAACTGTAAATAAAATCAGGGTGACCACTTTTTGGAAAACTCAGGGTAACAGAAAAAATACAGGGAACTTGAATCGTAGAAAATATTTAGTCAAAACACAGAGAAAAAAATTTTCACGTTAAATTTTTTTTTGTAGTATTGGAGCTATCGATTATTCTGAATTGGCGGCATTAATTTATGTATGCACACAGTGCTAACTTGGAATAAATTCAGTAAATCACAAATCTATTTTTATTTTAAAAAATGCTCGGACACGTTGATTAGTATTTTAAGTTGAGGGCATTGTTCATAAAAAAAAAGTAGTATTCAATGTGTCCCAAATTTGATATACAACGTGATCACTAATTTGTTTAAATGTAGCCTTGTTTTTTATTGCGTATTTTTAAAGTACATATCAAGTTATTCGTAACTGCCAAATTTAAAATTTTTATTTCTTGTCATTTACAAAATATTAAACAAAAAATTAATTTTAATTGGAAAATAATAAGAAACATCTATCACATTAATAGTTTACATATTTCAATAAATGGTCAAAATGCTGTCCATTCACTATCTGACAGTTCCCTAAACGGGATTGAAACTCGTTTTGAACATTTCTAATTATTTCGGGGGAAATTAAACCTACACTCATTGATTCTTATACAAAAATAAAAATAAAAATTTGAAATTTGGCAGTTACGAATAATTTGATATGCTTTTTAAAAATACGCAGTAAAATATTTAAATAAAAAAAAATATTTTTAATATAGCACATTTTTAAAACGGGCTAAAAAGTAACAAAAATAATCGAAGTGCCCAAGCATTTTTCGAAATAAAAATATATCTATGGTTTACCGAATTTATTCAAAGTTACAGACTAGCAATGTATACAACATTTATTAATTATAAGAATCATCTTTAAATAACTATTTTTAATTAAGTTAATTACAAATTCTACGTCAGAAAATACAATGGATATATTCAATAGATGAATATAACTAAGGTTTACCGCTTAAAATAATTTTTCAAAGCAAATTTTTCATAATAATAATAAAAAGTAATTTATAATTTTACATGTATTTTATATATAAAATTTTTTTTAAAATATTTAAGTTTAATTTTATATGAAATAGGAAAAAGGTTTATTTGTATCTACGATTATCATATTACAAAGAAAAGAAAAAAATGTTTACTATAAAAACAGTATTCTGCTCCGAGTGACATGCTATTTTTTCTTCAAGCATTTCAAAAATTAGAATAACATGACTAGGAAGCATATGGGTAAACCCATACATTGACATTATTACAAAAATACTAAGAAATGAGAATAAACAATTTATACTGTTTCATCAAGAGAGCCAGCATTTTGCAAAGTTTAAATTTTGTAATTATTTTGCATAAAAAGAATCTATTTTAAAAATTTGTTTTAAATCTTACAAATAGTATGCTTAAAATAAATTTTGAATAGTTTTTACGGAAAATTGGCAACATTGCATAATAATTAAATTGTTTAATTCTTTCAAGCATACATATTTATTTAAATCTGATCACATACTTTTTTTTTTTTTACAAAATAACTCTTTTATATGTATTGTATAAACTTTTATTGAAATTCTAAGTAAACTTCAAAATAAGATTAATACATTAATTTGGATAATTTTAATATTATATTAATTAAAAAATATTCAATTTTTAATAACACATTGATAATAAACACAGGAACTGATTCAAGTATTTATCAACAAAAAATAATTTTATATTAATTTATTCAGACGTTCTGACAAAAACTGATGGAAAAATAACTCAAAACCTATACCTAATAAAATCATTAATGAACTGTGATTATTTACAAATGTGATCAACAAAAAATGTAGTTTATCTTATTTAGATTTTATAATATATATTTCAATAAAAAATATTAACATATAACGAGCCATTTAGTTGAAATTATTATGAAAATAAAAATAAATATTACCAATGCAAGAGTATAAGTCATAATAAAATTCTAAATTTAAAACAGGAAAAAGTGATAATAACACAGGAAAAATACGAGAAAAATAGATTTTGGTAACCAGTGGTAACCCTGAAAATATAAAAAAAAGAACTTACTTTATTGCAAATTGCAAACAATATACTAATAAAATTTGAATATTGTCTATTTCTTCAATTATTTTATTGAACAATGTTTATAATTTCACTCATACACAGTTTACTGAATAATAGAATTGTCTAGTAGATGTTTTGTGCCAACATCCCTATCGCACTGATTGACTTGATTCACCTGCTTTTGAACTTGTCGGCTGCTAAATAAAACTAAATCACTCACAATTAAATAAAAACTTAAAACTTGCAAACGAGGGTTACTAAGAAAATTAGTTTCAACTCAACTTGGCGAACAAGAGGATGACTGATAAGTGATGAATTTCTAAAATCTATCATCTTTGGATAGAAAAAAATTATTACTACAGCAAGATAATCTAATTGGTCAGTTTTCCATAGAGGGTGGGTGGGGTGCCCAGACTTAAAGAGTACTAGAGAACAAGCGGAAATAAATAAACATTTCCCAAAGCAATAAAACTTTGGACTAAAAAATTTTAAAGAAACTATATTTTATGTTGTCGCAAATGTTGAATATCTGCTATATTGTATAATCAGTACGTGACAAAACGCATATTTTTGAATATTTATAATTGAATCTGACGCAGTCTTCTGTTTGCAATTGCAACTACTATTTAAAACAGAATTTTTATAAAGATCCCTAAAAGTAGATAACTATAGTTGTTAAAGATATACATAAAATTCGCAAAACAGAGGAAATTGTTTCCAGATGTTACTTTTATTGGCGACGTACAATAGCAGATACCTAGCTAGCCGGCCGAGAGCCGACCGCTAGTAAATAGGGTCTGGCGTCTGGCCTCCTTGCAGCGGGGTTGTGGAACCGAATGAATGACGACAAAGATAAAAAATTGCCTTTGCATTTTTAAGTTTGCTCGAAGAATAACAAAATAATGTTAAATTTTACGATATTTTTACATAACGATTCAAAATAATTTTATTATGACAAGAAAAATATTTTTTTTAAAATTTTAATTTTCCGGAAAATCCTCTTTGTCTTGGGGACCATTTGGCGCCCCTCTGCGAGTGGCGCCCGGGGCATGATAGACCCCCTTGCCCCCCCCTCGCTACGCCACTGGAAAGTTTAGAATCACAAAATAATACAAATTTTGATGCTGTTTGTATGAAAGAAGAAACTTTTGAGGTAGATATGGAATATGATACAAATATTAAATTTGAAGAAAGTTTGAAATCAGATTCTTTACATTTACATTCAGAATTAATAATTAAGGGAGAATATTCTGATTTTGAGAATGAAACCGATGTACATACTAATGAGAAACCTTATAAATGCAAAATATGTGACAGGAATTTTACTCTAAATGGAAACTTAAAACGACATATCCGTTCTCATACAAATGAGAAACCTTATAAATGCAAAATATGTGAGAGGAATTTTACTCAAAATGCTAACTTAAAACGACATATCCGTTCTCATACAAATGAGAAACCTTATAAATGCAAAATATGTGAGAGGAATTTTACTCTAAATGCAAACTTGAAACGACATATCCGTTCTCATACAAATGAGAAACCTTATAAATGCGAAATATGTGAGAAAACTTTTACTCAAAGAGAAAATTTAAAAACGCATATTCGTATCCATACAAATGAAAGACGTTATAAATGTGAAATATGTGAGAAAACTTTTACTCAAAGTCAAAACTTAAAAACGCATATTCGTATACATACAAATGAAAGACCTTATAAATGCGAAATATGTGAGAGAACTTTTATGTGGAGTGGTCATTTAAAGCAGCATGTCCGTTCTCATATGAAGGAGTAACCTGATGAATGCGTAATAGAAAACTTTTCCTCAAAGTAGAAATTAAAAAGAAAGATATTCATATTCATAGTTACGATTTAATTTTTGTAGTTCTCTTTTTTTAATGATTAATTTTGAAATATTGTTAAGCTTTATTCGGACTGCTCTTTCGCTAGCGAAATCAGTATTTTGTTTTAGCGAAGACCTAGTGGTTCTGAACCGAACTACATGTGATTTTATGGGAATACATTGCAAATGCACGGATTTAGTTTCATTAGCAAAATGGCCAAGGTTCCTAACTAAAATTCACTTATGTTTTAGGAACGGCCCATCACATTTTACTAAAATGAGATAGCGATGAGTTTATGTTTTTATGAAAGAAACGTAAAATTTATAATATGTAAATGAGCAGTTTGGAAGATAAAATTAATATTATTTTGAAAACGCGTATTTCACATAATAAAATAACAATCATTTTAGACACATCAGAAGAAAAATTGACAAAACAGATGGCGAATTCATCCTATAAACCTATAAAATTATATTTCTGTCTTATACTTTTCTAAGTGTTATATTTTGCATTCGTATTTTTCAAATGATTGTACAGGTCTTATTTTGTATAATCATAAATTCTTCTTCAGACATATTTAACATAACAAAACAACTTAAACTGTAAAAAAAAACTGTATTGAACGTAACCAAAAATGTTTAGAATGTATACAATGTAACCTGTAAAGTCAAAAATAATTTTTAACAATATTTTTCAAGTTTTTGCACTGTGTTACGTCGTGAAACTATTATTTGATTACACCTAGACCTCGCTTTGCGTCGTTTCGTTTTGCGTTTTTTCGAAGTTGCGTCGCTGCTGAATTAGTACCAATTTTCACTGTGCGTCGTTAGATTTTCGAAGTTGCGTTGTTTTGGGTTCGAGTCTATTTTTTTTGCTATAGAAAATGCTATAGAAAATCATAATTCACTTTGCGTCGTTTCAATTTGCGTCGTGTTTTTCTGGAACGTAACCACGACGCAAAGTGAGGTCTAGGTGTATTCTATTGTAAAGATGAAAGTATTTGGCCAAATCAATTTTATATATTTTTTCAATTTATATTAATTATATTATTATTAAGTATGTAAAATATATTTAATGTTATTTATAATAAAATTTAAATTAATAAATAAATCAATACTATTATGTAATATGTATTAATAAGTTGTTTTTACCTAATTTAATAATATGAATAAATTTTTTTAATTCCTTTAAATTTGGTTTAATCATGTAAGTCTAGTCAATAAATATTGAATGAAGTTTATTGACTTTAGCTGCAGAATTAATACTAAACTTAATTTTTCTATTTGTTTGAATTTCGTTTAATGTATGGACGGCCTTGTTTACACAACGACTGCGCCTATCCGGACACTGATGAAATTACAAAAATAAATGAAGTAAAACTCTAATTATTATATTTGGTTATTTCTCGTGTAAAAGTATTTACACTAGTAACTAGTTGAATAATGATATTATTTCTAAATAGTAATTTACGCAGTTTTGAAACATATTAGAAATCTTCGCAATTCAATACATAGGTACATACGTATGTACGTCGATTATTAATAAATATTAATACAGAACTTCAATCTAAAGCCGTTTTATTTTAATATAATTAGTTATGAAAGATTTTTTATTATACTGTATACTACTTACCATCACAAAACTATATTTTTATTTTTACAATCAAATACAAATCAATTTTATTTGCAAATATTAAAATGATTTAATAAAAATGCTTTCTGTTTTATCACAAATAGGTTTGTGTAGAATTTATATTAAACACATACATACGTATTAAAGAAATTTAATTATATTTTACACATCTATTTATAAATAGTCTGAATATTTTTAATTAATATAATTAATAAATCACATATAATTTTATAAGCGTATTAAACCGCACTGCAATTATGTACAAATTAAATAAAGATTATATGAGAAAAATATTTTGGAAAAATAATATTCAGACAAGTAGAAATAAATGAATTGAATATAAAATAAAAAATTAAGAATACAATTTGCTTTAATTACTTTTTCAAAATGCTGCAATAAGAAAGTCAATCAAATCCAAATTACGTTATTAAACAAGAAAAATATATAATTTTATTTAAATTTTTACACACACACACACATGTATATAAAAAATAAATTTCTTATACAATATAAACATTGGTAAATATAAAATATAGGTATATTATATAAAATATGATAAACCTAACAAATATTATTTACTAATTATTATCATTTATTTTTTGGGATCTTTATTTTCGATAGAAATTTTTAAACGTTAAATCTTGAATTTATAGAATTTTTTTGAGCTGATATACCGTAGTTGATCTATCCTCGTTGCAGACGTTTCGCCATACACCGAAGATGACGTCCTTAGAGCTTAGTGACTGAATGACAGTTTCTGCCCCGCAATCTGGTATATATACCTGTACCCCCACCATTTTCTTCAGGTGTGAGTACGCCATTAACCAATTATGAATGAGCTGGCTACACTGCAAAAAAAAAAAAATGTTTTCAACATTTACAACTTACTTGATTTGTAATCGGTGTTAATTAGTGATCTTTGACCAGTGGGTACGTTGAGTATTTATATAATCTTACATCACTAATTAAGACTTTATCTTTTGCTACTGATGATGAAAGCTTAGCATTCGAAATACGTATATAGCTCTTTTTTAAATATTACTGTTTGCGGTTTTAGGAAAATTATTTAATTTTATTAACTTTTCGCGACAGTTAGAACATATTTTAATTTATATTAATTTGTTTATTTATAAATCTATAATTTATATAATATATGACTTTTGATTAAATTTCTCAATTGCTTTTAAAAACAGTGGTGTAGCCAAAAACTTATCATGGGGAGGGTTACTAAAGAAATACATACATACATACATACACAATCACGCCATGTACCAATTAGGGTGTGGCACAAACTCTTTTCATCATCTCGAAATCAGTCGTCTCCAAACATTCCTATCCAGCACAAGCAACTTTCGCTTCATCCACATTCATAATTCCTTTCTCATACATGCTCACTTCTATTCCTGCTACTTGGAAATTTTTGCACACGCAAGCCACCCTCTCAATCATACCACTCCAACTACTCATCGGACGTCCACCTGCAAACGTATACCATCAAAATCATTCAAATAAATCTTTTTAACAGCAAACCTTTATTAGACGCATTCGCTGAACATGTCCGAACCATCTTAACTGACTAACACCAACTTTTGCTACAACATTTTTTTCAATTTCCCACTCATCATACACTAATCGTATTTCGTACTCGATCTCTCCTATTTACACCACATACCCCACGTAAAAATCTCATTTCCACAGCAGTCATTTTCCGTTTATACTTTTGCAACCAAACCCAACATTCACTACTATACATCAACGTAGGCACCAAAACTGCATTGTATATACACAAACGGGCTTCTTTGAAAACATTTACATTCCTAACAAAGAAATGATATAATATTAATCAATAAAGATAATACTATAATTTGTATAAAAAATAAAGAGCAATAAAAATTATTTTTATAAAAATAAAAATAAAATAACATATTTCATATTTCACATACGTATGTTTTTGGTAGTTTAGGTTTGGGGGGGGGTTAACCCCCCTAACACCCCCTGGCAACGCCACTGTTTAAAAATATCAATAAATATTTTTTTTATTGCTAATTTGATGTTTGAAAAATATTTTGATGTCATCAGATCTAAAAATACTTATGTTTTTTTATATTAAAAAAAATAGTACCTATATTACCTTATTGTTGTAATCTAGAAATTAAATGACAGCAAGATGGCATTGCTTGTTTAGTATCTTCATGGATATATTGGTCGTAATGTAAAGTCCACAGAAACATCTTCAAGAAGAATCGTACCTTCTATTATAGATATTTCAGCAGAATAATTTTATAGCAAAATTTTTTATTTATTTTTTTTAGAGCCAAAGTATACTAAGTTTTGATTAATAATTTTTAATTGGCGTTCAAATAATGAAAGATTCCATTTGTTTTATTAATAAATTATATTTTTTAAATTATTGGAATGATTATTGAATAATAAATATAGAAATATTTTACAATAATTTAAATATAGCTAATAATTTTTACTTAATTTGATAATGATAGAAAATGTTTATAATAATCCCTTTATTACCCATTAGTATGAAAGATTTAGATTATATTATGAATGGTTCGGTAGAATGTAAAATCTAATTACTTGAGTTATCAAGTTTTATTTTTTTAAATTTTCCTCCAGCCTGAATTAATAGCTTTTCAATTTCTTGATTGTGACGGACATAAAATAATGCTGTACATCCATTTTTGTTGGGAATATTTGGATCTGCTTTATTTTTTATTAATAACTCGATAATTTTTAGATTTTCGCGTTCAACAGCCAAATGTAACGGTGTATTTCTATCATAGTTTGTAATGTCAGGATCTGCTTTATTCTTTATTAATAACTGGATAATTTCTAGATTTTCTCCGTCAACAGCCAAATGTAACGGTGTATTTCCATCTTTGTTTTTAGTATTTGGATCTGCTTTATTCTTTATTAATAACTCGATAATTTCTAGATTTTTGCTTTCACCAGCCAAATGTAACGGTGTATTTTTATTATAGTTTGTAATATTTAGATCTACTTTATTCTTTATTAATAACTTGAAAAATTCTAGATTTTGTCTTTCAACATCCAAATGTAACGGTGTTTCTCCATTATTGTTTGTAATATTTGGATCTGCTTTATTCTTTATTAATAACTCGCCGCCAACTGCCAAATGTAACGGTGTATTTCCATCTTCGTTTTTAGTATTTGGATCTGCTTTATTCTTTATTAATAACTCGATAATATCTAGATTTTTGCATTTAGCAGCCAAATGTAACGGTGTATTTCCATAATAGTTTGTAATATTTAGATCTGCTTTATTCTTTAGTAATAACTCGATAATTTCTAGATTTTTGCTTTGAACAGCCAAATGTAACTGTGTAATTCCAAAATAGTCTGTAATATTTGGATCTGCTTTATTCTTTATTAATAACTCGATAATTTCTAGATTTTCGCTTTCAACAGCCAAACGTAACGGTGTATGTCCATTACAGTTTGTAATATTTGGATCTGCTTTATTCTTTATTAATAACTCGATAATTCTTAGATTTTCGCGTTCATCATAGTTTGGAATATTTGGATCTGCTTTATTCTTTATTAATAACTCGATAATTCCTAGATTTTCGCGATCAACAGCCAAATGTAACGGTGTATTTCCATCATAGTTTGTAATATTTGGATCTGCTTTATTCTTTATTAATAACTCGATAATTCCTAGATTTTTGGGTTCAACAGCCAAATGTAACGGTGTATTTCCATCATAGTTTGTAATATTTGGATCTGTTTTATTCTTTATTAATAACTCGATAATTTCTACACTTTCCCATAGAACAGCCAAATGTAACGGTGTATTTCCATCATAGTTTGGAATATTTGGATCTGCTTTATTCTTTATTAATAACTCGATAATTCCTAGATTTTCGCGTTTAACAGCCAAATGTAACGGTGTATTTCCATCATAGTTTGGAATATTTGGATCTGCTGTATTCTTTATTAATAACTCGATAATTCCTAGATTTTCGCGTTCAACAACCAAATGTAACGGTGTATTTCCATCATAGTTTGGAATATTTGGATATGCTTTATTCTTTATTAATAACTCGATAATTCCTAGATTTTCGCGTTCAACAGCCAAATGTAACGGTGTATTTCCATCATAGTTTGGAATATTTGGATCTGCGTTATTCTTTATTAATAACTCGGTTATTTCTAGATTTTTCCACTTAACAGACAAATGTAACGCTGTATTTCCATCATAGTTTGTATTATTTGGATCTGTTTTATTCTTTATTAATAACTTGATAATTTCTGGGATTCTCCAGTAAACAGCCAAATGTAACGATGTATCTCTTTCACAGTTTTCAATATTTGGATCTGTTTTATTCTTTATTAATAACTCGATAATTTCTAGACTTTGCCATTGAATGGCTAAATGTAACGGTGAAATTCCATCTTCGTTTTCAGTATTTGGATCTGCTTTATTCTTTATTAATAACTCGATAATTTCTAGATTTTTGCATTTAACAGCCAAATGTAACGGTGTATTTCTATAATTGATTGTAATATTTGGATCTGTTTTATTCTTTATTAATAAGTCGTTAATTTCTAGACCTTGACATTGAACAGCCAAATGTAACGGTGTATAACCAGATTCGTTTGTAATATTTATATTTGCTTTTTTCTGTATTAATAACTCGATAATTTCTAGATTTTTGCATTTAACAGCCAAATGTAACGGTGTATATTCATCTTTGTTTTTAATATTTGGATCTGCTTTATTCTTTATTAATAACTCGATAATTTCTAGATTTTCGCTTTCAACAGCCGAATGTAACGGTGTATTTCCATAATTGTTTGTAATATGTGGATCTGCTTCATTCTCCATTAATATCTTGACAATTTCTAAACAGTTATTTTCAACAGCACAATGTAATGGTGTATTTCCATTTTTATTTTTAATATTTATATTTGCTTTATTTTCTATTAATAATTTTACAATATCTAGATAATTGCTTTCAACAGCGAAATGCAATGCGGCCATCCTATATTTTCTATTTGTTTCATTAATATTTATCTTTAAATCTAAAAATAACTGGGCTACATTTTTGTTGTTAGTAATAATAGCCAGTAGAAATGGTGTATGTCCTTTGTTATTTTCAATGTCACTTTTTACTACATTGTTATTCTCTAAAAGAAATTTAATAATGTCTACATGATTCTTTACAACCGCATAATGTAAAGGTGTGCAATCTGCACATTTAATATGCTCTATATTACAAGCATCAATTTTATATACAGTTGTATCTAATTTATTTATAGCAGAATACGATAATTTAACATTAGGATTTGCTCCGTGTTCTAAAAAAATTTTGGTAAGTTCTGTATCATTTATCCACGCCGAGTAATGCAATAGTGTACCATATTTTTCATTTTCACCATTAATAACTGCACGAACATATTTAGATTCTATTGTTCTTAGTTCTTTCTTCATTTCTGTGTAGTTTTTTTGCTCCATCACTTTTATAAGATTCTTATGTGACTTGTCAAGTTTTTTAATTAAATCAACGCAGTTTGATGTAGTTTTTCTTTTAACAATTTCTACAGTCGTTGTGTTTTTATAATTGTAATTGTAGCCCATGTCGTGTTCGAGTATTTTTGAAATTATATCATAAAAATTTATTAAAGTGGCATCTAAGTTATTCCAGTCAAGTAAAACATTGATAAATCCAGTTAAATCAACATTTTTTTGTAGAAGAAGGTCTAGGAGTTGAATGTAATTTCTATAGTTACGTAAATCATCAATTGTTAAATATTTATTAATTACATCAACATTAGTTTTATTTAAAACTAATTTGATTATATCCAATGGTGCACCATATTCCATCAATTGAAATAACGGTAACATCTTATAATAAGGTGTATCTACAAAAATAATATCTGTTTCTAAAAAAGTTTTATATATTTTGAATTTTCTACGAATTATTATTTTTTGAGCACACTCATTTAAAATCTCACCACTTTTATCAATCCAGTTAAGATCAAAAAGTTGTTCTGATTTTATAAATTTTACAATATCTAAATGAGAATTTTCAGCAGCTAACCATAATGGACTTGTATGCCAAAAATCCGTTTCTATGGATTTTTGATAATCATTCTTCTCAAATATATTTGCTTTGATAAATATCTTAATAAAATTTATACAGCCAGCTTCAGCAGATATTTTAAATAAATTTAATGAATCTTCTGATTTTGTTTTTACTATAATCTGTTTAATAATTTCACGTTGATCGTTTGTTTGGATTAAATAATATTCCACTAGCATAAAGAGAAATTTTATAGATTCTTTACGATCTTCTACTCCTGGCCAAAAATAATAATTATAAAAATTTAATTTTTTTATATTATTTATTAATTTATTTTCTAATAAATTACTAATTTTATCAACACTATCACCTATACTACTTGTATTAAAGTTTTTCTTTGCTATAGAAGAAAAAAAATTATAAATTTGTAAGTTATAACCACTATCATATTGTACAAGTAGAAAATTATTCAGAATCTGTTTATATTCCTGGAAAGAAAGCGATTTAAATTTATCCCACAGATAATCTGCAACAAAGTATTCGGCAAATGTACGATGGACAAATTGCGGTTTATCATTAACTATTCGTTCAACAATGCCTGTTTTTTCCTTTCCTGATTTAATTTTAACCATTAGCTCATTAATTTTTGGTTTAGTTAACAAATCGTATATTTCATGTTTGTTGAGAATTGCGTAAAGAGCAAGTTCTCTGTGTTCTTTCACAAACATATTACGTTCATTTTCAATCATTTCTTGTAAACGTGGAGTAGAGATGTTTATATCAGGATGTTTATCTTGAATACTAATTTTAAATTTTATATCAATAAATTTTTCGTATAGTGTCGCTAAATCTAAGATTGATTCAAATGATACTTCTGTTTCTTTTGAGTTATAATATTTTTCAAATGTATTTTGCAAAATTTCAGCAATCATTTTTGCATGTAATGGAATTATCAAAAACTCATCATTTAATATCTGACCAATTTGTTTAAATAGTTCGGAAATAAAATTGTTAAATTTTATATCGTCTAATTTATCGATTTGTAATTGTGTTTTCCAAAAGTTTTTAAAAAATAATATTTGATCCTCTTTAGAAAACGATTTTAGATTATATGAAAACGTACTTAATTTATTTTCCAGGTCACTTTGTATACCATATGAACGTGTACTTATCCATACAGTTTTAGCATTAGTATTTTTTAAAGCTTTTAATAAGTCAGTAACGTCTTCCTTATAATGGGGACTAATTTCATCAAATCCATCAAAGAGTAAAACGACTTTACCTTGATTATAGAAATGATTAAATAAATAAATTTCTAGCAACGTTTCCGAAGTTAAATTATCAATATTTTTCGGTAAATTTAGAGAAATTATCTTATCTTTAATAGATATATGATCGAAAATATTTTTTATGTTTTCATTTCTATTTATTTGAAAAATAAATGTTTTGTACAAAAAGTTGACGGCATTTTCATTTTGCAATTTTGTTTCTTCTTCTTGTTGCTCTTCAAACTCTCTTGAATAATCTACTAAATTAATTCTTATAATCCATAAATTAGGATTTGGTTTTTTTGTTTTTATAGCTAAATGATTTAGTAGAGTAGTTTTTCCCATTCCAGGTTCTGCTGAGATAATTGTTATCTCATTGTTAATATCTTCAATTGTTTCCACAGGATACGATTTAATCTCCGATTCTTCTATAATTTCTCGTATTCTTTTCAAATTTCCACGACTTTTTTGCCATATAAATATATTGTCTATCGTTTTAAACCAATGTACGTTGGTTTCCTTGTATTTATTACACAACGACTCAAATTCTTCAAATGTTTCTGTAACTATGATTATATCTTGATTATTTTGAATATTTACGTCAGTTTGTTCGTTATACGTAACACATAATTGTAATTTTTCTAATTCTTCAACAACTAAAGAACTTTTTGTTTCTGCGATTCCATCTATTTTCATATATTTCTTCGCAATTTTAAAATTACACCGTGTAAAATTTCTCTTTACGTAATAATCTTTATAATTTTCGTATTTTGAATTTGTTAATATCTTGCCAATATTTAATTTTTCCTTATCTTCAACAATTAAAGATAATGCTTCTCCATCAATAAAACATTGTGATTTCTTGTCTATTAATACTCCTAAATTTACTGATTGTCCTTGAAATATAACTTCTTTTTTACATAATTCGGCTTGTGATTCAGATGTAAGATTATTAAAGTTATTGTTGTCATCTTTTATATATTCCACATATTTATTATCGAAATTGTCTTTTATAATTTCCATTATATAATTTTCTGTTTTTGGAAAAACTAAAATCATTTTTTTACTGGTGTCATTTCTAAGAACATCGCAGAATTTCTCTAATAATTGTTTTTCATTTTCGTTTGGTGTTCTATTACATTCAATTATTATCAGAAATTTATTTTTTGATTTAAAGGCAATAACAGGATCCACTGCAGAATTAACCAGAATATTTAAATCTTGTAAACTTGAGGCAATATATGAATCTTCTTTTCTGTTAAGTATGTTGAGCGTTTGAAATATCTTGATACTACTTAACACTGGACTTTTATAAGATTGTCTTAAAATTAAAACTTGTTTATCGTTATTCAAAAAAATTTTAAGCTTCTGTACTACGGCATTATTGTTATTAAATTGAATTCGAAAATTAGCAATAATACGTTTATAACATATAGACAAACTGATTAATCCCAAATCGGCAACAACTTGTTTTGAATCATCAAAGAATTGTTTTAATTCATCATGAGTGCGAAAATACGCTCGTCCAGGTCCTTCCCCTTCTTTACTTTTAATACGATGTTCTAACCATTTTAGCATATGATGGAAAAAACTATTGTAAGTAATATGATTAATTACAGTATATTGAGCACCAATTTTCTCTTGAATTACTTTCTCCAAATCTTCTCCAGATGGTTGTCCAACAGCAAACACCAATTTATTTAGAAATTCCTTTATTTCTTTCCTTATATCTGCAATAGATAATATTTCTTTTTCAAAACTTGTCAAAGATTTTATAGATGAAATTTCCATTTCCATTAAATTTGTCAGCGATTTAGCAAGTTTTGTCTTTAGCAATTTAATAGTTGATATTAATATTCTCAAATTTGTTAGCGATTCAATAAGTGATTTTTCTTTTTCCAAAATAGAAAATATTTCGTTTTCCAAATTTATTAATAATTCAATAGGTGATTTTTCGTTTTGTAATGTTTTTAGCGATTTACGAGATATATTTTTATTTAAATTTGTTAGCATTTCAATTTTTTGCGGATTTTCTATAATAGTTATTTTACTAAATAATATATCTGTTTTTAAATGTATCAGCGATTTTTCGAAAATTGGCTGTAAGTCATTTATAATTTGGTCTCTAACAGTTTCGTTTTTATTAAATTTATATGTATTATTAATTAAATTTAGTACATCATTGTCAATTTTCACTTTAATTAGATATTTTTTCCATTTCTCATTATTTTCCTTTGCCTTCGAGGAGTGGTTTTTCGATGAGTTTGATAAAAATTCAAAATTTGTATTAGTACAAATAATAAAATGTTCTTTTTGACCATCTTCAAATTCTGGATTTCTTATGTCTTTAATGTAAGAGATAAAATATTTTTGTAGACTAAAATCTTCATCATTATTTGACGACATAAGTTCGTTAATACGAATTGTATTGCTTTCATCTGGAAACTGTCGATGTTTAGCTTGTAGAAAACGGTAATATATTTGTCCATTTCGTTCATAACGCAATACTAAATCGTCAAATTTTTCAGCATCATCCATTTCAGTAGCTAAGCGAAAACGTATATCAGCATTCGTTGCTTCTATAGCATATAACATTAATAATTTTAACTGGTAAATAGAACCATGCAAGGAATGTTTTATGCCACTACTTTTATATGAATCTCGACTCTCATTCATTATTGTAAAGTTAACTTTCAATTATGTTAATTAAATTAAGTATTTTTTTTACAAAATCTAAACGCAACTTATAAAATAGAAGGTACGAATATGTTGATGCAAAACTAAAAAATAAAAATAAAGAAAATTAAAAAAGGTTTTATTTAATTCATAAAATTGAAAATAAATTTAATAATAATAATAAATTTATTCAGGGAACGCAAAGATACATGCAATATGAAATGTCTCAACAAGTAATAATTTTAAAAACAATTCATAACTTACAATTGAAGTAATCTAACGAATAGAAACCATGTTTGCAGAATACGTTTAAGCTTACATTTAAATATATTGGATGTACATTTTTTTTAAAATAAATAGGTAAATGGTTATATATTTTTATTGGCATATATTTCACATTTTAAGCGAAACACTGGCAAATCAACTTTATACTTTTGTCTAGTTCTATAATAATCATTGATATCATTATACAGTGTGAAGTATATAATTACCATTAGTTTTAACAAACAAAGCACATTTAAATACATGAAGTTTTGACATATAATTTTAAATATTTTATGAATATGATTTGAATTACCACCAGCATATGATTCCATAAGTAATTCTGAAGTAAATATAAGCATAATAATACGTTATTAAAATATTTATACTAACATGATCACGAATTTTATGAATTGTACAAGCAACGACATTTTTTAACAATCATGTCATTGTGATCTTTCCATGACAACAAGTTATCAAGGCATATACCTAACAAGATTAGAAGTGTATATGGGTGAACCCATATATAGACCACTTTGACATTATATCACATAAATGCTGAGAAATAGGAATAAAAATTTTATGTTGTTTTACCAAAATTTGGCAGCATTATTCAAAAAATTAATTTTATAAATATTATGCATAAAAAAGAATCTATTCTTTTACAAAGAGTATGCTTAAAATAAATTTTGAATAGTTTTGTATTTAAATTTAATTAAATTTTCAAACAAATTCTCCTAATGCCGAAATAAATTATATAATTATATAATTTCCATAAAAAAAATTACTAATTTTTTTTGAAAATTTATTATGGCTATATTATTTTTTTGTATTAATCAAATTTTAATTTTAAAAATATACAATTTTACTTCCGTACAAGGTTGCCTATTTTCCAAGAAATAACTTACTAAAATTTTTAAAATTTAATTTTAAATTTACTATTATCCAGTTTAATATATATATACTTGAAATAATTAAACAATTTAATTATTATACAATGTTGTCAGTTTTTAGAGAGACTATTCAAAATTTATTTCAAGCGTACTGTTTATACAATTTCAAACAAATTTTTAGGATAGATACTTTTTTATGCATATTAATAATAACAAAAACTAATTTTTAAAAAATGCTTCCAACTTTTGATAAAAAAAATATTAAATTTTTATTCTTATTCCTTAGTATTTTACCACGTTTTTATTAACTCGCTTTTTTCCTGTCTGTTTGGTACAAATTTTGCAATCGATTATAAACAACTTTCCGCTGAGCTAGAGAATTGAAACTTAGAAATATAACTCAGATCTGCGGATGACAATTCAATATTAACTAACTAATTAATTAATTAGATTAAAGTTAAATAAGAATAAAAAGCAAAAAATAATATTATTTAAATTAAAATAAAAAAATTTAATATACCAAGTGTTTTAACAAAAGTATAAAATAATTTCTTCTAGCCTTTCTTATACAGATTTATAACTCCAAAGAGAAGAAAAACGTGGGGGCGCATGCGATAGATAATAGTAAGGAATAGCTGTCGTTGCCTCATGTTTATACATATATCAATTTATTTTTTAATTTAAATAGTTTATGTGATATTGTCAAATGGTCTATATATGGGTTTACCCATACACTTTTGGTTTAAATATATGTAGATTAATTATTTAATGTTTCAAAATATATCAATGCAAATATGCATTATATCAATTTAAATATACGTTTTTTTCCATCTGATATGAATTTTGTATTGAATATAATAGTAAATTTAACAACGTTTCATCAAATTGGTAACACCAATTTATGCAAATTTACTAAAACAATTAATAACATTGAACTGTTTCATAAATTTTAAAAATCATTTAATCAGGCGAGTAACATTAATATTATAATAAATTATTAAAAGTGAAATAGTGCCACTTGCGTACAAATATTATTTAGTAACACTTGCGTACAAATAAGGGTCGGGTCAAACCCAGGTAGTGAAGCTAGTTAGGTCGAGTGTCAGATGCGTACAGCTGTTTGGGAAGGGTCGAGTTGTGCTTATGGTCAAAATATAATATTTATAATACGCTATAATATCATAGCACATAATTTTTACAAATAATCAAGTCAGTATTTAATTTTAAAATTGACTAAGTTTATATTTATTGGTTTAAATTTGATTTGTGTAGATTAATATTTAATAAATTCATATTGTTTACCAACTTCGTTACTTTTTACTGTATTATGATAAATTATGCTTAAATTCGTGATGTTAAATTTGTAATAATAATTACATAAACTTTTTCTCACACTTTTCCCAGAAGGACTTCATCCTTTCTCGACCTTTCCAAACCGACCCTTCCCAAACGGCTGTACGCATCTGACAGTCGGCCTAACTAGCTTCACTACCTAGGCTTAACCCGACCCTTATTTGTACGCAAGTGACTCTAAATAATGTTTGTACGCAAATGGCACGTACGCAAGTGGCACGACACCATAAAGTAGGCATTTTTCAAATAAATTATTATAAATAAAATAAGTTAACCTGATTTTTTTACCACTTTGACTGCAAGGAAAATGTGGTATAGTAATATCGGTAAGGCGGCGGCGCGGCGTCTGTAACAATTAAAAAAAAATATATATATATAAAAATCTTTCAAAGAGCCTAGATGACGAATCTGAACTTAGTTTATCAGGGTGTATATATGTGCGTTGTCAGTTCATTCGCAATTCAACCGATTACAATAAAAATTTTAGGATAGATTTTTTTAGTAGCCAACATGGTTATGTAGTTTTAATTTTTTCAGTGAAATCAACTTTCCGAAAAAAAAAATATTAAAAATTTATTATTGCTACATTATTTAATCAATTTAAATCAAATTTTTGGAAAAAATTCTTATAGTGCTTACATAAATTATATAATTTTAACAAAATACAGTGTTGCCTGCTTTTCGAGAAAATTTTTTTTGAAAATTTACTGTGACTATATTATTTATCTACCATTAACTAAAATTTTACAAATGATTTTTTTAGTTCCCACAAAAATTATATAATTTTACTTGAGTACAGGGTTGCTAACTTTCCAAGTAAAAAATTACTATAATTTTTAAAATTTAATTTTATTATTTATCCAGTTTTATATATATATATATATATATATATATATATATATACAGTCGATTCCGCTTAATTGGGACACATCGGAACTAGAGCATTTTGGCCCAATTAAGCGGCTGCCCCAATTAAGCGAATTTTATATAAAATTAAACAATCCATATTTTTTTTTCAATAATTTTATTTTGTAAATTCTTGGACAAAACTATATAAACTTTTAAGAAAAAATAATAATAAATTCCAAAATAAAATAATAAATAGGTACATACATTTTTAATTCAATGCAAAAATATGTCAAGTGTAGTCTGTCTTTTGTTTTTGTAACATTTCACTTCTACAAAATCAGCACAAGTATTCAAGTGAATCAAAAAGATATGAAGCGTATTATATTAAATTCTTTGTAAATATTTTTTCTTGTGAATATTTGTAACATAATATGTACTGTGATCCAGGGGCGTAGCAAGACCTTTGTGGGCCGGTGTGCCACTGGGATTAAGGGGCCCCTCTTTACTCCTTGTATTGTTTAAAATTTTAATGTTCTTTTGGCTCATTTTAAATACTAAATGTCATTTTTATTTTATGTCAATTTGTTCCTTATTCGAAAAAAATTTTCAAATAAAAGTTGTTTTATTTTTATGGTAATCAAAATTAATGAAAATTACTTTTTTTTAAATGCAATTTGTATTTTCAAAATTAATAAATTAAAGTGAAATTCCTAAAGAAACAACTTGCCAAGAAATATATATGTATGTACCTAATAAAGTTGGCTTAACCATAAACAAGAAAGATGTGAAGATTTTTGATTTAACAATTCAGACGATAATTTTAGGGTAAACGTTTTTAACGCTACGTTAAATATTATAATTGCACAATTAAAAGATAGATTTTCAAGTTTTACGGAAATAAATAAATTATTTAGAATAATTTTCCCAGAAAATTTAAAACAATTATCTGATGATGAAATAATTGATTTATGCCAACTTTTACTAGACAAATATACTGACGATTTAACCGCAGATTTTAAGGCACAGATATTATCTTTTAGAAAAACCTTTAAAAAACAGTTAGAAAATATTAATTCGGTATTTGAATTAAGAGAATTAATATTTACAGATTATTCTATTCTTAGTTTGGCATTTCCGGAACTTTGTACCGCTCTTATTTTGTTTTTAACATTTTTCGTATCAACTTCTAGCGCTGAAAGATCATTTTCAAAATTAAAACTTATTAAAACATATTTAAGAAACTTTATGGGGGAGAATCGTTTATCAAATTTGGCGATTTTGAGCATTGAAAATAAAAGAGCACGTAAATTAAATTTAAATGAAATAATTGGCATCTTTGCTTTTATGAAAGCGAGAAAAGTTAAGTTTAGTTAAAGTTAATGAACTATGTTTGTAAACATAAACTTTAAATTTGATTTGTACTGTATGTTTTTGTGTTTGTAAACTTAAAAGAATTTATGAAAATGTATTTAACTTACTTTAATAAACTAATTTATATAATAAATATATTTAATAAAATGAATGGTATTTTATTCCTCTTCTTTGTTTTTTATTTATTACAAAAAAATTAAAATAAACAAAAAAAATGGTAAGTATTAATGAAAATAAGGCCCTATTGGGCACTTTGGCTCGTGGGCCCCTCTCGTTTATGGGCCCGTGTGCACCGCACTCCTTGCACCCCCGGTTGCAACGCCTCTGCTGTGATCTTAAATTTACTGGCCCAATTAAGCGGAATGTTGTCCCAATTAAACATGTAAATTTACTGTTGGTTCCTTGGTTTGGTTTCTGTTCTTTGAGATTTGACCCAAATAAGCGGCTGCCCCAATTAAGCGGTGGCCCAATTAAGCGGAATCGACTGTATATACTTAAAAGAATTGAGCAATTTTCTGGAAAAACTATTCAAGATTTATTTTAAGTATACTGTTTGTACGATTTAAAACAAAATTTTCAAGATAGATTCTTTTTTATGCATAATAATTATAAAATTTAATTTTTGAATAATGCTGCTCAAACTTTTGCTAAAAATATGTAAATAATTTATTTTTATTTCTTAGTATTTATGTGATAATATCAAAGTGATCTGTCTGTATATGGGTTTACCCATATACCTCTAATTTTGTTTTTGATAATATGTGGTGGGGAGCGGAATGGTTCAAATGGGACATATCTTGCAGGACCTTAAGGGGAGGTTCTTTTATAATTGTACCAAAAGTACCTGATATTAGACAATTTTTTTTGAGGAACTGAAATGACTTAGACATGTGCGCTTTTTTGCAAAATGTTTATTAAAGTTTAACAAAATTTTTTTAGTTTCGGATATTTAAAAATGTCGTCCAAAATGGCGGTTCCGGGAAATGATGTTGTAAAAACAAAATTTATTCACGGGCACGATACAGGTCGCAATTCGTCACCTAGAAGCATGAAACCAAAACGACCTTAAAGACTATATTTCATAGAGGAATCTCAACCTAAAACACATCAAAAAATTCGTTATAGAAATAAAATGGCGGCCACTTGAAAATAAGGTATTGTTTTTTCGCATGATTTTTCTAATTTAACCTGCTGTAAAAAATCGTTAATGATCAAAATGTTGCAATTTTATAGGTTGAGTTGCCCGAGGATTTTGTTTCCTTTCAGAAGGACAAAACGCGAAGTTGATTGGTTGAACGTTTCAAAAGTTACAATGCCCGTGGATTCGAAAAATGTAGTTTCGGATAAAACGCGTTTAAAGTTTTGAAAACGGTTTTTTCTTGTACAATTTGAGTTACTTGATCAATTTGTCCAAGAATAAGTGAATTTATAGTTTTTTGGGGTCGCTGAATACGAATTTGAGGTCAGATTTGAAAAATTCAAAATGGCGGATCCAACATGGCGGCCAAAAATTGATCTTAATCAATTTTTATGAAATTTTGACCACAAGGATTTTCGAGAAGATTGAACAAAAAATCGAGAACATTTTTGAAGAATTCAAATGATCAACTTACAATCAATCCGCGATTCCGTTGAGGAACGCGCGGCAAATTTGCCGCCTGAGCGCCCGTCACCGCTCAGGACATCGGTCCGTTCAAAGCCGTGTAGCGACGGAACTAATTCACGGATCACCTAATCATTTTACCCACATATTCTAGACAGTTATAGCATTCGATTTATGCAATAAAAAAATCGATTTTTTTTAAAAATTATAGAACCTCCCCTTAAAGACAAGACCTCAAATTTTTTTGTTCAAAAAATTTCATTCAACTTAGTTCAAAATTGACCGAGTTATACTTATTTAAAAATCCGTAATTTTTCAGATTTTTCAAGTGGCGCGTTTTTTTTTTACCGAGTGTAATTATTATATAACTATTCGTCAATAAACAATAAACGCACAAAAAATCTGTCTATTGTTAATTTTTGGTTAAAAATATTTTGTTAATTTTAAAAATAATAATTATTGCAATTTCTGAATTTGTAATACTATACTTTACCGACAATGTTATTTATTTGGTAGACTATATAATTTTTGTGGGCACTAAAAAAATATTTTGTAGATTTTATAAAAATGTTTCTTAGAAAGTTGACAACACTGTACTGTAATACATTAAAATTATATAATTTATATGGGCACTAATAAAATTTTTTGTAAAAATTTAATTAATCTCGAATAAATAGTGAGGCAAGAATTTAACTTTAAAAATTGTAGTATTTTTCTTTTTTTTTTTTCGAAAAATAGACATAATTATAATATTAGTAAAATTATATGATTTATGTGGGCACTAGAAGAATCTTTTGTAAAACTTTGATTAAAATGGGATAAATAATAATAGCCACAATTATATTTTAAAAACTGTAGTTGGCATCACTGGAAAAAATAAAACCATTTAACACTGAAAATTTCATTTATTTTAGACTTTGAACAGTCTAGGAAGAATTGCGATCACAAAATTTTAACGAGTGAACAACCTACTTTCATAAACTTTAAAATTCATAATTAATTTCGAATAAATTGTAAAACCGGGATAAAATTTTAAAAAATTTAGTATTTTCATTCTCGGAAAGTTGGCAAAACTGAATATTTGTAAAATTTATGTAAACATTAGAAGAATCTTTTGTGAAAATTTGGCATCAATAAATAATAATAAGATCAGATAATCATCTTGGGCATTAAATAAGCTTATTCTGAATATTTTATTAAAATCGGTTGAATCGTCCAGGAAGAGTTGCGATCACAAAATTTTAAAGGACGACCGAAATATGAAGGATATATATATATATATATATATATATATATATATATATATATATTACTTTTTGAAAATGTTATAATGTTATAAACAACATAATGAACACTATATCACTTTTCCTTGCAGTTAAAGTGGTAGAAAAAGCCACAGCAATATCAATATGATTTAGAAAATTAATACTGACAAACCTATATCAAATCATTGTACTAATTTCAATCTATTTTCAATTTCAATATTTATTTTAAGCATACTGTTTGTACGATTTAAAACCAATTTTCAGCATAGATTCCTTTTTTATGCATAATAATTATAAACTTTAATTTTTGTGCAATACTGTCCGAAGTTTTGGTGAATAAATAAAAAAATTTTATTTCTATTTCTTAGAATTTATGTGATAATGTCAATATCTAATACAGATATTAGATTAGGAATTTAATCTAAGTAAAAGATTAGTCAATGAAATTATTTACATTAAAATTAATCCAAATTATATATATATATATATATATATATATATATATATATTTTAATATTCAAGAGGATATTGAAAATTTTAGTGGGTCAGAAGATCGTCATAATATTTTATTTTCGAATTTACATGGTTTGTTTCTCTTGATTGTAGTATAGCAAAAAATTGTCAAATTTGAGTTTTTACTTTATACACTGTTGATTTAATTTGTGGTGTAATATTTTAATAAGATTTTATTGTAATTTTTTTGCAAATAATTTATTCTCGGAAAGTTAGCAAGTTGGAAAAAATAAAACCACACTCCGACCATCTTGGATACTAAATAAACCTAGTTGCGATCACAAAATTTTGACTGACGACCGAGCGAGCAAGCGAGCTGACAACGCACATACATAAATCTACATTAACTAAGTTTGGATTCGTCATCTAAAGGTTATTTGAAGAATTTTTATAATTTTTTTTTTTTAATTTTGCAGACACCGTTTTGATCACTATACCACATTTTCTTTGGTAATAAAAACAACAATGCATCAAAATTAAGATAGTGAATAAGAAAAATTATTTAATTAAAAGTAATGCAAGTAGAAATACGCTTATTATTATGAATTAAATATTATCAAATTATAATAAATTAAATAAATATATTTATTAATACAAAATATAATAATATAATTTATAATTAAATTATTAAAAAAAATTGATAAATAAATATTTTTTCATCATACAATAAAACTCGCAACAAAAAAAGTCAGTCTGTGTCTCGTATTTTTTAAGTAAAATCATTGATTATACTGATAAAGTCAACAAGCTTCCTTCCCCCTCTTTATTCAATGCCACCAAGCAATTGTCTAAATTTAGCGACAAATTAAGAAATTGAATAGTTACACCAAAAATCGGAAAAATAAGAACAAGTTAGAAATATAAATTAAACTAAAATTATTCGAAATTGTACTCACCTCTTAGAAATGATTGCACTACACTAGTTTTTTTCTTCTGTTATTGTTCACTGTATTAGCTTCAAACAACAAATCGATATAATTTGTAATAATTTCATATTACTTACCTATATTATCTAATCTATACGAATATTTAAAAAATCTTTTGATAAATTTTATCTATTTTTGTTCGTCAAGTGCATTTTACCTACCATGAACGATATTGCAAATTAGGAAATTATAAAAATTCAATGGCATTTAAATAAATATTGTCAATATTGAAAATTAGTAATGTTCAGGGTGGCTTTTTGCCAGAGAGAGAGAGAGAGAAAGAGAGAGAGGATGTACGGATTAGATGTTTGCTCTTAGTAAAATTGTCAAAATGCCACTTGATATTGAAAGTACTAATGCATTTTTAGTTTTAAGATGAGCAGAACAAGTCCCGCTCTGATTATTTTCATAAAACAAATAATATTTTTTCTGCCTATGATGCCAGCGTTTTGACGGGCATTCTATATATATTTAAAATAAAGATTTGCAATGTCATGTTGAATAGATATATCTTTTTGTCAATATTTAACTTTATATTATATATATATATATATATATATATATATATATATATATATATATATTTATATATATAATTATGTATTTAAAATAAAATTAGTTACCGTGATTTTCAAACGTGTAAAATTATACTTTCACTTTTAAAAAAAAATTTGCTTACCAACTTTCCTTTTCTAGTGATTCTTGTAACCAGTTTTATATAGTTAAATAGCATATTTTTTCTGATTTCAACAATATATAAGTAAAAAATCTTTCGGAATTTATTATATTAAAATAAAACTGCTTTAATTTAAAGTTATATATTAATATTTATTTATAGTCGACGTTTCCACGAACTCAGCGACCGTCTTCATCAGGAAAAAATGATAAAAATATCATTTACAGTAAATAAACATAACATAAAAACAAGTTACTAGGTAACAAAATACAAGTAATTAGATTTAATTAAGTACTTATTTGTTACATATCTAGTAACTTGTTTCTATGCTCTGTTATTTACTGTAAATATCATTTGTATTATTTATCCTGATGAAGATAGACGTTGAGTACGTGGATTATAAATAAATATTAATACAGAACTTTAACTTAAAGCAGTTTTATTTTAGTATATGAGTAGTTTGATGGAAAAGCGGCGAAGTGACACTGTACGTTTGGAAATAATGTCGATTTTTTAGGTGTTTTCGAACAATTTTTTGGTGAAATTTTGCAACAAATACAGTAAACAATAATTATACCGTTGGAAAGTGTATTGAATGAAGATTTCAGCAATAATTTTTTTGCAAAAAAATTAAATTTTTACTTAAAAAAATGGTGTCAAAGTGATCAGGTCAAAATTTAGATTTGCCGAAATGGTGGCAGAGAAAACTCGCGTTCTACATTTCTGAAACAAAAACAAATTATATGTTAGTACTTGTAGCACATGTAACTTTTGTTGAAACCTAAAAAATGTATAATTCTTACACCTATTTTTAAAATGATAACTTTCATTAAAAAAGGTGTCTAAAATTGACCTGTTTTTTTTTTTAAAAAAAAAAATAGGGGTGAAAATTGTATATTTTGTAGGTTCTAACGAAAGTTACATGTGTTACAACTACTAACGCGTGTTTTATCTGCCACAATTGGCAAATCTGAATTTTGACCTGACCACTATGATGCTATTATTTTAATTTAAAATTTGACTGTTTTGAAATATATATATATATATATATATATATATATATATATATATATATATATATATATATATTATTAACATTTTTCATGTTATCAATATTATCAAAATGATTTTTTTTGGTAAATAAAATTGCAATGCCGAATTGATAAGTATTTATTGATAACATTAATAAAAAAATACATTAAAACTTTACGTAAAATATTATAATTTTATAAAAAATATCTTAAGTTTGCGAAAAATATCTAAACTTTATGTGAAATATTAAAACTTTTTTGAAAATTTTTATAACGTTGTGAAAAATATTTTAACTTTGTGAAAAATATCTAAACCGTATGTAAAATATCTAAACCTTGTGTAAAATATATAAACTTTATAAAAAAATCTCGTAATCTCAAGAAAAATATTTTAACCTTGTGAAAAATATGTAAAATCTTGTAAAAAATATCTTAAAATTGTGATATATATCAAAACGTCATAAAAATCAAAACTTTATGAAAAAAATAAAATGGCTTTACTTCTATATTAATTTGCGTTTAGAAATTCAGGTTTTGAAGTACTCTAATTAGGGCAACTCAATTTTTTAATTTAAATTAATAGAGAACTAAAGCCTTTTTATTTTAATGTAATATTTTTCAAAAGATTTTTTTTACTAGGTTAGTTTTAGTTAATTCTTTTAATACAATTAAAATATATAATTTTGAAAATTCTATTTTAATAAAAGAATTTCAGAAACTGTAAATTATAAAAAATAAAATAATAATCTTTTTATATGTAGTATATATTTTTATAATATACAATAATATATACACATATAAAATTTGATTAAAATTTTCCATGTTATCAATCTTACCAAAATGAATTTTTTTGGTAAATAAATTTGCTACGCCAAACTGATAAGTATTTAATGATAAGACTACTAAAAAATTTACAACATTAATTTAATATTTTAAATATGAAAAATATTTTAAAAAATTTATTTATATCAAAATTAAATAATTTTGGTTTTGAAATAATTTCAATATTGCCTTTTATATTTCGGGAGCAGAGAACAAAAAACAAATATTTATGATTAAAAATAGCTTTTTGAATCAATTTTCGAAGCACTTTTTCCACTCCGACTGAGCTACTTCGAAAACATGCATTTTGAACGCATTAACTGCTTTTTCAGATGTCAAAAAACGTTGAGCTAGCAATTTTTGTTGATGTGCTAGAATAAAAATAAGTTATTTGGTGCCAAATCAAGAGTATACAGGGACGAATGACACGTCAAATCAACGGTTTGATTGCTCAAAAATATCACAATTGCTAAAGACTTATTAAAAATAACAAAATCTATCAAAAATGTCAAAATTTGAACATATTTTACAAAACTTTGTGTTATATTTTGTATATGAATATGCATTATGTCTCAGAAATAAAATGTGTTTAAAGAGTTATTAATGCAATTTATATATAAAATGTGTTTGTGAATGTGAATTTATTGGAAATATATTACGTATTTTTTTGAGAAATTCATATTTTATATATACCGGGTGATTCATTTAACCTGGAATTTGTTATATTTCGAAAAATACGCATCGGACAGAAAAATTTGCCGAAACCAAACTTTAATATCTCGAATGGGGGCATCCGCTAGTATTAAATTCCCGCCACCCCCTGCCCCCTGTGAGCGGGGCGAGGGGCAACTTTGAAATCTTAAATAGGAACCCCTATTTTTTATTATAGATTCGGATTTTACGATAAAAACTATGTACATTTCGTCCGAAAAAATTTTCGATTCTCGACAGATGGCGCTGTAATCGCAAAAAATAGATTTAACCTGGAATTTGTTATATTTCGAAAAATACGCATCGGATAGAAAAATTTGCTGAATCCAAACTTTATTATCTCAAAGGGGGGCAACCGTTAGTGCTAAATTCCCGCCACCCTTCCACCCCCTGTGGGCGGGGCAGGGGGCAACTTTAAATTTTTAAATAGGGACCCCTATTTTTTATCACAGATTCGGATTTTACGATAAAAACTACGTACATTTTGTTCGAACATTTTTTTTCGATTCTCGACAGATGGCGCTGTAATCGCAAGAAACTTTTAAGATTTCAAAGTTGCCCCCCGCCTTGCTTACAGGGGGTGGGGGGTGGCGAGAATTTAGTACTAACGGATGCCCCCCTTTAAGACATTAAAGTCTGGATTCGGTACATTTTTCTGTCCGATGCGTATTTTTCGAAATATAACAAATTCTAGGTTAAATCCATTTTTTGCGATTACAGCGCCATCTGTCAAGAATCAAAAAATTTTTTTCGGACAAAATGTACGTAGTTTTTATCTTAAAATCCGAATCTGTAATAAAAAATAGGGGTTCCTATTTAAGATTTTAAAGTTGCCCCTCGCCCCGCCCACAGGGGAAAAGGGAGTGGCGGGAATTTAGTACTAACGAATGCCTCCCTTTGAGATATTAAAGTTTGGATTCGGCAAATTTTTCTGTCCGATGCGTATTTTTCGAAATATAACAAATTCCAAGTTAAATGAATCACCCGGTATATATATATATATATATATATATATATATATATATATATATATATATATTTAGTATATTAAATATTTAATTAAAAACAACATTTTTTAAAAATTTTGACAAATTTTACAGTTTTAATTTTCAAAAAATTTTAACAAATTTTGTTAATTTTTTCAAATATTGACACTTACATTTTTTTATAATTTTGACAAAGTTTTAACGATGTTCAAAAAAATTAAAAATAATTTTTTCAAATATTGACTTTTTTAATACCATTAACATAAATGTATTAAGACTTGTTTGAAATAATTCAGCTTAGTTTTTCTCCCCAAAATTTGTTATTAATAATTTACATAATTATATAAAATACAGAAATAAATAAGTCGGTTTGTATTTTCAAAGAAAAACTAAATTTTTAATTATACATTATATAGAAATAAAACTGCTTTAGGCTAAAGTTCTGTATTGAAATTTATTTATAAGCAACGTTTCGACGAAACTCAATTCTCGTCTTCATTAGGAAAACTAACACAAATTTGTATCAGTTTTACTGATAAAGACAAGTGTGGAGTTTCGTCGAAACGTTGTTTATAAATAAATTTCAATACAGAACTTAAACCTAAAGCAGTTTCATTTCTATATTATTATTATTAATATTGTTTTTGTTATTAGACATATCAAGTATATTTTCAGAAATAATTAAAAAATAGAAAAATATATAGATTGTTTAGAAAAACTAACAATTATTATAATTGATTTAAAAAACTAATTTATATTTTTGTTGTTATTGAAATGGTATTCATTATTAAGTAATTGTACAAAAGTGATAAATAATACAATAAATTAAAAATTTGCAATTTAAAAATATATTTAATATTTTATATTATATAATGTGCATTTCCGATTTTTTTTTAATAAAAATGAAAAAAGCCAATTAATTTTCAATAATTTCTTACCAAATTTCAAATTAAAGCTTACAAAATACAATATAATCTGATAAAATTTATTAAATAAAAAATATTAGAGTTTTTACTTACCACCATTGATTATACAGGGTGTTTACGGTGTTCTGTGTATCTTTTTAGGGGGCGATAGTACACCTCGAAAGGAGTTGATAAACTTTACAAACGTCTTAGTAAAATTCGTCTTATAAGCGAAAGATAATAATTCTTTTAATTTTAAAATTAAACAATTAATTTGTTTTAAACTCTAATAATCTACTACTTTATTTAATATAGTACCTAATGGTATAAAATTTTCATAAAAAAACTAATGTTTTTGAAAAGGTGAAATATAAGTTTGTAACGATATAAATATGAATGTCTTAATTTTTATTTAAAAAATAAGTTTATATCATATTAGGGAAATAATACAATGTTTGTAAAAATAACAAACATAACCTACAATGTATTCTATATAGGTAATAATTAATTATTAATTAAAAAACATATCCAAATAACATAAACAAACTGAAACTTTTAACATATACTAACATAACAACAATTAGATAAGATATATTTTAATGTAATACGTAAGTAAAATAATTAAGACAATCACAACATAAATTTTTTTAAAAGAATTACAGTGGAAATAAGCGCAAACCAGGAACATCCTTATTAACATCCTTAACATTATTTTAGTTTATTTTCAGGTTTTCTATAACATTAAACATTTACAATTGTTTTAATGTTTGCTTTTTTGACAAAAAAGTACTGATTTTAAAAATGCTATATGGTTTATAAGTTACTATTTCCAGTTTGGTAAAATTATATCTTGTCACTACCGTGTATGTATATTCCGAATCTTATTCTTTGGTAATATCTAATTTTATAAACAGTTTGTTTGACTGAAAATCTTTTGCTTCTAATTGTAAGAAATAATCTGCATAAAAACAGTATTCAGCTATTTTATATATAACTTTTATTTTTTTCTCAAATGACTTTAAAGTTACAGAATCCGATATATGTAAAACACAATTATATAGATTATAGCTGGGTGACGTTGCAGTAACCAACCAAATTTCATAAAATTTATCGTTTTTGCGATTAAATAATATAATATCATCTATTTCATAAGAAATATAAAAATAATTAACAATATTTTCAAATGTAAAACACCATTCACCATTTGATCTACAAGATACAATACTATGTTCTAATGCATAATGCTGCAACAAAGATTCGAAATTTGTTTTTTCACACAAACAACAATTTTTGCGATATTTACAAAAGTACAATTGATGAATAAAACATTTGTCAAAAATATCTTTATATGTACAACCTAATTGATGATTTTCGCACACTGTATGTGTTGGGGTGCAACTTTTACACCACCAGCTATTATCTACATAATATGTTTTCTTATATACATTTTTATCTAAACATTTTCCACATTTTAATATCACAATTTCCCTATTGCTATCTTCTTCATCTTCAACTAACTTTCTTACAGTAATATTGAAGGTTGTTCTATCATATCCATTTTGCATTGCAATTAAAGCATCTATTTTAGTTTCAATTGCAGTATTTATCTGTATAACTCGTAATTCTTCTGGAACAACCTTTTCATTCCTTAAACAAGAAAAATTATCTCTCTTAATACACAAAGTGAAGCTATAGTTAGATGCCAAATTTGAATCACCGAAATGTCGTAACGAATGATATATTTTTTTAGTCGTAATGCATACTTTAGTGTGTAATAAAAATAACACATTAAACGCCAACAACAGAAATGATTTTTCGCTTGATGTGGTAATGTCATGAGATAAATTACAAGAGTTCTGTAATATTTTATCTGGATGTTTATCTTCAACATGTTGAAATAAATCAGTTTTCATTCCGGTCCATTCACATGAACCTGACTGCATTACCGGGCAAGTAATACAATTAAATTTACAATTAATTTTATGCTCGGATTGATCATTAAAATTAATTATTTTTGTACAACCATTTTCTTGATTTTTGCAAGGAAACTTTAAAAGACCAGCTACTGCTTCATAATGGTCCAAACGGAAAATGGTTTCTTCATCTTCAAGACTGGAGCATTGACCACAAATTACTTTTATTTCTGCGGTGAGATGTATTGGAGCAGACGATAGGAATCCATTACATTTATTACATTTTAATTTCTCGAGAATTTCGGCTGGCACTTTCATTATGGCCTAAAAAATAAAAAATTATAAATAATTATTAATTATTGGATTAGATTTATTATCGATTAAATAGTGCATTTTAACGTAAGATAAAAATGTGTTAAACCGAAATTAGTCCTGCAGAATTTACTAATTTTTGTTAAATTTACATCTATAAATATTGTAGGTGCCTGCCTACGTTGATGTATGGTAGTGAATGTTGGGTTTGTCTGCAGAAGCACAAGAGTAAAATAACTGCTAACGAAATGAGATTTTTACGTAAGGTAAATGATATAACTAATAGGCAGCAGAAAAATGATCAAAGCGCTATACGAAAATTATACTGCAAAAATAGAAGTAAATGGAAAACTATCACTAGACATAAAAACACGAAGTGGGGTTAGACAAGATTGTATACTGTCATCGATTTTATTTCTAATAGTATTTAGTATGTAGTAGTACAGTCAATCCCCCCCCCACCCTTTAAACCTCAACTGTACCATGTCATACATACAAATACAATTGTCATCGGAGCCTTAAAAAGAATATTCTATTTGTACCCAAATTTTAAATTTTAATTGAATACAAATTAATAAACTGATTTTTAATAGTTAATTTTTACAAAAATAAAATTTTGAATAATAAGGTTAAATATTTATTGGTAAACATTTATTTCTGAAAATAGAATTAATTCATTAAAATATTAAATTACTTGCAAAAGTATTACGATGTTAACGATAATTAATTTTAATTTATTTTATTACAAATTTTGACTGGGTCCACTGGCCGCAATTTTTTTTTTGCTCTAGATATATTTATTTAGTTTGTCTAACGACGATGTAGCGAAATATAATGATAAGCAGTATTATAATGTGTTTTTTATATACTTATATTTAACATATTTGTAATCATTTTATTGAAAATACATAATATATGCCTAACAACAAATGATCAAGTTCAAAGTGCCGTTTTTAGAAAAACTTTGAGAATCTCTGATCTAGCGGGTCATTTCCGTCCTGTATATGGCATAAACTATGATATATTTTTTAAACAAACGTTTATCATTCAAATATTAAAATTAATTGATTATAATTATAATATCATAACAAAATGCATTTTCAAATAATTATTAGAAATACGAAGCACATATACTCTTATCTTATAGATAAGATAAAATATTATTTCTAATACTTTTTTTTTATTGTATAATAATTAACAAAAACTGACATTTATAAAACTGAAAAATTAATTAACGTTTATAATATTTAATAATCATTTTTTTATCTTGCAGTAATTCTGGTTGTTATCAAAAAGCAATTTGGAGTTTTTGGTTAGTTCTTCTTGAAGAAAACTAATTCGTTATAATGTTATTAAATTCCCTATCAGGTTCGATATTGTTTTTAGCAATGACGCGTTTCGACTTTTCAGTCATCTTCAGATTTTCTGAGGTTGGTCGGTGTTTGTGGCTCGAGCCACAATAATTTAATGATACAATGTTGCCATTTTTCCGGAAAAGCTATTCAAAATTTAATCTAAGCATACTGTTTGTGTACGATTTAAAATAAATTTTCAGGATAGATTCATTTTTATTCATAATAATTATAAAATTTAGTTTTTTAATAATGATGCCAACTTTTAATGAAAAAATATAAAAATTTTGTTTCTATGGCTTAGTAATTATGTGATAATCTCAATGTGGTTAAAATCTTATTACATACTCAGTTATTTTGTAATTATTATAAAATTTAGTTTTTGACTAATGCTGCCTAAGTTTTTGGTAAAAAAATATAAAAATTTTATTCCTATATTTCTTAGTATTTTTTATGATAATGTCAAAGTGGTCTATGTAAGGGTTTATCCATGTATTTGCAATTTTGTTAATTATATTACATATTCAGTTATTAATAACTTATTTAATTAAAAGTAATACGAGCAGAAATATGCATGTTTATTATAAATTAAACATTTAAGTATTTATTCCATTACACAATACGACTCACAACAAAAAAATGACAGTTTGTGCCTCGCATTTCTTAATTAAAATCATTGATTATATCGTTAAAATCAACAAGTCCCCATATTTTGTTCGCTACCCCTAAGCAACTGCCTAAATTTGGGGGCAAAGTTAGAAATATAATTGTTACACAAAATATCGAAAAAATTAAGAATAAGTTAGAAATATAAATTAAATTAAAATTATTCGAAATTGTACTCACCGTTTAGAAATGATTTTTCCTGTTATTGTTCACTGTATTAGCTTTAAACAACAAATCGATAAGGTTTGCAATAATTTTATTTATATTACTTACCTATATTATCTAATCTATGTATGAATATTGATAAATTTTATTTTTTCTTGTTCATCAAGTGCATTTTGCCTACTATGAACGACATTGAAATGTAAGAAATTATAAAAATTCAATTGCAATTATTTAAAATTAGTTACGTTCAGGGTGGCTTTTTGCCAGAGAGAGAGAGAGAAAAGATGTATGGATCAATTGTTTGCTTTTAGTAAGATTGTCGAATTGTCACTTGATATTGAAAATACTAATGCATTTTTAGCTTTAAGATAAGAACCAACAAGTTTCGCAGTGATTATTTTCATGAAACAAATAATATTTTTCCCTCTACGATGCCGAGGTTTTGACGGACATTCTATATATATTTAAAATAAAGATTTGCAATGGCATGTTCAATATATATATTTTCTTATCAATATTGAAATTGATATATATATATATATATATATATATAATCATGTATTTAAAAAAAAATTAGTTACCGTGATTCTCAAACGTAAAATTGTACTTTTTTTTTTAAATTTACTTACCAACTTCCATTTTCTGCTAATTCCTGTAACCAGTTTTTATATAGATTTCAACAATATATAAATAAGAAATCTTTCAGAATTCATTATATTAAAATAAAACTGCTTTAGGTTAAAGTTCTGTAAGTTTGGGAATTAAGAAGGTATTTGCGTTTGTAGCATCAACTTTTTGGGTGTTTTTCGAACATTTTTTGGTGAACTTTGAAACAAATACAGTAAACGACAATTATATCGTTGGAAAATGTATTTAATGAAGTTTTCAGCAATAATTTATTTGCAAAAATATAAAATTTTCACTTAAAAAAATGGTATCAAAGTGATCAGGTCAAAATTTAGATTTGCCGAAATGGTGGCAGAGAAAACTCGCGTTCTACATTTCTGAAACAAAAATAAATTAGATGTTAGTATTTGTACCACATGTAACTTTCGTTGGAACCTAAGAAATGTATAATTTTACACATATTTTTAAAATGGCGACTTTCTAAAATGTTTGTTTGACCTGTTTTTTTTTTTTAATAGGGGTGAAAATTATACATTTCGTAGGTTCTAATGAAAGTTACATGTATTACAAGTACTAACATATAATTTGTTTTTGTTTCAGGAATGTAGAACGCCAGTTTTATCTGCCACCATTTGACAAATCTAAATTTTGATTTGTTAACTTTACCGGTATTTTTTTAATTAAAAATTTGAATGTTTTGAAAAAAATACTGCTCCAAATTTCAATATAGGTATATATTACAATATAGGTATGTATTAAACTGTTAAATAATATGTATATTATTGTACTAGTAGCATAATAATTATATATATATATATATATATATATATATATATATATTTATATATATATATATATATATATATATATATATATATATATTTATATATATATATATATATATATATATATATATATATATATATATATTTATATATATATATATATATATATATATATATATATATATATAATTATATTTAAGTGAACGAATCATAAAATATTTTAATTACTAATTTATCAATAAAAGATTAATTAATAAAAAAAATAAACAAAAAAAATATAATCCTTATTTTAAATTCTATTTTACGACGAAATTAATTAATATATATATATATATATATATATATATATATATATATATAATTTAATTTTTTATGTTATCAATATCATCGAAATGAATTTTTTTTTGGTAAATAAAATTGCAATGTCAAATTTATAAGTATATATTGATAATTTTATAAAAAAAATGTCTTAACTTTTCGAAAAATATCTAAGCTTTGTGTAAAATATTAAAACTTTTTTGAAAAATATTATAACGCTGTGAAAAATAATTTAACCCTGTGAAAAATATCTAAACCGTATGTAAAATACCTGAACCTTGTGTAAAATATATAAACTTTATAAAAAATCTCGTAATCTCATGAAAAATATTTTGACCTTGTGCAAAATATGTAAAATCTTGTAAAAAATGTCCTAACCTTGTGAATTATATCAAAACGTCACAAAAATCAAAACTATGTAAAATGTCACAAATTTAGAAAAAATGTCTTTTCTTTATGAAAAATATCTAAGTCTTGTGTAAAATATTAAAAATTTGAGAAAAATCTTGTTATCTAGAGAAAAATATTTTAACCTTGTGAAAAATATTTAAAACTTTGTGAATAATCTCGTAACAATATAAAAAAATATGTGAAAAATATTCCAGTTTTGTGAAAAACATTAAAACTTTATAAAAAATATTATAACTATTATATATAAAAATGTATGAACATTGTGAAATATATCTATGCCTTCTGCAAAATATCTAAGCTTTGTGACCTTGTGAAAAATGTTTTAATCTTGAAAAACTATCTAAATTTTGTAAAAGATTAAAAACCTTTGTGACAAGTCTCGTAACATTTTGATATGTTTCATAACTTTCAAAATATATCTAAATTCTGTGAAAAATATGGAAAACTATTTTAAAAACATGGAAAACCTTGTGAAAACTATTATAACTTTGTTAAAAATGTATGTAGGCTTGTGAAAAAATAATAAAATCTTGTTGAAAAATTAACATAACCTTATGCAAAGTAGTGTACTCTCACCAAAATATCATAACTTATACAGTGTTCACAAAATAAATTACATATTATTATTACTGGGTTTTTGGTCACGTATCTAAAAACTAAAAATGCACTAGCCGGAAGTACTGATATCACTTCTGGTACAAACGATTGTAAAAAATATTTAAGTTGTTAAAATTTGGAAAAAAACCATATTTTTTAAATGAATTTTTAGTTAAAAATTCAAAATAATTATTTTTATAATATTAATTAATTTTTTAAAATGTATGTATTTAATAAAATAATTTGAAAACAATATCAGTCTATTAATTTGTATAAGTATTATAATAAAAATAATTTTTCAATAAACAAATTTTTTCCCTATATTATTAATCCATCATTTTTTAATCACATCTTATATCGTAACTTTTTAATAACAAATTTATTAATTATATTCTAAAATAAACTGGCTTTAGTTCTGTATTAATTTTAATTTAAAAATTTAAGTTTAGAAGTACTCTATGTACAGCAAATCAATTTTTTAATTAAAATTAATACAAAACGGAAGCCGCTTTATTTTAATATAATAAATTCTGAAAGATTTTTTGCTAGGTTATTTCTAGTTAATTTATTTAGCACAACTAAATATATATTTTTAAATATTGCATTTTAGTAAAAAAATTTCAGGAACTGTAAAAGTATATAACATGAAATATAATAATATACATTAATATATATCATATTATCAATCTTATCAAAAAGAATTGTTTTCGGTAAATAAAATTGCTATGTTAAACTGATAAGGATTTTAGCAAAACTAAACAATGTAATTATCAATTAACTTAACTCGATTTAATAATTTTTAATGAAACCATCAGATATATGGAATTAAATGCACTTAACCGTGGTTCTTTGGTCAAAAATACAGAGTCCATTTATAGGTACTTGATGTTGACATTGAATTCCTTGCACTTTTTCACACATTTTTAATAATTAAATTAAAATTCGAGCGAAAGTAAACAATGCAATTATTATCGATTAACTTTCTTAAGATAATAGTTCTTTCAATATGGCCGCCAAAGATGTCAGGTGAAATACACTTGACGTTGTAGTAATGTTTAGTGCTGCCATCAGTGGTATGTATATATAGTACCTAACTATTAATGTTAGGATACGCTTGAAAAATAATTTTTCATTCTTAACACAATGATCAAATTTTCTAGTTCTTTTCCAAACAGTCATTATATTTGAACCCACAAGTAGTTATGTAAATTTACTTAGCAAATGTAATATTAAAATGTGTTACATATTTTAATTGTAATTTTACATATAAAAATAATTTTTGTAAAAATAATTTTTTTTTTGTAAATTTACAATGATTATCGTTGGCAACAAAGTGTCCAATGATTTCCATTGTAATTTTTTTTTAGTGTATTTAACTAAAATTTTGTTAAAAATTGATAACTAATTAATAACAATTTTAACCTTTGATTTTTTTTTGAAATTTTATTATCATTTAATTACTAGTGATAAAATTGCACTTGCAAAATTTATTTGCAATTATTAATCATGTGAAAATTTTCCTGATAATTAAAATTTCTTACGAAATAATTTAAGAATAATCTTTTTACCAAAAAAAAAATCAAATTTGTGATTTCTTGATAAGATAATTTATCGCAAGTTTTTGCTTCAAAACGCAATTTTACAATAATTTATTTTATATTTATTATATTTCAAATTTAATATTAATTTTTTAATATACAATGTTATATTTTTACAAATTTATGACATTTTTACCACTTTGACGGCAAGGAAAAAGTGGTATAGCGTTTCGTACGGTGTAACATTTTCAAAAAAAAAAAATTGTGTATAGAAATCCTTCATATAGCCTCTAGATGCGAATCTGAACTTAGTTTATGTGGGTGTATGGATGTGCGTCGTCAGCTCGCTCGGTCGTAAGTCAAAATTTTGTGGCCGAAATTCCTCCTAGACGGTTCAATCGATTTCAATGAAATTTTTAGGATAAATTTGTCTAGTGCTCAAGATAGTCATGTGGTTTTGGTTTTTTCCAGTAATGCCAACTTTCCGAGAAAAAAATTACTAAAGTTTTTAAAAATTAATATTGGCTACGTTATTTATCCGATTTTGATCAAATTTTCAGAAAAGATTTTCCTTATGCTCCCATTAATTATATAATTTTATTAATATCCAGTGTTGCCAACTTTCCGAGAAAAAAATTACTAAAGTTTTAAAAATTTTATTGTGGCCATGTTATTCAACCGATTTTACTCAAATTTTCACAAAAAATTCTCCTAGTATGTAATTTTAACAAAATACAGTGTTGCCAACTTATCGAGAAAAAAATCACATTTTTTTTAAATTTATTGTGGCTACATTATTTATTCGATTTTCATCAAATTTTCAAGAAAGTTTTTTCTAGTGCCCACATAAATTATAATTTTATTAAAGATATTGTGTTTCCAACTTTCCGAGAAATGTCAAAGTGGTCTATATATGGGTTTACCCATATACTTCTAATCTTGTCTATATTAAAATTTTGTTAGTTTTAACAAAGTTGTAGAGTAATTCCCACGAAATAAATTATATATATATATATATATATATATATATATATATATATATATCTTTTTTTACAAAAAAAATCAAATTTTTGATTTCTTGATAAAATAATGTTTGCAAGTAATTTTACAATAATTTATTAAAGAAAAAATCAAATTAAATTAAATAAATTAATTAATTATTATTATTAATAATTAATTAGTTAATTATCATGAGAAATAATTAATTAATTAATTAATATTTAACAATTTTTTTTATTATTAATTATCAAAAATATTTGAATAGCTTTAGTATTTTTTCTCGGGATTATTTTCGCATAATTTTGAAAAATATTTTTTGAAATTAAATTAATTAACAGAAAATTCATTCAAATGCAATTACACTGTTGTTAAATTAACAAATAAAACCTAATATACAATAGAATTTTAATTGTAAATTTCGCATAATTAAAATTATATATATACATATATATATATATATATATATATATATATATATATATATGTATATATATATATATATACAAAAATGTGAATTTCAGAAGTATTACTTGTTGCCCAAACTCTCGTTATCTAATGGCAAATTTAATTTTAAATTTTTAGCACCTTTGTACGTTTGTACTAAATTGCAACAATAATATTTCTAATATTTAAACGCTAATTATTTTATTATATAATTAATTAATTAATTAGTTATTAAAATTAAATATTAAATAATTAGATTAATTATTAAAAAATAAAAAGAACCTTGTGAAAAAAAGTTGTAATTTTGTGAAAATTATCAAATATACATACACATATGTATATATACCGGGTGTATACTTGGTTTATGCAATATAGGAAAAACAATGTTATTTTTTTAACATCGCAATTCCTGCGTCCCCGTTAGTTATAGAGAAAAAATATAAGAAACAAAAATTGTTTACAATTAAAAACTACATTATTTACGCTTAAAATAATTGCGATATTGCGTCTCAGTAATTAATTATTAATTAAATAAATATTAACAGTTTTCGGCAATATCAGACAGCCATGGACGAAACGCGAATGTATTTTGTTTACAACTGTCAATACACTGACATTTGTGAACAAAATACATTAATTTTTCTCTAAAACTAACGGGGAGGCAGGAATTACGATGTTAAAAAAATAACATTGTTTTTCCTATATTGCATAAACCAAGTATACACCCGGTATATATATATATATATATATATATATATATATATATATATAATTTGATTAAAATTTTCCATTGCTCTGTCTTATCAGTCTTATCAAAAAAACAAATGCATTCTGGGTAAATAAAGTTGCAATGCATGCGAACTCTGATAAGCGATTTATTGATAAGAATTAATATATTAATAGATATTTGTAATAAAATTATAATATAAAATATTTTAAATCGAAAAAATAAATTTTTAAAAATGTTGTCTTTATATAAAAATTAAATATTAAATAATAATTATCATTATTATTATTTATATACATACATACATACACGATCACGCCATGTACCCAAAACAGGGTGTGGCACAAACTCTTTTTATTATTCCGAGAAATCAGTCGCCTCCAAACATTCCTATCCAGCACAAGCAACTTTCGCACTTTCATCCACATTCATAATTCCACTCTCATATATGCTCTTTGATTCCTACTACTTGGAAACGTTCGCTCACGCAAGCCACCCTCTCAATCATACCACACCAACTACTCATCGGACGTCCACCTGCAAACGTATACCATCAAAATTATTCAAATAAATCTTTTTAACCAAACGTTCATTAATATAATATAATAATAATATAATAATAATAAAATATTATAATATTATATTATAACTTTGTAAAAATATCGCAATAATAAAAAAAAAATAACGCAAATAGTAGAAAGGTGTAACGCGGCGAAATTTAGAATTAAATATCAAATTAATTAAACGACAATTAACGATTTAAATTTAGAAAACTTTAATTATTCCGTGATTTTAGGACCCAACTACGTTATGTAAATGAATAACAAAACTTAAGTAACCCCAGTGAACTTTAAAAGTCGCCGAACTGCAAACAGGAGAGTACATAAAATGATTTGAAATAAAAGTCACATTTGGTTTAACTATGTCGATTTATTGTGCATGAGAAATTTGTAAAATTATATAAATATTTAAATATTTCAATATTTTTAGTGTTTGTCTGTATTTTGTTTACAATTTCATTAAAAGATTTTGAATAAATTGTTAGTGGCGGCTCGTCAGTGCATCTTGTGCGCAAATAATAAATTCGATATAAAAACTCTAATAACAATGTAACTCAAAGAGTTCTTTATTATACTTCGGAAGGTGTAGTGTATTCTGTGGGTGACCACAATTCAAAAGAACGGGTCGGACACATACTCAAAGAGATATGCTGTCACTCGTGAGGGTCAGGATTACTGCAGACCAAGAGCTCGTGTATTAGTAATCATGTGAGAAGTATGTATAAAGTACTCGCATCTAAATGCCCGAAAAATTCTATATTTTAATCCGACGAGGTACCAAAACCAATGTACAATAATTATTAGTTATTTGCCAAATAATATGTAATTTTATACGTGTAAGTGTAAGTGTATTTGGGGAATATGGGAGTGTGAATACATTACGTAATTGGTGCGTGATCGTCTAGTGAAATCATGGTCGAATCGGTGTCTCTCGGCTACTCGCTACCCCCAATCAGACGCGGGTCGCCCGGCGTTGCAACGATGGCCCGGCGCGAAGAGTGTGTTGACGTATCGGTTACTGGCGACGACGATGGCCCGCTGACTGGGTGAGCTCTGGCCATGGTTTGAGTTTACACGTGAACTCATCTTCGTGAAACTTTGAACAAGTATACTATGTTTTCTGAGAGAAGACAAGGTTACCTAGTATAATGAACTATACCATGGGCCAAGCTTCCCTGATTCTGATTCTAGACCAGAATGCCTCTCCCTGAGATCGGTCAGCCCTCATATACTCCTAGTCCACGTTGACTTGCAACAAAGTTCGCATATACCAAATCATTAGTAAGAGTAGGACATAACAACAAGATATAATATTTTACCAATCAAATTACACTTCTAACATCCTTGTTGAAGATTACTGGCTGAAAATGACATCATAATTTTCTACACCCAATAATATTAACTTTTCAAACCTATCTTACAAATAATCGCTTTGCATTGGCTAGGATAGGAGATAGTAGGATGTGCCCATAATCAGAAAAACAAATTCTTAAAACCAAAATTGTTTTCAAAATAAAGTACCCCAAACTATAAAAGAATTGGGTCAACCTTTCATGTACGCACGTGTTTATACCTAAACATAACAAAACCATAAATGACCCCTAAAGAAATGTATTTCTCAATAAGCAAAACAACACAATAAAACAGTAACGTCCGGCGTACCAGATGTTGGTTTTTTAAAGTATACGTAAACAAGTACAGTTGACATAATTATTATCGAAACACATTCTTAAAAAATATTAATAGTAAGATAAATTAATAACATAAAAAATTAAAAAATTAGGTACACATATTTGCCTCGTTTCATTCGCCCCCTTTGTTATTCACTGAAATGAAATTGAATGTTAATAACAAATCTAACTGGAAAAGAAAATCAAATAAATAGCTGAAAAATAGAGATGGAAAAAAATTATAAAGTACAATTAGTATTCTTAATTCTAAACCACATATGTACTAGACGCATTATTGAAATTATATCACAATTAAACACAACTCATTAGACACAAATTTTTCAAACTTTATATTATTAAACATAGCCCAAAGCCTACCTATCACATTTAGCATTTTTCCTCTTATATTCTTTGACGGAAATAGAATATCTCTTATAATTTTTAAATAAAATAACCACCGGCGAAAATAACAACCAAATTCTTAATAACTAATGATAGAATGTCAAACATAATAACACAAAACCCTTTATATCTTATAATCTAGCCTGCCTGTCAAATATTAAACTTTTAAATTTATCAAAATTTTTTTCCTTTTATATCAGTTACAGCCTCAATTCATATCATAAATACCCTTAGTCTAAATAAAATATCTCTTACATTATCTAAACCAGTGATTCCCAAAGTGGTCCAGGTGGACCCCCAGGGGTCCACGGAAGACTCGACGGGGGTCTACGATGGCGAGAAAAAAAAATGGGGGTTCACTGGTTGTAAGTGGGGGTCCATTTTTTGACGAGTTTTGGGAATATGGTAGAAATGTAGCAGCAGGGGGTCCACCGAAACCAGTAAATTTTTGAAAGTGGTCTACGGGGAAAAAAAGTTTGGGAACCTCTGATCTAAACGAACTACACACAAGACGAAAGTATTAATAGCCAAAATCTTAACAACTAACGATAGAATGTTAACCATAATAAAAAAACTTTTATAACTTAAAATCTAGCCTACCTATCACAAATTAAATGCAGATACCCTTTGTATTCTGATATAACTTATATAAAGTCATAATCATTATTAAAATACAATAAATACTCTTAATTTGAACATTTTATATTTTATACTATTCACATAAACAAACAAATCCAAACCATCGGTAATCAAATTCCTAAACAGAGCAAAATGTCATAAATAAAGTACATGTAATACACTTTCGATTTCTACCAAAAATATGTGTCAAGTTTAAATATCTGAAAGAAATATTAATCTTTACGTACTTGCTATCATAACCCTCTGTACATTGTCGGTGCCAGTGGTCGCAAATTGGTGGCATGTAACCATATTTGAACAATAAAACAAAAAAAAAACAAAATTTAATTAAAATAACTTTCTGTTATCGTTCTCCAGTCACTAAACTTAGTATACGCAAAACCATTACAAATATTTAAATTCTAGCACGATATACATAACATTAAAATATATGCCTGCTTTTTTTTTGCAATTTCCTACAAATCTCTGTCAATACCTAATAGTAACTAATATAACTAAATATAATACGCATATACACACATCATTGTAATTTTTTTTAGATATCATTAATTATAATATTAAAATGTAAATGCCTACTAGTAAAATTCAGAAAATTTCAGTTAATATGTAATATGAGTTTGGTATCCTCTGGTCTATACTATGCGTTGTCTTTTGTAAGTTGCAAAGAACCATAAAATAATAAACCGCAGAAGGGTAGATGGGGGCTATGACCTATGAAACAAAATTCTATAGCAACATACCATTGAAAATGAAAGTGAAATTCATTTCTTATACACACAAAATAAATATTACTAACTCTGTAATATTAAAGTTAAAATTAAATACGTATTTTTCTTAAATTAAAATAAATATCCACGCCCCCAGTACGTTGGAACCTATCTCTGTAATTTTTTCTAAATAAATCACATAAATTATAACATTTGTTGATCTATTGGCCTGTCTGTCAGATAAACAAAATATAAATTAATATTAGTGTTGTATTAATTTGTTCGTTCTACGCCCCCATATATTCAAACTACTGGACCCAAACGTGGCCGTGTGTCTACAAATAAACAGTTTATAAATAATAAAATTATTTCCTAATAAAATTTCAAATCATTCTTTAGTACTCAAAGTGCTTGCATTCGGGCTTCAAAAAACTTTCAATCCTGGTCTCCGGTGCCAATTGTAACGCGGCGAAATTTAGAATTAAATATCAAATTAATTAAACGACAATTAACGATTTAAATTTAGAAAACTTTAATTATTCCGTGATTTTAGGACCCAACTACGTTATGTAAATGAATAACAAAACTTAAGTAACCCCAGTGAACTTTAAAAGTCGCCGAACTGCAAACAGGAGAGTACATAAAATGATTTGAAATAAAAGTCACATTTGGTTTAACTATGTCGATTTATTGTGCATGAGAAATTTGTAAAATTATATAAATATTTAAATATTTCAATATTTTTAGTGTTTGTCTGTATTTTGTTTACAATTTCATTAAAAGATTTTGAATAAATTGTTAGTGGCGGCTCGTCAGTGCATCTTGTGCGCAAATAATAAATTCGATATAAAAACTCTAATAACAATGTAACTCAAAGAGTTCTTTATTATACTTCGGAAGGTGTAGTGTATTCTGTGGGTGACCACAATTCAAAAGAACGGGTCGGACACATACTCAAAGAGATATGCTGTCACTCGTGAGGGTCAGGATTACTGCAGACCAAGAGCTCGTGTATTAGTAATCATGTGAGAAGTATGTATAAAGTACTCGCATCTAAATGCCCGAAAAATTCTATATTTTAATCCGACGAGGTACCAAAACCAATGTACAATAATTATTAGTTATTTGCCAAATAATATGTAATTTTATACGTGTAAGTGTAAGTGTATTTGGGGAATATGGGAGTGTGAATACATTACGTAATTGGTGCGTGATCGTCTAGTGAAATCATGGTCGAATCGGTGTCTCTCGGCTACTCGCTACCCCCAATCAGACGCGGGTCGCCCGGCGTTGCAACGATGGCCCGGCGCGAAGAGTGTGTTGACGTATCGGTTACTGGCGACGACGATGGCCCGCTGACTGGGTGAGCTCTGGCCATGGTTTGAGTTTACACGTGAACTCATCTTCGTGAAACTTTGAACAAGTATACTATGTTTTCTGAGAGAAGACAAGGTTACCTAGTATAATGAACTATACCATGGGCCAAGCTTCCCTGATTCTGATTCTAGACCAGAATGCCTCTCCCTGAGATCGGTCAGCCCTCATATACTCCTAGTCCACGTTGACTTGCAACAAAGTTCGCATATACCAAATCATTAGTAAGAGTAGGACATAACAACAAGATATAATATTTTACCAATCAAATTACACTTCTAACATCCTTGTTGAAGATTACTGGCTGAAAATGACATCATAATTTTCTACACCCAATAATATTAACTTTTCAAACCTATCTTACAAATAATCGCTTTGCATTGGCTAGGATAGGAGATAGTAGGATGTGCCCATAATCAGAAAAACAAATTCTTAAAACCAAAATTGTTTTCAAAATAAAGTACCCCAAACTATAAAAGAATTGGGTCAACCTTTCATGTACGCACGTGTTTATACCTAAACATAACAAAACCATAAATGACCCCTAAAGAAATGTATTTCTCAATAAGCAAAACAACACAATAAAACAGTAACGTCCGGCGTACCAGATGTTGGTTTTTTAAAGTATACGTAAACAAGTACAGTTGACATAATTATTATCGAAACACATTCTTAAAAAAATATTAATAGTAAGATAAATTAATAACATAAAAAATTAAAAAATTAGGTACACATATTTGCCTCGTTTCAAAGGTTTGAAATAATTGAATAATATTTTTTTTAATTAATTAATATATAATTATATATATATATATATATATATATATATATATATATATATATATATATTAATTAATTTCGTGGTAAAATAGAATTTAAAATAAGGATTATATTTTTTTTGTTTAATTTTTTTATTAATTAAGCTTTTATTGATAAATTAGTAATTAAAATATTTTATGATTCGTTCAATTAAATATAATTATATATATATATATATATATATATATATATATATAATTAAGATTGATAGTGGGTGTTGTAGTCATTGGTTGGAATAGATGTTAATTAAAAAATCTCATCTAAGATTTCCACCGAGCTTTCGTAGCAATTTTGCCTACTTCTTCAGGGCGATCTCTTAGCGATTTTTATGTTGAGACAGTAATACGAATTGTGGTTAGAACAAAATAATATTCTCGCAAAGCGAGAATGGAGCTAGTCGAATATGGTTTGATTTTATAAGCTAGTTTTTCGACTAGCTAAAATACAAGATTAGAAGTGTATATGGGTAAACCCATATATAGACCACTTTGATATTATCACATAAATGATAAAAAATAAGAATAAAAAAAATTTTCACCGAAAGTTGGCAACATTGTATTTTGCTAATATATAATATTATAGGCGCTAAGGGTATCTTCTGTAAAAATTTCATTAAAATCGGATAAATAATGCGGGCATAACAAATTTTTAGAAAATTATTATTTTTTTTTTCGGAAAGTTGGCAACATCGTATTTTAATAAAATTATAATTTATGTGGGCACTAGAAGAAACTTTTCTGAAAATTTGATTAAAATCGGATAAATAATGTAGACACAATAAATTTTTAATATTTTAGTAATTTTTTTCTCAATAAGTTGGCAACACTGTATTTTGTTAAAATTGCATAATTTATGCGGGCACCAGGAGAATCTTTAGTGAAAATTTAATTAAAATTGGTTAAATAACGTGGTCATAATAAATTTTTAAAAATTTTAGTAATTTTTTTCTCAGAAAGTTGGCAGCACTGTACTTTGTTGAAATTATCTAATTTATATGAATACCAGAAGAATCTTTTGTGAAAATTTGAACAAAATCGGTTAAACAACATGGTCGTAATAAATTTTTAAAAATTTTAGTAATTTTTTTCTCGGAAAGTTGGCAACACTGCGGTCTGAAAATTGAAATTAATTTTTTATTTGGTATGAACTATCTAATTGCCAAGTTTCAGCTTTCTACGAGCTCTCCTTTATACTTATAATTAACACTCGTATTAAAAATTTTAGTAATTTTTTTCTCGGAAAGTTGGCAACACTGCGGTCTGAAAATTGAACTTAATTTTTTATTTGGTATGAACTATCTAATTGCCAAGTTTCAGCTTTCTACGAGCTCTCCTTTATACTTATAATTAACACTCGTATTAAAAATTTTAATAATTTTTTTCTCGGAAAGTTGGCAACACTGCGGTCTGAAAATTGAACTTAATTTTTTATTTGGTATGAACTATCAAATTGCCAAGTTTCAGGTTTCTACGAGCTTTCCTTCATACTTATAATTAACACTGGTATTTATCGTATTTTTTGGACACGGCCGGCCAGCCAGCCAGCCAGCCAGCCAGCCAGCCAGCCAGCCAGCCAGCCAGCCGTATTGACGATTTTATAAGCTAGTCTTTTCGACTAGCTAAAACATTGTAAAACATATGTTACTAACAATTAATAGTCAATACTAAGTAAATGAACACTAATAACTACACAAACAATATTACAACAATTTACAAGCGTCAATTTAGTTAAAACAATAAAAAATAAAAAATAAAAAAAAATAAAATATTATCATTAGTTCTAATATAAAATTGTAAATGTAGTTTTAAACTACATCAATCTTAATTAATAAATTTTCTAGTCGTTACAAATAATCATTATATATATATATATATATATATATATATATATAATTATTATGCTACTAGTACAATAATATACATATTATTTAACAGGTTAATTTTTTTATTTTTGTTAAAACACAATAAAAATTATTTTCCATTATTTTAAAATATATAAATTGTACTTATATGTATACAGGGTGTAACAGAATAACTATTTCTAATTTTCAGAAATGATAGAGGGCACATAAAGAAACATTTTTTATTAATAAACTAGTGTCCGGAAATTTTTTTTTTTTCGGCAGTTGATTGTAAAAAACACAACTTTATGTTATAACCCGAGAATTAACGGAGATTTATAATATCAGTTAAGACCATTTCATTCTACTCAAAAAAGTGCCTTAAAAATGTGAAAATTATTTTCATCTAATTTAAAAAACCATCGAGATATCGCCTTTTATCAAAATACGGAAAAAGCGAACTTTTCGCCATAACTCGAAAACAAAAGACGATAGCTAATTTTTGTTTTCATAATTGAGTTTCTCTCAAAAAAAAGCGGTCGAGGATGCGCGGTCCATTTTTCCATATCTTTTATAGTTTCCGAGTTCCCCTTATGAAAACGTCCAAATTTGCCCACCCTGTACATCGTTACAACTTGTGTATCGAAAATGGTGGTCGTAACTTCGAACAATTTTTATAAAGTTTAATTCACTATTATTTCTAATAAAATGTTCCTTAACTTAACTACTCTTTGACGTTGTAATAATTAAAATTGTTTTTAACGTAATCTAGAGTACGAGTATCTTGACACCGAGAAATTTTCGGACACTAGTTTATTAATAAAAAATGTTTCTCTAAGTGCACTATATCATTTCTGAAGAGATTCACAATCAGTAACACTTTGTATTTCACAAAGAGGTAAATACGGCTCTGAATGTAGTTATTTTTGTAATTCTAATTAACTGTATATTGTAATATGTATATGAAAAAAAAAAACATATATAAATTTAAAAAAAAAATAAATAAAAAATAAATTATATATTTTCTTTAATAATCAAAATACATTCACAATATTACAAGTATATTTTTAATAATGGGACATTACTTATATATAATATTGGTGACTTTGGAGTAGATTTTTTGTTTGTATATTTATGTATGTCTATGATGAGGATGTCGATGAGGATACCTATGAAATCTCCTCATAATTTCTTCTGGTAGAAATTCTGTTACAGCTGCAGTGTAAGTCTGCTCATTTACTCATATTGAAAATTATTATATTAAGTTAAGTTAATTGACAATTTAATCGGTTAGTTTTACTTGAATTTGAATTTTATTATTAAAAATATGTGAAGAAGTGCAATAAATGCAATGTACAGAAACTGTATATACGACGAAAGAAATACGAACAAGTGTATTTAATCTAACATCTTCAATAGCCATATTAAAAATTATTAAGTCAAATTAAGTTAGTTGACAGTTGCATTGTTTATTTTCGCTTAAATTTGTATTTAGTCATTGAAATGTGTAAAGAAATGCAAGTCCAAAACTGCATTTTTGATCAAATAAACATTAATTCTCATAAATCACCTAACACAAATATGAACATAATATATACAACAATTGGTATTTAATCATTGAAATGTGTAAAGAAATGCAAGAAATGCAATAATATACATCGCCCAGATTTGTCCGAAACTGCATTTTTGATCAAATAAACATTAATTCTCACAAATCACCTAACACAAATATAAACATAATATATACATATTCATACTATATTCTACAACTGTTAGTAACTGATTAAGGTTACTTGGTATGCATTTTTATTTATTTTTAGTTTAGTTTCGTTTTATTTTACGTACGTAAAATATCTATAAACTACCATTTATTTAACATAGTAAACAATTTTTCAGAATTCATTATATTAAAAATAAAACGGCTTTAGGTTATAGTTCTGTATTAATAATCGACCTACGCCACATACCCAACGTGCATCTTCATCAGGAACAAAAATTATTTATTCTAAATATAATATGTATAATTTTTCCTGATGAAGACGTACGTCGAGTTCGTCGAAATGTCGATTATTAATAAAAGAATACCTATGTGCGTGATTTTGGCGTCCAATAAGTAGATGGAGTGATATGATTGAGAAAGTGGCTTGTGTGAGCAAATGTTTCCATTTAGTAGGAATAGAAGAGAATGTGGATGAAACTAGAGTTGCTTGTCTGGAAATGAGGAATGTTTGGAGACAAATTAATTTTGACATAGTGAAAACAATCTGTGCCACACCCTTTTGGGTACATGAATACAAAACTATAACCTAAAGCCGTTTTATTTTAAATAGTTTCTCTAACAGTCGCAAAAAAAGTATTTCAGCTGCCCATACCTGGTTTAGTTACGGGCGCTTTTGCGCACATTCTCATTTCAGTGACGCAAATTCCATTTGTATAAACTCGTGACTGCGATATTCTACATTCGGAACAAGTGAAACGTCGACTTATTTTGCATTCGGTTATGCAACCTAGACAATCCTCATTTGGTATACATTTCATCGTATCAGTACACTGAGTATTCGAACAGTATCAATGCGATATCATCTGTTGTCCTTCATTACATAAATCATTGTCCATTTCTCGGTTTTGTCTACGTGTATGTCTTGCGTATGTATAAGACACTAGAACACATGAAATAAAGTATTTTTACTCTGGGACGGACGTCTTAGGCCATGCAGGGGCCTGGCCCTTGGGCGTAAAGTGTTTGGGGTCCTCTCAAAAAGTCAAAAAAATTTATACATATACAGTGGATGATCGGTTTACGAATATAATCCGTTCCAAGACTATGTTCGTAAACTGAAATGTTCGTTAACCGATCACCCTCATAATATTGCAAGATTTTCTAATATTTTTATTTTTATTTTAATTTAATTTTTTATAAGGGGTTCAGAAAAGTTTGTAAACACAAAAATCTTTCGTAAAAGTGTTCGTTGTCCGAATTGTTCGCAGTCCGAACTGTTCGTTAACTGATCTTTTTTTTTAGTGACTTTTTTGGTTATTACGGTTAGCTTTCCACAAATCAAATATAAGTCAAGTGATTACTGTTTTGAATTGAACTTACGCTAAGAAATTTTACGTTATGTATTTTTCTGAATTTTTTTTAGATTTAGTAAAATTTTATTCATTGTTTAAAAATATTTTTGATTGAATTTGAATTTAGTTATTAAAAATGTTGGAAGAAGTGTAAGAAATGCACAATGTACACGACCAGATTTGTCAGAAATTGTATATTTGACTAAAAAAAACACGATCAAATGTGTTTAATCTGATATCTCCAGCAGTCATATTGAAAATTATTAAGTCAAGTTTAGTTAATTGACAATTGCATTGCTTGATTATTGAAAATATGTAACTTGTTTCTATGTTTTGTCATTCGTATTAGTGTTCCTGATGAAAACGTACGTTAAGTTCGTCGAAAAGTTGATTATTAATAAATATTAATACAAAACTACAACCTAAAGTAGTTTTATTTCATCGCTAGTTTAATTAATTAAAAACAAATTACTTTGTAAAGTGATCAATATCGCAATAAAACTGCAAATCTTCATAATGTAAAGATGTTCTGTTTTACCAAATAAAATTCTAAATAATGCATACAAAGAAATAACGTATCAATATATCAAAAAATATTTAATCTTAAAATTGTTTATATTTAATTAATAATGTTTGCAACAAAAAAATTATTGTAATAAATTATATTTTTCTTGTAAATAAAAAATCACAATAATTTTTGAAACAAATGACTACAGAGTATTAATAAAAAAATTATATAAACATTTTATTATAAATCAAAATTTTCTTTACATAAACAATAAGGCCAAATCGCATCTAATATAGGCAAACACATGTGCATAGAAGTATTATTGGGTGCACGTCAGCTAATGCAAAGTTACGCCATATCATTGATTAAAGAAGTATATACTTATGTATACTCAACGTGCGACTTTATCAGGAAATAATTATTTAAATAAAAAAAATTAATTTAATATATCATGTTTCTAGCACGGACTAAAAAGTATAAAATATTATAATTTCTCCTAGCCCAATATAGATTTCTTACCCCCCCCCCCCATGCAGAAAAACGTGGAGCAACGACAGCTACTTCCTACACTCCTTACTATTATCTATTGCATGCGCCCCACATTTGGAACCGAATAGACAAGCAAGTAAACAAGTAGATAAACAAGAAAGCGAGTTAATAAAAACGTGTTAAAATGATACAAATGAAATATACAATAAATAAACAGAACACAGAAACAAGTTACTAGGTAACCAAAAAACAAGTATCTAGATCATAAAATAATCATAAATTTTTAATTAAAGAAAGCCGAATTTTATTTAAATGCAGTTACTAGTCACACTGATTGATGTCATTTGTTATAAATTTCTATTGTTTCTTTTATTAATCTGCTGTTAATATTGATGGGTCTTGCAAATATTACAGTATCATAGAATGTTTACATTATGAAGTAGTTTAGAGTGTTTAGACGATACAAAGAAATCACAAATATCCATGCAATAAGCGGGATATGAATCCGGGCACGCATAGGTACGAGCAGTATCAGTTACACACAATAAATTGCTATACGAGTTTTCAACTAGAATTCTTGTATAAAGTAATTATTATGATTTTTATATTACATATATAAAAAAATGTAATTTATTACAATGCATGTTTTTTATTATTATTTCAAAAACTATAAATAATAATAAAATTTCAAGATCAAATATTTTAGATTTATGTCTTCAATATTATTTAATTTATATATATATATATACATGTATATATATATATATATATATATATATATATATATATATATATATATATATATATATATATATAGTCAGTTTTCCTTTTACCGTGAGGTGTATGGAGTAATTTTTTTTTTAAATTTAAATTTGTTTTCATCATGAAAATTTGCAGTATTATTGTAATAATATTTATTTTACAAGGTAAATTTATTTTTGTAAAAATAAAATAAGTTATTTTTAAAATAAAACTGCTTTAGGTTAAAGTTTTGTATTGATATTTATTTATAATCGACGTTTCGACGAACTCAACATCCGTCTTCATCATTTACAGTAAATAACAAGTTACTAGATAACTAATAAGTAACTAGATTATAAAAAAAATTCTTTGTTACCTAGTAATTTGTTTCTATGTTCTCTGATTTACTGTAATTGTCATTTGTATTGTAACAGTCATGGATATTTGATATTTAAGAATTTAGGAAGTTAGTACTTTGACATATCCATGACTGTCGAGTGCATCGAACTTTGTCATTTTTAGTCGTCGTTCAAAGTTCGATTGCATTCGATTTTTGTTTAAGCTGCATTTTTATGAATCCACTTTAGTCGAAAATTAAATGAGTTTAATTTAGTTATGGATAGATAGCAAAGAGAAGAACATCAAATTATTTTAGTTACAAATACTGTCCATATATTGTCATAATTTTTAGTTATTTTGTAAAATCATTTGTTAATTAATTTTATTTATTATTTAATAAAATTATCGTTTAAATTGTTCTCGTGTTAATTTTTATTAAAAAACTTCAAGAAATCAACCACGTATGAGCAATCTATATTTCCGCTCGGCCATGCCGAAATTGTTTTAGTAAAAACATATAGGTTGTTACATTGGCGCAGCCGAAGGATCGTGATATATGGATAGTTGTACTATCAGTCACAACGAACCACGATTTGGTTGTTTTTTTTTTGAAGTTTAGTTAAAATGCGCTAATGTGTAAAAATGTTGAATGGAGATTATATGAAAATATATGGACCGGTATCGCTATCCATAATTCCGTGGCTTAAGAACACAACGTACCACGTAAAACCAATCGCAATTGACAAACATCATCTGATTCCGTCAGCGCTGTACGAAGAGGAATATGGTAGTCGTAGTATACCGAATCTAGCCGCAGTTTACTATGAGAGTAATCAGCACGATGGCAACGATAAAGCAAAAAGTTGCACGTACGATATCGTCGGTCAGGCTGGATGTCAGGTAGCTGTTGCTGAAGAAGATCGTATTCTTGCTTTAGCTCGGCACGAAAACGACAGTAACGAGGTTAGCCACACAGAAGATGACGTCTGTGTTACGATTTGTCCTAGCGCCGAGGTTGAAGATGAAAATATGCAACAAGCAACTAGATACCGGCAACAAGCGATATCGCATCTCATTCGTATTCACACTGGAACGACTTTTTATGTTGCTTGCCGGTATATTTGCTTCCTTCCTTTCAAACTAAATTCCACGCTTTTTCATTAATCTCACGTTTTCAATATTCTGCAGTTGTATTATAATCATATAAACACGGATATTTTTCAATTATTTGCATAAACGCAATATTTGCTTTTTGTTGTATGGCGATATATCGCTAGCAACCGACAAGAATGTTTCTTGCAATTGATGTTGCCTGTTGCAAACAGATATTTTTTGAAACGATATCGTCATCGTTTCAGTGTGAACAAACTATGCCAAAACAGTGCAATGTTCAAAAGTAATACATGTTGCGTATCGCCTATTGCTTTGGTGTGAATTCTGCCTAAATTAGATACTGATGCAGAAAATAAAGCTAAAATTTCAATTTGTTAAAAAAAAACATTAAATTTATTAAAAGCATTGTAAGTTAGTTTTATTTTCATTATTATTATTCTTCGATTATTTCTGTAAAAATTGATATTAGTTACATTGTTATTATATTAAATTGTAATTATAGTATAAGTATATTTTGTATGATTGTATAAAATAACTTGAAATAGTTACATAAATATAATTATCATTTCACGAATAATTGATGACGTTTTGTATGATGTAACTTCATTGAATGACAATTTTTTATAAATTTATAATTAGAAGAAATCAAATTAAAAAATAAAAAGTAAACAACCTAGCCGTTTTATTTTAATTTAATGAGTTCTGAAAGATTCTTTACTATGTTAATATTTTATTATTTTTATTTATACTGCGTGTCTATTTTATTTAAAAATATGAAAATAAAATTTAAATATCTAGATGATTACTGATATTTTTAAGTAGCTTGTAGATCAAATAATAAGATCAATTTCTTTGCACATAGATCACTTCTGATTATTGTTAAAATATACGGTAGCATTTTCTTTTAATAAAGATAAAGTGCAAATAAAATAAGTGATAATCATTACACTTATTCAATTTTAGTATTACGTTTTGCATCATAGCAAATAATACAAATTTTAAAAACAGTTTTAAACATTTTCACTTTCTTCGTCTGCCACTTTAATTGAATATTTAATAGATATTTTTTTACTTACGTTCTGTTTATGTCGAACGATGCATAAGAACTGACTTGTATCAAAATGTAAGTTGACGCGTATTAAAAAATATTACGATCTAAATATCAACTATTGCAATAATATTGTTCAATACAAATTAAGGTATATACAGGGTTACCAACTCGGCCCAGGCCGAAAAGAGTACATTTCTTAAACAAAAATCGTACACATACACACACATATATATATATATATATATATATATATATATATATATATATATCTCGTGTTATCATTTTCATCAATAATCATTTAGAGATTTAATAAATAAAAAATTGCTAAGATATGAGCTACATGTATTTTAATATCAAAATGAACAATTTAAACAAAAATATACAATGTACTTTTTACCACATATTATACGACGAACACAACGTAACTTACAAACGAAAAGTTCGTAGAATACGAAATACTTGTAAATAGAAAATCAAAATAAACAATATTAACAAAAATACGATCAAACTAAGAGCGTTTGAGCCTTGAAAGTATGGATATTTACAACTTGTTTACATTTTTTTCAGTATTGTGGCATCAGTGTATTTTTTTAAAAAAGAGTACATTTATAGTATTTTTTGAAAAAGTAAGAGTACATAATTTTCCTTGCTCAAAAAGAGTACATGTACTCTTAAAAGAGTACGGTTGGTCACCCTAGGTATATACATACATAACATTCGTAGCAATATTGTATTTTAAAATGTGTTGTAGAAATTTATCATGAATATATAGGTATAGCATTTAAAATTATTCATATTTTCTGTCAATATCTATTTCGCTATTATAAACATACACATAGCTTGATTTAAGCTATGACTTAATGGTAAAATATAAAATATATACAATTGCATCTAATATCTAATATTTTCATATTGACAAAACTGATATTATCGCATAATAAAATGTTGCTATTATAAAAAATCTTAGCTATACGTGCATAGCACTCTGTTTTTCTCTGTGTATGAATTAATAGTATATTATCCGTTGGAAATGCTTTAAAAAGTATTTTTCTAAATATCTAACAGATTCTTGTAGCAATGTTTATGAACAGAAATCAATAGAAAAACGAACAAAGACATACTCATACATTTTTATGATACCACGTATTTTCTGAATACAAAAAAGATATATTCTTTAAATCAACACGACGAAGTATTTTATTGAACCACTAGCGGAACATAATTATAGTAATGTATGGCATTTAACAACTTACCTTTCAGATATGTACCCCATCTGTTTGAGCGTTCTAGAAAACTATAACAGTACAAATTCAAAATTATTGGAAAGGAAAAAAGAGGACGGTTAATCGCATTACGTAAAGCTGGAGAATAAGAATTTAGAATTTTGCAATTTGGGATTTAGCAATGAAGTACTAGGTTAAGAAAATATTATTACTTAATATATGTATTCATTTATATATGCATTCATTTTTTTCATTATTAGATAATTACATATGGAATCAACTACCGCTGCATGATCATAAAGCTTAGTTAAGAAACCTTCGCCAGGTCAGACTTTGGCTACGATGAAACAAAATTTGCTAATGAAACTAAATCCGTCCATTCGCAATGTATTCATATAAGCTCACATGTAGTTCGGTTTAGAACCACTAGTTCTGCGCAAAAACATAACACTGATTTTGCTAGCAAAGGAGCAGTCCGAATAAAGCTTAACTATATTTAAAAACTAAAATCATTAATAAAAAGAGAACTACAAAAATTAAATCGTTACACTATGAATACGAATATGTTTCTTTTTAATTTCTACTCTGAGGAAAAGTTTTCTATTTCGCATTCATCAAGTTTCTCTTTTGCATGAGAACGGATATGTTTTTTTAAGTTTCCATTTAGAGTAAAATTTCTCTCACATATTTCGCATTTATAAGGTTTCTCCTTTGTATGTGTACGAATATGCACTTTCAAATTTCCACTGGTAATAAAAGTTTTCTCACATATTTCACATTTATAAGATTTCTCATTTGAATGAGAACGGATATGTGTTTTTAAGCTTCCTCTTTGAGTAAAAGTTTTCTCACATATTTCGCATTTATAAGGTCTTTCATTTGAATGAGAACGGATATGTAATTTTAAGCTTCCTGTTTGAGTAAAAGTTTTCTCACATATTTCGCATTTATAAGGTCTCTCATTTGTATGAGAACGGATATGCATTTTCAAATGTCCACTTTGCGTAAATTCTTTTTTACATATTTCGCATTTATAAGGTCTCTCATTTGTATGTATACGAATATGCCGTTTTAAAACATTACTTCGAGTAAAAGTTTTCTCACATAATGTACATTTATGAGATTTTCTTTTCATTATCGATTCATCAAATTCATTCGAATTTCTACTAGCTTGACAATGTTTTATATCGGTTTCATTCTCAAAATCAGAATATTCTTCCTTAATTATTATTTCTGAATGTAAATCTAAAGATTCTGGTTTCAAACTTTCTTCAAATTTAATATTTGTATCATTTTCCAAATCCTTAATGTATTCTTCATTAATCACTTCTTCTTTCATACAAACAGCACCAAAAATTGTATTATTTTTTGATTCTAAACTTTCTTCAACTTTAATGTTTCTATCAGTTTCCAATTCTAGTTTAATGTATTCTTCATCAATATTCTCTTCTTTAATTTCGTTTATCATAACTTCACTATTTTGCGATTGTTGTTTCGCATGTCGCTTGAAAATTTCTTGCGATTTAAAACATTTTTCTACAAATTTATACGTTTCATTTAATCGAACCGAACAAATTGAGCAAATACAATCCGATAACTTCTCAGTACATTCAAGCTAAAAATATAAATTAAAATTATATATTACATATAATAAAAATCACCGATTTAAAAAGAGCTTAATAAAAAATATATCTACTAATAACACCAAGTCCCTATGATATTTAACTAATATTTGATTTATGTGAGAGATCTAAATCCTACTATAGGCTGTGTGGGTACGTTTTACTTGGTTATGGGGTAACAAAAGGTTAAAAATAATCTGCGCACAATTAAAAATGCAAGACGAAATTTTCATAAGCCTGAAAACAGCAACACAGAGACAGACGCTAACATTATTCTAACAGTAACTATTCCCCCACTACTCTTATATGCATATTATAATAATTAATAAGCTTATTATAAGCAAATCTAATAAAATGCATTTAGAACAAGTTAATCTATACATATAAAGCACATTGTAAATATGTATGTTTGTCCGGTTTTGAAATGCAACTTGGAAAGAGAGTTATAAAGTTGAAATCTAGCACAGAGCTGTGTAATACTAACAAAAAAATGGAATAAACCTAAACACTATAACGCTATAAACGAAAAAACTTAATTAACTGAACAGATTTAACTGAAGTTTTATTGGCAGTTGGGTCGTTTTCATGAAAGATTCTACTACTATGAGACAATGCAGTGTGAGTAGCAGGTGAACGCTGTAAACGATAAAAATTGACCAGAAACAACTACTTGTCAGTTCTAATTTTTAGCATACACATAATTTAATAATTTATTTCGTGGAGTTGGTTAAAGCTAGTATTTTACTTACAATTTCCGATGCAATGGTTTCCAATTTGTATGATAACAATACATTATCCGAATCCATTGTAGTTAAAGTAAATGTTATATTATCACCACCAGCACATAATCGACACCTTTCTTCATTGAAATGTTGTTTTAATATGATTTGAGAATCGAAACATTGTTTGATAAATTTGTAAGCTTCATTCAACTGAACAGCGCAAATTATGCAAATACCATTCGGTAATTTGATCTTGCAATCTACCTAAAATAAGAAAAGTAAAAGATTCAGAAACAATAATGCATATTACAATTAAAACAAATTATTTCATTCTTACAAGTTCTGGCATAATTGCTTGCAATTTATCCACAAAACGTTTGCCATCTGAATCCAGATTAAGTATTGTGAATAATACATTTTTGTCACTTATACATAATTGACAATGGTGCATAAACTCATTCATGATTAAAATTAAATTTTCTACCAAAAAAACGCTTCTTATAATAAGTAAAATATAAAAATATTGTAATTGATAGTATTAGAGGTTAACTTATAAAAATCTAACACGAATCCAGTTGGCCAGATGAATTTTGTGTAAACTTACTAGTATAAGAAGAAGAATAAATAGCTGCGTATTTAATTTTACAAATTTTTCCTTAATTGCTACTTGATCCAGGTTCTAGCGATTTGTCTAAATAAAATTTAAATAAAAGAAAAAAAAATAGAAACATATGTAATCAATCTTCAGCTAAAGTCAATAAAGTTGAATGAACCTTACCTACAGGACCGTCAACAATTACTTTAAATATAATTTGTCACTTTTTTACATGATTATTATTTAAAATCAAATCTAAATGTTGTATGTAGAATAATGTTTTTTACTTACTATAAAAATCAATATGTATTTGAAAATTTATAACACAACATTCAACTGGCCAACTATTTCGAACAATAATCTTACAGTGTCATCTATACGGTAATGTTTGAACTATTTGCAAATCGAATTGTGCTGTCGATAAAAAAGAAAACTTTAATTTAAATACTAGTAGTGCAGTCTATGAATTATTTTTAAACAAGTATTGCCATTTTTACATTCTTCTGATCACAATGAAGTCTGAGAATTCCACTTGGTATTAGGAACTTATGAATAAAGTTGAAAATAACTAAATGTCACTTAATGTTGAAAATTTATTTTTACCAGTTTGACTGCAATGAAAAAGTGGTATAAGGTTTGGTACGGTGTCTGTAACATTTTCAAAAAAAAATTTTTATATAGAAATCCTTCATATAGCCTCTAGATGACGAATCTGAACTTAGTTTATGTGGGTGTATGGATGTGCGTCGTCAGCTCGCTCGGTCGGTCGTAAAGAAAATTTTGTGGCCGCAACTCCTTCTAGACGGTTCAACCGATTTTAATGAAATTTTTAGGATAAATTTGTCTAGTGCCCAAGATGGTCATGGGGTTTTGGTTTTTTCCAATGATGCCAACTTTCTGAGAAAAAAAATACTAAAATTTTTAAAAATTCATTATGACCATTTTATTTCTAAGTGCCTAAATAAATTATACAATTTTAACAAAATACAGTGTTGCCAACTTATCGAGAGAGAAAGTTGGCATAACTTTTCGAGAAATAAAATTACTAAAGTTTTTAAAAATTCATACTGGCTACATTATTTATCCGATTTTGATCAAATTTTCAGAAAAGATTTCCTTAATGCTCCAATTAATTATATAATTTTATTAATATTTAGTGTTACCAACTTTCCGAGAACAAAATTACGGAATTTTTAAAACTTTATTATAGTCATGTTATTTAACCGATTTTACTAAAATTTTCACAAAAGATTCTTCTAGTATTCATATAATTTATGTAATTTTAACAAAATACAGTGTTGCCAACTTTCCGAGAAAAAAATTTTGCTAAATTTTTTAAAAATTTATCATGATCACTTTATGTAACCGATTTTAATCAAATTTTCATAGAAAATTCTCCTACTGTCTAAATAAATTATGTTGTGTTAACAAAATACAGTGTTGCCAACTTAGCGAGAAAAGAAAACATAAATTTTTTTAAAAAGTTTATTGTGGTTACATTATTTATTCGTTTTTGATTAAATTTTCCTCCCAAGTTTCTCCTAGTGCCCACATAAATTATATTATTAAAATACAGTGTGTTGCCAACTTTCCGAGAAATGTCAAAGTGGTCTATATATATATATATATATATATATATATATATATATATATATATATATATATATATATGGGTTTACCCATATACTTCTAATCTTGTTAAAATTAAACTACATTTTAAATGTAATAGATTGCGAAATTGTTTAAATCGGGATAATTTCGACGCTTTCATGCTCATGGTTTGCGAAAAGGTTATTTTGGTAAAAATTAGATAATGAAGAAACATCATTAAAAAAAAAATCCGAAAAGAGTTATTTATTAAATCGCCTTTTAATTTAGATTTAAATAAAGAATTATATTTAATTTTATATGTGTCATACAATTTATTGATCTTTAGCTGTAATGTCATTTCCATGTAAATTATAATTAAACAAGATTAGAAGTAGATATGGGTAAACCCATATACAGGGTGTAACAGAATAACTATTCCTAATTTTAACTGGAGTATCCTGGGCTCAGAATATGAAGATTTAATGCAAATCACTGAGATAAAATGTGGCTCCTTACTGAGCTACAGGGTGTTTTATATAAAAATTTAAAAACAATTTTTGCCCAGTACTTTAAAACTATTTGACGTATCCTTATCATACTTGGCAGGAAATGTAGGTACCGTACACAATACTAAATTATGTTAAATAAAAGTTTTTGGCTACTGCCAGTGGCGTACAACAGGGGCAAGTGAGAGGTTGATCCTACCTAAATTCTACGCCACTGGCGGAATTGTCATTTTAGCACAATTTTTCGATTTTCCAATACTTGCTGTGTAAAAAACATACTCTTCCTTTGTAACAATAAAATTACTGTTTTTCGAGATAATTAAAGTTAAACATAAGCTGCACCCTTGGGATTTTTTCAAAATTTGCTCAAAAAAATCTGAAAAATTTAGTAAAATAGAGAAAAAAATTAGCTACATAATAACTAAGTAACTATTTTTTGTAACTCATTCTGATTTAGCTGTAAAAATTATTGAAAATAAAAAAAAATAAAATGCAAAAAATATTAATTTTCAATAATTTTTCTAGCCAAACCAAAATGAGTTAGAGAAAAAGTTACTTAGATATTATGTAGCTAATTTTTTTCTCTATTTTACTGAATTTTGTCAGATTTTTTTGAGCAAATTTTGAAAAAATCCCAAGGGTGCAGCTTATGTTTAACTTTAAATATCTCGAAAAACAGTGACTTTATCGTTACAAAGGAAGAGTATGTTTTTTACACAGCAAGTATTGGAGAATCGAAAAATTGTGTTAAAATGACAATTCCGGCAGTGCCGTAGAATTTAGGAAGGATCAACCTTTCACTTGCCCCTGTTGTACGCCACTGGAAGTAGCCAGAAACTTTTATTTAACATAATTTAGTATGGTATACTGTACCTACATTTCCTGCCAAGTATGATAAGGATACCTCAAATAGTTTTAAAGTACTGGGCAAAAATCTTTTTTAAATTTTTATATAAAACACCCTGTAGCTCAGTAAGGAGCCACATTTTATCTAAGTGATTTGGGTTAAATCTTTATATTCTGAGCCCAAGATACTCCAGTTAAAATATTTCCAATTACTAATAAATCACCCTGTATATACTCAAACGGGCTTCTTTGGAAACATTTACATTTCTAGCAAAAGTTAAAATTAATTAACTAATTAATTTTTATTAGTTTAAATTTTATCAAAATTTAAATAGTAAAAAGATTATGGGTAAACCCATATATCAGGTTATCTACATGCATTTTGGCAGTGAACGAGTTAAAATGCAAGTAGGTAATATTTCCCTGGAGGCCAGAATGTTTTGACCTGAACCTAAAAAAAAATTGAAGAATTGCAAGAAGTATGAAATTGGTGAACGACAGACTTTTCTCAGGGTATAATCGATCTATTTACATGATCAAATTGTAATAAAAATGTATTGTCAAGGAAATTTTAACTGACGAATTTCTTTCTTGTGTCTTAAAAAGTATTACAACAAAATTTTTATATATATATATATATATATATATATATATATATATATATATATATATATATACAGTGTGTCCCAGGATTGATGTTACAAGAGGTGTAATGGACTAAAATTTTTTGAATTTCATTTCAAGATTCTGGAATTAAGCCCTGCTTGGCGTGAAACGAATTTTAAGAATTTTTTCGTTTTTTGAAAAACAAAATGGCCGTGACGGTGAAGCAAGAACTATTTTCTTTTCAGGTAAAGTACCCTTTTTGTTTAGGATACGACAAAATTTTATTAAGAAAAGTTGTTTATAATGACAAATCATGGCCGTATACCAAACTTCAGGACGATCTACCTACTTTCATTAAACTGTCTGTTTTAGATTGAACAAAATAAATTGTAGGTATCTATTAATTTATTAAAATTTTTATTAAAAATAATAAAAATAATAATAATAATAATAATAATAATAATAAAAATTTTAATAAATTAATAGATACAGTAGAACCCCGATTATCCGTGCGCGCATTATCCGGGCGGCGGATTCTTCGTGCGGCACTTTTAAAATGTCATCCGTGCGCGGATTATCCGTGGCTGACGGCCAGAGGTTGGCGCATGAACGCTGAATGCACCGTGCAGGCGTTCGCCTCGGGGAATACCCGAGTTTGGCTCGAGAAATCCTCCGTTTATGTGTTTACTTATTATTTTTGCCAACTGCCGACCGACTCGTTAGTTAAACGTAAACAGACATTCGTTTGACACATGTATTTGTCTGAATAAATTATTAAAAAATATAAAAATGAGGTCTTTGGATTATCCGTGTTTTCGATTATCCGGCGAAGGCTCGGTCCCGGCTGGCCCGGATAATCGAGGTTCTACTGTACCTACAATTTATTTTGTTCAATCTAAAACAGACAGTTTAATGAAAGTAGGTAGATCGTCCTGAAGTTTGGTATACGGCCATGATTTGTCATTATAAACAACTTTTCTTAATAAAATTTTGTCGTATCCTAAACAAAAAGGGTACTTTACCTGAAAAGAAAATAGTTCTTGCTTCACCGTCACGGCCATTTTGATTTTCAAAAAACGAAAAAATTCTTAAAATTCGTTTCACGCCAAGCAGGGCTTAATTCCAGAATCTTGAAATGAAATTCAAAAAATTTTAGTCCATTACACCTCTTGTAACATCAATCCTGGGACACACTGTATATATATATATATATATATATATATATATATATATATATATATATAAAACTCAAGTTAAATTTAACCGTGTCAGATAACTTTCCTTTTAAAAACAGCTTTTTAAACGATAACGAAAGTACTAAAGATATTATTATTGTTGATGATTTAATAAATGATTTTCTAGATTCGGATATTTCAATCGCCAATGAACCACTGCACCTGAAAGAACGAAAAAAAAAACAGAAAACAACGCCGATTTGAGAGCAATCTTAAAATGCCCGTATAAAAAAAAAAAACACCATCTACTTCTACACAACCGGTTGATGTTCTAAAAGACAAAATTAAAATTTACATTAATTTTCCTCTAATTTCAATTGAAGAAAATCCTCTTGCATGGTGGAAACTTAACTATAGGTAAGTAACACATTTAAAAAATTGTAACAACTAGTTGGCTAATATTTATACATATCAGTAATATATAATATCATTTTTATCTTCTGTATGTAATGTATATTATATGTAAATTAATTAAAATAATTAAGTAAAAAATTTAGAGGTTCCAACCGTAGTTCGATAAATTTTCTTCGCGGAAATGAAAAAGTCAGAGAGACCGATTCGAAAGTTTTTAAAAAACAATCCTGCCAACTAAAAAAAATTCATTTTGAAAAAAACGCGTATAAAGTTTTCAGGTATAAAAACGGGTTAGAATGAGAGTAGTATTCGGAACCAACAAATTATGACTTAAAAAGTTTTTTTTGCCAGCAATGGCATTTCAGCCATTTTTTATTCTCTAATGTATAACGATGCAAAAAATGCAAAAAAAAATCAATTTATTTTTCAACCTTATAAACACGAAACCCCCTTAAGTATTAATTGTTTAGTTAATTATTTATTGATACATAAATGTATGTTATGTTAGTTAAAAGTAAATTGTGTTTTCACTTACAACCAATTGCACAAACTGTGCAAAATTTTGCCCAATTTACAAATAAAATAATTACACGATTGAAGCAAGCAATTTTGAACCTTAACTACGAGTACTAGAGATCTTCAGACAATTTCTATAAATGCTCTGGTATAAGCAAAACCTGTCTTCCCTCTTAATTTAGTCCATGGATTAAATACACTTGACGTTGTAGTTATGTTTCATGCTGCCTCCAGTGATGTACATAGGTAATAATCAACTGCTGCATGACAATGTCATTATTGTACTAATAATATAATGACCTCTTTCTACATTGGTAATATGGTAAAGTAATATTAATGATAAGATACACTTGAAAAAATTATATTTTATTCATATTACTAAATACAGTTAAACAACTTATGAATACATATTATATAATAATATTGATATATTTATTACTTTAATTTTATTATAAATAACAATTCTTCTTCAGACCTATACATATTTAACACAACAAATTAATCATAAATTTTATGATTATACAAAATAAGACCTGTACAATCATTTGAAAAATACGAATACGAAACAGAACATTTCGAATCGTATAGAACATAAATATAATTTTGCAAGTTTACACGATGATTTCGCCATCTTCTTTATTTTCGCTAATTTTTCTTCTGATGTGTCTAAACTAAATGTTATTTTATTATATTAAATACGCGTTTTCAAAATAATATTAATTTTATCTTGCAAACTGTTCATTTACATATTATAAATTTAATGTTTCTTTCATAAAAACAGATATACAACGCTATCTCATTTTAGTAAAATCTAATTGGCCGTTTTTAAAACATAAGTAAATTTTAGTTAAGAAACTTTAGCCAGGCCAGACTTTGGTTGCGATGAAACAAAATTTGCTAATGAAACTAAATCCGTGCATGTACATGATATCTCCATAAGCTTACATGTGATTTGGTTCATAACCACTAGTTCTGCGCTAAAACATAACACTGATTTCGCTAGCGAAACAGCAGTCTGAATGGGGCATAACAATATTTAAAAAATCACTAATAAAAAGAGAACTACAAAATCGTTACACTATGAATACGAATATCTTTCTATTTAATTTCTACTTTGTGGAAAAGTTTTCTATTTTGCATTCATCAGGTTTCTCCTTTGCATGAGAACGGATATGTTTCCGTAAGTCTGAACTTTGAATAAAAGTTTTCACACATATTTCGCATTTATAAGGTCTCTCATTTGTATGAGAACGGATATGTCTTTTTAAGTTTCCACATTCAGTAAAAGTTTTCTCACATATTTCGCATTTATAAGGTCTCTCATTTGTATGTGTACGAAAATGCACTTGCAAAAGATCATTTCGAGTAAAAGTTTTCTCACATATTTCGCATTTATAAGGTCTTTCATTTGTATGAGAACGGATATGTATTTTTAAGCTACCTCTTTGAGTAAAAGTTTTCTCACATATTTCGCATTTATAAGGTCTCTCATTTGAATGAGAACGGTTATGTTTCTTTAAGCTTCCTCTTTCCGTAAAAGTTTTCTCACATATTTCGCATTTATAAGGTCTTTCATTTGAATGAGAACGAATATGTGTTTTTAAGTTTCCTCTTTGAGTAAAAGTTTTCTCACATATTTCGCATTTATAAGGTCTTTCATTTGAATGAGAACGGATATGTTTCTTTAAGCTTCCTCTTTCCGTAAAAGTTTTCTCACATTTTTCGCATTTATAAGGTCTTTCATTTGAATGAGAACGGATATGTGTTTTTAATGTCCCTCTTTCAGTAAAAGTTTTCTCACATATTTCGCATTTATAAGGTCTTGCATTTGAATGAGAACGAATATGTGTTTTTAAGTTTCCTCTTAGAGTAAAAGTTTTCTCACATATTTCGCATTTATAAGGTCTTTCATTTGAATGAGAACGGATATGTATTTTTAAGCTACCTCTTTGAGTAAAAGTTTTCTCACATATTTCGCATTTATAAGGTCTCTCATTTGTATGTACACGAATATGCAATTTTAAAGTTCCACTCCGAGTAAAAGTTTTCTCACATAATGTACATTTATGAGATTCACTTTTCTTTACAGATTTATCATTATTTTTCGAGCTGAAAATAATATTTTTATTTGAAGTTGTACTAGCTTGACAACGTTTTATATCGGTTTCATTCTCAAAATCAAAATATTCTTCCTTAATTATTAATTCTGAATGTAAATCTAAAGATTCTGATTTCAAACTTTCTTCAAATTTAATATTTATATTATTTTCCAAATCCTCAATGTATTCTTCATTAATCACTTCTTCTTTCATACAAACAGCATCAAAAATTGTATTATTTTGTGATTCTAAACTTTCTTCAACTTTAATGTTTCTATCAGTTTCCAATTCTAGTTTAATGTATTCTTCATCAATATTCTCTTCTTTAATTTCGCTTTCAGTTTTAATTTCGCTTTGCATAACTTCAGTATTTTGCGATTGTTGTTTTGCATATGGCTTGAAAATTTCTTGCGATTTAAAACATTTTTCTACAAATTTATACGTTTCATTTAATCGAACAGAACAAATTGAACAAATACAATCCGATAACTTCTCACTACATTCCAGCTAAAAATATAAATTAATATTACATATTAAACATACTATATAATAAAAATCTCCGGATTATAAAGGGAGCAAACTGTTGCTACTAATAACACCAAATCCCTATAATATTTAACTATTATTTGAATAATCTAAATCCTACTAATCCTACTATAAGCTGGGTGGGTGGGTACATTACTTGGCTAAAGGGTAACAAATGATTAAAAATAATTTTTCGCATAATAACTATTCCCCACGACTCTTGCAGAAATAAATTTTAGTTTCGCAAAAACATAATTGTAATAACTAATAAACTTATTATAAGTAAATCTAATAAAACAATTGTTTTATGTAATTTTTATTGTAAATGTACATGTATTCAAATTACAACTTGTTTTATATAAATTTCAATTATACAAAATCAACAAAGGTATTTAAATTTAAAATATTCTAAATTACGTTGGTTTAATTGTTGTCTGTTCTCAAAACTTATGGAAGAGACCGTAAATAAATTACTTATAAGTTACTTATCAATTTATAAGTATAATTTTATTCATGGACCTGATATATATTTTACTTACAATTTCCGATGCAATGGTTTCCAATTTGTATGATAACAATACATTATCGGAATCCATTGTAGTTAAACTAAATGTTATATTATCACCACCAGCACATAATCGACAACGTGCTTCATTTAAATGTTGTTTTAATATTATTTGAGATTCTAAACATTGTTTTATGAATGTATAAGCATCATTCAACCGAACAGCGCAAATTGTACAAATACCATTCGGTAATTTAATCCTGCAATCTACCTAAAATAAAAAAAGTAAAAAATTCAGAAACAATGATGTATATTACAATCAAAACAAATTATTTCATTCTTACAAGTTCTGGCATAATTGCTTCCAATTTATCTACGAAACGTTTGCCATCTGAATCCAGATCAAGTATAGTGAACAATACATTTTTGTCACTTATACATAATTGACAATGCTGCATAAACTTATTCATGATTAAAACTAAATTTTCTACCAAAAAAGCTTCTTACAATAAGTAAAACATAAAAAGATTGTATTTCACGATATTACAGGTTAACTTAGAAAAAAAGCTGTTAGGGAGTCCAGTTAGCCAGATGAATTTTGTGTAATATTTCAAGTATAAGAAGAAGAATAAACTGCAGCGTCTATCATTTTAGCTGCTTGTCTAAATGGAATTTATTTTTTCAAATTTATATGCAGCTCAAACTTTACATTAATTTTAAAGTAATATTAAAATATATATATATATATATATATATATATATATATATATATATGAATATTTTCATACAGTGTTATCTATATGGTAATGTTTGAACTATTTGCGTATCTAACAGTGTTGTCGATAAAAAGAAAACTGTAATTTAATTACTGATAGAACTATCTATGAACTATTTTTAAACAAGTAATGCAATTTTAAGATTTATATATATATATATATATATTAATTTAGAATAACTACCGTGAATATAAGTTGAGAAAATTTTATATAACGGGATACGGTATATGATTGACTAGGTTTTAAAATGCCAGCATTTAATATCTATCAATTTATTGCGAATCCTATATTTCGCCACACATTTGTGGCTTCTTCAGGGAAGCACTGACATTATTTTTTTTATATTAATAAAAATAACAATCGTTAAAACCAGAACAATACAATTTAAATTAACATATGTATGTAAAAACTTACAAGTATGACCAGATACTTGATTGTTATTTTTATTATTATAATAAAAAAAAAAATTTCAGTGCTTCCCTGAAAAAGCCACAATTGTGTGGCGAAATATAGGATTCGCAATAAATTGATAGATATTAAATGCTGGCATTTTAATAACCTAGTCAATCATATACTGTATCCCGTTATATAAAATTTTCTCTATATATATATATATATAATACATAAAATAGAATATCGAATTGATAGCTTTTCTGGTCACAACGAAGACTGAGAATTCCACTTAGTATTAGGAACGCATGAATAAATTTGAAAATAACTGATTGTCATTTTATGTTGTAGAATTATTTTTTTATTTATATAATATATTATTATATTATTATAAATAATATTAATTTTATATTTATAAAATATATATATATATATATATATATATATATATATATATATATATATATATATATAGTATATTGTAAAATATGTAATGTGCACCAAAAATCATATATACAGTTTAAAATCTGGATAACTAAAATCCGAATTTCCTATCCGGACATCGGATATTGGATCCTGGATATTGACTGCACTATTAAACATATCAAAATAAACAACAAAAATAGCTTTTAGTTGTACAAGAAGATTGTAGGGTTTTAAAAATAGAAAATATTGATCCAAATCACTTTGATTGTGGCTCTACTGAAAAATTTTCTTTGTAAAGGATAATATCCTTTTTCCTGTAGCAGGTCACAAATAGAGGTCGTAGAAAAAAAAAATTTATTCGCGGAATTATTGCAAATAAAAATCTAAAATTAACTAAATTAACTGACTAAAATTAACTGATTAAATATTAAACTGATTAAACTGAGTAAACTGATTAAATTGATTAAACCAATTAAACTGATTATGAAATCTGATTATGAAAATCTAAAATTAACTGAAAATTAACTAAATTGACTGATTAAATATTAAACTGATTAAACTTAGTAAACTGATTAAATTGATTAAACTAATTAAACTGATTATGAAATCTGATTATGAAAATCTAAAATTAACTGAAAATTAACTAATTAACTGACATTTTGTACAGCTGAATTTTAATAGCGCAAATTTGCTGAAAACGTTTCCGATTTCACAAGGAGCAAAAAATTCGCAAACGAAAAATTGTACGAAACAGAACAAACGACAATTTTGCGTGTGTACAAGGTAGTGACGTAACACGTAATCGGTTGGGGTTGGGGTACGCAGCTTCATGTTTTACTTGAAATGGCCGAGAAGTGGCCAAGAAGGATTTAGATGGCTCCTGCGAGGTCATCGACCTTGTTTCCATTCTGCCTTGGGTGCTTTGGGAACTTTTGCTTAGGAATATAAATGTTTCCAAAAAAGCCCGTTTGAGTATATGCAATGCAGTTTTGATGCCTACGTTGATGTATGGTAGTGAATGTTTTGGGTTTGGTTGCAAAAGCATAAACGGAAAATGAGATTTTTTTACGTGGGGTATGTGGTGTAAATAGGAGAGATCGGGTACGAAATAGATTAGTGTATGATAAATGTGAAATTGAAAAAAATGTTGTAGCAAAAGTTGCCGTGTTAGTTAGTTAAGATGGTTCGGACATGTTGAGCGAATGCGTCTAATGAACGTTTGGTTAAAAGATTTATTTGAATGATTTTGATAGTATACGTTTGCGTGGACGACCGATGAGTAGTTGGAGTAGTATGATTGAGTTTGTGCCACACCCTTTTATAGGATAAAGATTTTTGTGTGTTATTTTTAAAGAAATGATATTTTGTGGTATGATTTGAATAATAAAAATTAAATGGTAAAGAAACAAAAGTAATTTTGGAAAAAAATTATATTTTGAAATTAAATTTGCTAAAATGCTAATATGGTTTTCTGTGTTTGACATTTTGCTATTTTAGTTTTAATAAAATAAGTTTAAAATAAGTTGTTTCAACATTATTATGTTATTTTATTTTTAGAAGTTTTTTTAAATACATAGAAAAATATTTTATTTGTTATAAATAAAATAATCTTAAAATTGGAAATTGTATATATATATATAATCGGCAAAAAATTTAAGAATTTTATTTTGATATTTTGGGATTCCGCCTTGCTTTGTCTGAAAACAATTTTAAGCATATTTTTAGTTTTTTCAAAATCAAAGCGGCCTTGAAAAATGTAAAAAACTATTTTATATTAAGGTAAAGTGCCTTTTTGGTCAATAATACGGCATAATGTTCTTGTGAAAAGTTGTTCAGAATATGAAATTATGGCTTTGTCCGAAATTTTTAAAAGATCAGATTTAAAAAAATGTGTCTAGACATAACGCCGACTGGACAAAACGCCGACTGAGGACACTACGCCGACAGTTCATTCGCATTTGCGCAAGCATTTATATTAAAAATTCTTTAAAATTTTTAATAAATTTTCCTGCCAAACCAGCATAAGTTTGAGAAAAAAGTTACTTAGCTATTATGTAGATAATTTTTTTCTCTATTTAACTGAATTTTTTCAGATTTTTTTCAGCAAATTCTGAAAAAAGTCTTATTTTTTAAGAGATTTTCAAAAATTCAGTTTTTAATTTTTTTTTCTACTAAACCATGCATCCTAAAATAGAGGTTTATTCACTAGATTATAGTACTCATTATTCCGCATTTTTCCATATCATGCTTATTTTCCTACACCTCATAGTTTTTGAGAAAAAAATTAAAACCAAAAAATTAAAAAAAAAAATTCTAGCGCCCACACGGCACATGCTAGCAAATTAAAACTAAAACCAAATTATAGAACTTTTTATGCCCTATCGAAAAATATTCTAAGTATCTCTTCGAATTTTACTCGAGAAAGTAGTATACCGCAATTTATCGAAATTACATGTTAAACGACCATACAAACTTGACAAACGAACACCCGGTATATAACATATTAGAATTAATAAATTGAATTTAAAATAAGAGTTACAATAAGGTTCGCAGTTGATTTTCTTGAATGGATTTTCATAGATTATACTTTACTGGTGAATAGGCAACCCACGTGACTTAAATGAAAACTATTTATTAAAAAGTTTTTTACAGGAAAATTAATGATCAAGAAAAAGAACTTTTTCACTAAGTTTTAATTTTACTAAATATTTATTACTAAACATTTTCAGTTTCTTATGTTATTAATTAAAAAGTAATATGACAAAATTTATAATTAAAATATATTACAATAAATTTAAATAATATACTTCATACTTATAATGATAAATTGAAACAATTCATATATTTAACATTTTAGAGTTGTTTATACGTTTTTAGAAAAAATATTAAAAAACAAGATTAGAAATATATGGGTAAACCCATATATAGACCACTTTGACATTTCTCGGAAAGTTTTGACTGAGCGACCGAGCGAGCTGACGACGCACATCCATACACCCACATAAACTAAGTTCAGATTCGTCATCTAGAGGCTATATGAAGGATTTCTATACAATTTTTTTTTGTTTTTGAAAATGTTACAGACACCGTACCAAACGCTATAGCACTTTTTACTTGTAGTCAAAGTGCTAATAAAACGGCTTTAGATTAGAGTTCTGTATTACCTAATATTTATTTAAAATCGAGACGTTTCGACGGAACTCTACGTCCGTCTTCATCGGGATAAATGATACAAATGACATTACAGTAAAGAACATAAAATAGAGAAATAAGTTACTAGACGAAACAAAATAAATAACTAGAACTAGATCATACAATTTTCATAGATTTTTAATTAATGAAAGCCAAATTTTATTATTTTTACCACTTTGACTGCAAGGAAAAGTGGTATAGCGTTTGGTACGGTGTCTGTAACATTTTCAAAAACAAAAAACGAATCCGAACTTAGTTTATGTGGGTGTATGGATGTGTGTCGTCAGCTCACTCGGTCGTCAGTCAACATTTTGTGGCCGCAACTCCTCCTAGACGGTTCAACCGATTTTAATGAAATTTTCAGGATAAATTTATCTAGTGCCCAAGATGGTCATGTAATTTTGATTTTTTCCAGTAAAACCAACATTCTGAGAAAAAATTACTAAAATTTTTTAAAATTAATTGAGGCTACATTATAAATCCGATTTTAATCAAATTTTCAGAAAAGATTTCCCTAGTGCTCACATAAATTTCGTAATTTTAATAAAATACAGTGTTGCCAATTTTCCGAGAAAAAAATTACTAAATTTTTAAAAATTTATTACGGCCATGTTGTTTAACCGATTTTGTTAAAATTTTCACAAAAGATTCTCTTGGTATCCATATAGATTAAATATTTTCAACAAAATACAGTGTTGCCAACTTCTGAGACAAAAATTACTAAAATTTTTAAAAATTCATTATGACCAAGTTATTTAACCGATTTTAATCAAATTTTCACTAAATATTTTCCTGGTGCCCGCATAAATTATGCAATTTTAACAAAATACAGTGTTGCCAACTTATCGAAAAAAAAATTACTAAAATTTAAAAAAATTCATTGTGGCTACATTATTTATCCGATATTAATCAAATTTAAAAAAAAGTTTCTCCTAGTGCTCACATAAATTATATTTAAAATAAGGTGTGGCCAACTTTCCAAAAAAAAAAAATTAATAATTTTCTAAAAATTTGTTATGCCCGCATTATTTATCCGATTTTAATCAAATTTTTACAGAAGATATTCTTAGCGCCTATAATATTATATATTAGCAAAATACAGTGTTGCCGCAACTTTCGGTGAAAAATTGTTTTATTCCTATTTCTTATCATTTATGTGATAATGTCAAAGTGGTCTATATATATGGGTTTACCCATATACTTCTAATCTTGTTCAATTTGTACCTAATTTAAAATTAGTTCATTCTGATGACGAAATCGTTTAGAATATTAAAAATATATAAGCAGTTGTAGATAAAGTATAGTATTTGACTTGCAAATAATGCCTACAATGCCTACGAGAATGTTTTATTCCCCTCGCTACGCTCGTGGATTAAACAACATCCTCGTACATTATAGGTGCCATTATTTGCTCGTTACATAATATACTATTATTTAAATCTAAATTAAACAAGATTAGAAGTATATGGGTAAACCCATATATAGACTACTTTGACATTTCTCGGACAGTTGGCACACTGTATTTTAATAATATTATAATTTATGTGGGCACTAGGAGATACTTTTCTGAAAATTTAATCAAAATCGAATAAATAATGTAGCCACAATAAATTTTTAAAAAATTTTGTGATTTTTTTTTCGATAAATTGGCAACACTGTATTTTGTTAAAATTGCATAATTTATTTAGGCACTAGGAAAAACTTTTATGAAAATTTGATTAAAATCGGTTAAATAAAATGGTCATAATAAATTTTTAAAAATTTTACTGTTTTTTTTCTCGGAAAGTTGGCAACACTGTATTTTGTTAAAATTACATAAATTACAAGAATACTGGGAGAATCTTTTGTCAAAATTTGAGTAAAATCGGTTAAATAACATAGCAATAATAAATTTTTTAAAATTTTAGTAATTTTTTTCTCGGAAAGTTGGCAACACTGGACATTAATAAAATTATATAATTAATGGAAGCATTAGGGAAATCTTTTCTGAAAATTTGATTAAAATCGTATACATAACGTAGCCAATATGAATTTTTAAAAACTTTAGTAATTTTTTTCTCGGTAAGTTGGCATCACTGGAAAAAACCAAAACCACATGACCATTTTGGGCACTAGACAAATTTATGAAAATTTTATTTAAATTGGTTGAACCGTCTAGGAGGAGTTGCGGCCACAAAACTTTGACTTACGACCGAGCGAGCGAGCTGACGACGCATATCCACTCACATAAACTAAGTTCAGATTCGTCATCTAGAGGCTATATGAAGGATTTCTATATACAATTTTTTTTTTGAAAATGTTATAGACACCGTACCAAACCCTATACCACTTTTTTATTGCAGTCAAAGTAGTAAAAATAAATCTTCAACATAAAGTGACATTTAGTTATTTTCAACTTTATTCATGTGTTCCTAATACCAAGTGGACTTCTCAGACTTCGTTGTGATCAGAAGAATGTAAAAATGGCAATACTTGTTTAAAAATAGTCCATAAAGTGTACTACTAGTAATCAAATTACAATTTTCTTTTCTATCGACAGCACAGTTTAATTTGGCAATAGTTTAAACATTAACATATAGATAGCACTACTAGTAATCAAATTACAGGTTTCTTTTCTATCAAACAGCACAATTCGATTTGCAAATAGTTCAAATATTACCATATAGATGACACTGCAAGATCATTGTTCGAAATAGTTGGCCAATTGAATGTTGTGTTATAAATTTTCAAATACATATTGATTTTTATAGTAAGTAAAAAACATTATTCTACATACAACATTTAGATTTGATTTTAAATAATAATCATGTAAAAAAAGTGACAAATTATATTTAAAGTAATTGTTTACATTGACGGTCCTGTGGGTAAAGTTCATTCAACTTTATTGACTTTAGCTGCAGAATGATTACTTACCTTTCTATTTTTTTTCTTTTATTTAAATTTTATTTAGACAAACTGCTAGAACCTAGATTAAGTAGCAATTAAGGAAAAAATTGTAAAATTAAATACGCAGTTATTTATTCTTCTTCTTATACTAGTAATTTTACACAAAATTCATCTGGCCAACTGGATTCGTGTCAGATTTTTATAAGTTAACCTCTAATACTATCAATTACAATATTTTTATATTTTACTTATAATAAGAAGCTTTTTTTTGGCAGAAAATTTAATTTTGATCATGAATAAGTTTATGCACCATTGTCAATTATGTATAAGTGACAAAAATGTATTGTTCACTATACTTGATCTGGATTCAGATGATAAACGTTTTGTGGATAAATTGGAAGCAATTATGCCAGAAATTGTAAGAATGAAATAATTTGTTTTGATTGTAACATACATTATTATTTCTGACTCATTTACTTTTCTTATTTTAGGTAGATTGCAGGATCAAATTACCGAATGGTATTTGTACAATTTGCGCTGTTCAGTTGAATGATGCTTATGTATTTATAAAGCAATGTATTGATTCTCAAATCATATTAAAACAACATTTAGATGAAACACTTTGTCGATTATGTGCTGGTGGTGATAATATAACATTTACTTTAACTACAATGGATTCGGATAATGTATTGTTATCATACAAATTGGAAACTGTTGCATCGGAAATTGTAAGTCAAATATATATTAGCGACTTTAATCAGGTCCATGAATAAAATTATATGCTTATAAATTGATAAGTATTAATTTATTTATTGTCTCTTCTATAAGTTTTGAGAACAGACAACAATTAATCTAACCTAATTTAGAATATTTTAAATTTAAATACTTTTGTCGATTTTGTTTAATTGAAATTTATATAAAACAAGTTGTAATATGAATACATGTACATGTACCCAGCTTAAAGTAGAATTTAGGGGCGGATCTAGGAAATTTTCAAGGGGGGGCATTTTGCCTTTTTTTTAAGATAAAGGTAAATAATTATTAAGAAGTTTTAAGTTTATATACAGGGCCGGATTTACAGCTTGCGGGGCCCCCTATCTCTACTTTTAAAAAATGTATCAAAAAAAAAAAATGTATCATGATTATGCAAAAAATAGGTTGACCGGGGGTCCCCTTGGGTTGGGGGCCACAAGCACGTGCTTGTTCCGCTTGCACGTAAATCCGGCCCTGCCTATATAAAAAATTATTAACCCACATTATATGCATAGCTGTATGCAAGGTGGGTTAATAATAATTGTTGTGTGGAATATATATTTGTTGGCCCAAGGGGGGGGGGGCATGGCCCCCATGTCTCCCCCCTCCCGTGGATCCGCCCCTGGTAGGATTTAGATCATTCAAATATTAGTTACATATCATAGGGATTTGATGGTATTAGTAGAAAAAAACAGTTTTTATTAAGCTCCCTTTATAATCCGCAGATTTTTATTATATAGTATGTTTAATATGTAATATTAATTTATATTTTTAGCTGGAATGTACTGAGACGTTATCGGATTCTATTTGCTCAATTTGTTCGGTTCGATTAAATGAAACGTATAAATTTGTAGAAAAATGTTTTAAATCGCAAGAAATTTTCAAGCGATATGCAAAACAACAATCGCAAAATAGTGAAGTAATGAAAAACGAAATTAAAGAAGAGAATATTGATGAAGAATACATTAAACTAGAATTGGAAACTGATAGAAACATTAAAGTTGAAGATAGTTTAGAATCACAAAATAATACAATTTGTGATGCTGTTTGTATGAAAGAAGAAGTGATTAAAGAAGAATACATTGAGGATTTGGAAAATGATTCAAATATTAAATTTGAAGAAAGTTTGAAATCAGAATCGTTAGATTTACATTCAGAATTAATAATTAAGGAAGAATATTCTGATTTTGAGAATGAAACCGATATAAAACGTTGTCAAGCTAGTACAGATTCGAAGAAAAATAATATTTTCAGCTCGGAAGAAAATGATAAATCTGTAAAGAAAAGTGGATCTCATAAATGTAAATTTTGTGAGAAAACTTTTACTCAGAGTGGGATTTTAAAAAGGCATATTCGTATACATACAAATGAGAGACCTTATAAATGCGAAATATGTGAGAAAACTTTTACTCGAAGAGGAATCTTAAAAATACATATCCGTTCTCATTCAAATGAGAGACCTTATAAATGCGAAATATGTGAAAAACAATTTACTCAAAGTGGAAGTTTAACAAAACATTTTCGTATTCATACTAATGAGAGACCTTATAAATGCAAAATATGTGAAAAAGCATTTACTCAAAGTGCAAGTTTAAATGCACATATCCTTTCTCATTCAAATGAAAGACCTTATAAATGCGAAATATGTGAGAAAACTTTTACTGAAAGTGGAAGCTTGAAAAGACATATCCGTTCTCATTCAAATGAAAGACCTTATAAATGCGAAATATGTGAGAAAACTTTTATTCGGAGTGGAACTTTAAAATTACATATTCGTATACATACAAATGAGAAACCTTATAAATGCGAAATATGTGAGAGAACTTTTATGTGGAGTGGTCAATTAAAGCAGCATGTCCGTTCTCATATGAAGGAGTAACCAGATGAATGCGAAATAGAAAACTTTTCCTCAAAGTAGAAATTAAAAAGAAAGATATTCATATTCATAGTGTTACGATTTAATTTTTGTAGTTCTCTTTTTATTAATGATTAATTTTGAAATATTGTTAAGCTTCATTCGGACTGCTCTTTCGCTAGCGAAATCAGTATTTTGTTTTAGCGAAGACCTAGTGGTTCTAAACCGAACTACATGTGAGTTTATATGAATACATTGCAAATGCACGGATTTAGTTTCATTAGCAAAATGGCCAAGGTTTCTAACTAAAATTCACTTATGTTTTAGGAACGGCCCATCACATTTTACTAAAATGAGATAGCGATGAGTTTATGTTTTTATGAAAGAAACGCTAAATTTATAATATGTAATTGAGAAGTTTGGAAAATAAAATTAATATTATTTTGAAAACGCGTATTTCACATAATAAAATAACAATCATTTTAGACACATCAGAAGAAAAATTAACAAAACAGATGGCGAATTCATCCTATAAACCTATAAAATTATATTTATGTTATATACTTTTCTAAGTGTTATATTTTGCATTCGTATTTTTCAAATGATTGTACAGGTCTTATTTTGTATAATCATAAATTCTTTTTCAGACATATTTAACATAACAAAACAACTTAAACTGTAAAAAAAAAACTGTATTGAACGTAACCAAAAATGTTTAGAATGTATACAATGTAACCTGTAAAGTCAAAAATAATTTTTAACAATATTTTTCAAGTTTTTGCACTGTGTTACGTCGTGAAACTATTATTTGATTATTCTATTGTAAAGATGAAAGTATTTGGCCAAATCAATTTTATATATTTTTTCAATTTATATTAATTATATTATTATTAAATATGTAAAATATATTAAATGTTATTTATAATAAAATTTAAATTAATAAATAAATCAATACTATTATGCAATATGTATTAATAAGTTGTTTTTACCTAATTTAATAATATGAATAAATTTTTTTAATTCCTTTAAATTTGGTTTAATCATGTAAGTCTAGTCAATAAATATTGAATGAAGTTTATTGACTTTAGCTGCAGAATTAATACTAAACTTAATTTTTCTATTTTTTTCTTTTGTTTGAATTTCGTTTAATGTATGGACGGCCTTGTTTACACAACGACTGCGCCTATCCGGACACTGATGAAATTACAAAAATAAATGAAGTAAAACTCTAATTATTCTATTTGGTTATTTCTCGTGTAAAAGTATTTACACTAGTAACTAGTTGAATAATGAAATTATTACTAAATAGCAATTTACGCAGTTTTGAAACATATTAGAAATCTTCGCAATTCAATACATACATATACGTATGTACGTCGATTATTAATAAATATTAATACAGAACTTTAATTTAAAGCCGTTTTATTTTAATATAATAAGTTCTGAAAGATTTTTTACTATACTGTATACTACTTACCATCACAAAACTATATTTTTATTTTTACAAATACAAATCAATTTTATTTGCAAATATTAAAATGATTTAATAAAAATAGTTTCTGTTTTATCACAAATAGGTTTGTATAGAATTTATAATTAAACACATACATACGTATTAAAGAAATCTAACTATATTTTACACATCTATTTAAAAATAGTCTAAATTTTTTTAATTAATAAATCACATATAATTTTATAAGTGTATTAAACCGCACTGCATTTATCTACAAACTAAATAAAGATTATATAAGAAAAATATTTTGGAAAAATAATCTTCAGACAAGTAGAAATAAATGAATTGAATATAAAAAAAAATTAAGAATATAATTTGCTTTAATTACTTTTATAAAATGCTGCAATAAGGAAGTCAATCAAATCAAAATTAGGTTATTAAACAGGAAAAATATATTATATTTAAATTTTTACACACACACATGTACATAAAAACAAAATTTGTTATACAATATAAAGAACATTGGTAAATATACAATATATATTATATAAAATATGATAAACATAACAAATATTATTTATTAATTATTATAATTAATTTTTTGCGATCTTTATTTTTGATGGAAATTTTTAAACGTTAAATCTTGAATTTGTAGAAATTTCTGGGCTGATATACCGTGGTTGATCTATTTTCGTTGCAGACGTTTCTCCATACATCGTAGATGGCATTCTCAGGGCTTGGTGACTGAATGACAGTTTCTGCCCCGCAATCTGGTATATATACATCTACCCCCACCATTCTCTATAGGTGTGAGTACGCCATTGGCCAATTCTGAATAAGCTGGCTACACAGCAAAAAAAACCAAAATGTTTTCAACATTTACAACTTACGTGATTTGTAATCGGTGTTAATTAGTGATCTTTGACCACTCGGTACGTTGAGTATTTGTGTAACTTTGCATGACTCATTATGACTTTATCTTTTGCTACTGATGATGAAAGCTTAGCATTCGAAATACGTATGTAGCTCTTTTTTAAATATTACTGTTTGTGGTTTTAGGAAAATTATTTCATTTTATTAACTTTTCGCCACAGTTAGATCATATTTTAATTTATTATAAATTTGTTTATTTATAAATCTGTAATTTATATAATATATGACTTTTGATTAAATTTCTCAATAGCTTTTAAAAATATTAATAAATATTCTTTTTATTGCTAATTTGTTATATGAAAAAAATTTTGATATCAATTATCAAATCTAAAAATACTTATATCTTTTTATATTTAAAAAAAAATAGTACCTACATTACCTTATTGTTGTAATCTAGAAATTAAATGACAGCAAGATGGCATTGCTTGTTTAGTATCTTCATGGATATATTGGTCGTAATGTAAAGTCCACGCGAACATCTTGAAGAAGACTCGTACCTTCTATTATAGATATTTCAGCAGAATAATTTTATAGCAAAATTTTTATTAATTTTTTTAGAGCCAAAGTTTACTAAGCTCTGATTAATAATTTTTAATTGGAGTTCAAATAATAAAAGATCCTACTTTTTTTTTAAATAAATTATACTTTTTACATTATTGGAATGATGAATTGCATAATGAAGTAATACGTGAGTAATAAATATAGAAATGTTTTACAATAATTTAAATATAGCTGAAAATTTTTACTTAATCTGATAGAAATAGAAAATGTTTATAATAATCCCTGTATTGCTCATTAGTATGAAAGATTTATAATATATTATGATTGGTTCGATAGAACGTAAAATCTAATTATTTGAGTTATGTTTTATTTTTTTTTAATTTCCTTCCCTTCTGAATTAATAATTTTATAATTTGTTGATTGTGACGAGCATAAAATAATGCTGTTAATACCTCTATGTTCATATGGCATTATTATTGTTTGGTACATGCGTTATAAATCACTGTGTAGAACTGATTATTATAAATATTAGATAATAATATGTGCAATTAATTATTTAATAATAATTATTATGATTTTAGATATGTAATCAAAATTAATTAAATATTTAATTTTCCATATTTTCTTTATTTATTGTTATTTTGGTTTTATAAAAATATGAATGAGGTTATTTATACATACGGTATGTATACGCAATTGGCTATTTATACATACTAAAAAAAAAAACCTAAACCAACCTACTAACCTAACCTACTCTAAATAGCCAATTATGTAAAAATACTGTATGCATAAATAGCCAATTGCGTATACATACCGTATGTATAAATAGCCACTTTCTAAATATATATATATATATATATATATATATATATATATATATATATATATATATATATATATATATATATATGTTGTTCATTGTTGTAAATAATATATATTATTTCAGGAAAAAAAAAACAACTACTTGACATAGGGCCGATTCTGTCTCCTTACTAAAGTGTGTACAAGTAAATTTTAAGTCAAAATAAGCTTCCTTTCATCTCTCTTCTTATAAATTTTAAAATTTCTAGAAAAGCTAAACAAATTATTAATTCATTTAAACTTAGAAATCTTTTGAAAATTGCTATTAAAGCAATATCTAATTTTGCGAAATAAAATTCTACCTCAAAATTCCTTTTGTGTCTGCGCATTTATAACTAAAGTGTTTTACAGTTGTCCTATTATGAATAATTATAAATACACCAAGTATACATCACATTTTAGTCCGCAAACTGTTTCCGGGAAAATTATGATTTACATAAACATTCTTTAAACTACATAGTTTTGAAAATATGCAAAAAATTAAAATTATCTCATTGTGTTCTATCATCTATTACCTACTATAGATCTTATGATACGCTTGAAGAAAAAATATTTTATTCATATTATTAAATAAAGTAAAACTAAAACGGCAATCTGAATAAGATTTAACATTTAAATTTTGTTTAAAATAATAATCATGTAAAAGAAGATACGAGTACTTGCAAAATAAATTTTGAATAAAACCTCATTCACATTGCCAAAACAGCTTTACGATTTAGTTTTAGTTTCAGGATTTAACACAGCGCAAAAACTAGGCGATTCACATTTCCTGTATGCCTTGACTAATATTCAGTTACGCCTGCGCAGTGATAACAATTTAGATACTGTTAAAAATAATTTTTGACATTTCTGTTTACGTTGTATACATTCCAAACAGTTTTTGGTTAACATTAGTATAGTTTTTTATTACAGTTTAAGTTGTTTCTTGTGTTAAATATGTCTGAAAAAAAGTTTATGATTACACAAAATACGACATGTACAATCATTTGAAAAATACGAATGCGAAACAGAACATTTAGAATAATTGTATAGGACATATAATTTTGCAAGTATAATGAATTCACCATCTTCTTTGTTTCGCTAATTTTTCTTCTGATGTGTCTAAAATAAGTGTTATTTTAATATACGCAAAATTTGCTAATGAAACAAAATTTGCTAATGAAACTAAATCCATGTATTTGCACAGTATTCCTATAAGCTCACATATAGTTTGGTTCAGAACTACTAATTCTGCGCTAAAACATAACACTAATAGCTCTTTAGCTATTAGTGTTATGTTGCAGTCTGAATAAGGCTTAACAATATTTAAAAGCTAATTAAAAAAAAAAAAAAAAAAAAAACTACAAAAATTAAATCGTTACACTATGGATATGAATATGTTTCTTTTTAATTTCGACTCTGACAAAAAAAAATTTATTTCGTATTCATCAGGTTGCATTCCTTGCATGAGAACGAATATGTGTTCTTAAGTGTGAACTTTGAATAAAAGCTTTCTCACATATTTCGCATTTATAAGGTCTCTCATTTGTATGAGACCGGATATGTCTTCTTAAGCTTCCACTTAGAGTAAAAATCCTCTCACATATTTCGCATTTATAAGGTCTTTCATTTGTATGTATACGAATATGCGTTTTTAAGTTTTCTCTTTGCGTAAAAGTTTTCTCGCATATTTCGCATTTATAAGGTCTCTCCTTTGTATGTATACGAATATGCCTCTTTAAATGATCACTCGTAATAAAAGTTTTCTCACATATTTCGCATTTATAAGGCCTTTCATTCGTATGTATACGAATATGCGTTTTTAAGTTTGCATTTACAGTAAAAGTTTTCTCACATATTTCGCATTTATAAGGTCTTTCATTTGTATGTATACGAATATGTGCCTTTAAGTGTCTACTTTTAGTAAAAGTTTTCTCACATAATGTACATTTATGAGATTCACTTTTCTTTACAGATTTATCTTTTTTTTTTCGAGCTAAAAATAATATTTTTATTTGAAGTTCTACTAGCTTGACAACGTTTTATATCGGTTTTATTCTCAAAATCAGAATATTCTTCCTTAATTATTAATTCTGAATGTAAATCTAAAGATTCTGATTTCAAACTTTCTTCAAATTTAATATTTGTATCATTTTCCAAATCCACTTCAATGTTCTCTTCTTTAATAGCTTCTTCTTTCATACAAGCAGTATCAAAATTTGTATTATTTTGTGATTCTAAACTATCTTTTTTAATGTTTCTATCAGTTTCCAAATCTAGTTCAATATTTTCTTCATCAATATTCTCTTCTTTAATTTCGTTTTCCATAACTTCACTATTTTGCGATTGTTGTTTTGCATAGCGCTTGAAAATTTCGTGCGATTTAAAACATTTTTCTACAAATTTATACGTTTTATTCAATCGAACAGCACAAATTGTACAAGTACCATTCGGTAATTTGACCTTGCAATCCAACTAAAATAAGAAAAGTAAAAGATTCAGAAACAATAATGTATATTACAATCAAAACAAATAATTTTATTCTTACAATTTCTGGCATAATTGCTTCCAATTTATCTACGAAACGTTTGCCATCGGAATCCGTATTAAATATAGTGAACAATACATTTTCATCACTTGTACATAATTTACAATGTTGCATTAAACTATTCATGATTAAAATTAAATTTTCTACCAAAAAAGCTTCTTACAATAAATAAAACATAAAAATATTGTATTTGACAGTATTGGAGGTTAACTTATAAAATCTGTCACGAATCCAGTTGGCCAGATGAATTTTGTGTAATGTTTCTAGTATAAGAAGAAGAATAAACAGCAGCATATTTTTTGCTGAGTACATCATATTTAGCTTTGAAAATGTTTCATCAATTCTAGTTGATCTAGCTGTTTATCCAAATGAAATTCAAACAAAAGAAATAAAAAATAGAAAAATTCAGTTTAGTATTCATGCTGTAGCTAAGGTCAATAGAGTTGAATGAAGTAACTGCTAAAGAGATACAAGTACATAAAAAAAATACAAAGAAAATAGCTATTCACAGCAAAGTACAAACAGCTGCCTTCTCCCACTCCCCAGACAAAATATTGATTTTATCTCAAGCAGTGGCGTAGCAATATTTATTTTTTGTGCAATTAAGAATAAATTTTATTTATGAGCATTATTTAAAATATATTATTTTTAAAACAGTTATAGAAATAATTTAAAACCAATACTGATATTTTTGACAACAAATGAAAAAGTTATATATTATTTAAAAATTTTCTCTCTAAATAAAAATACTTTTTTAGTTTTTATTAAAATTTTTATATTTCTTTTCATTTTATATTTTATATTTCATTTTCTGTATATGATATTTCCGTTTATATCTGATATTTTAACTTCAACAATAAATAAACAGCGACCACGATTATTATTGTCAAATTCATCTGAGAAAAATAACAACGAAAAAATTAAAATGAATGCGACATTTTTATTTACCATAAAATTTCATCTATAACTTATGTAATGCAAAGATATAAAAATATATAAAACATTAATTTAATATAAAAAATTACAAGAATTTTCTTATATTTTTTTTTTTAATTAAAATAAGAAATAATAAATAATTATTTTGTACATTTGGTTTAATATATTTATAACTTACTGTATTTTTTTGTTTGTTTCATATTTAAAAATATTTTTCTAGTAGGGTACTTGCAACAAAAATTAATATTTGTTTTTTGCTTTAAGTTTCTATACAAGTAGTTCTATATAAAACTTATTTTAAAATTTAAATTTTTTTATAATATATATAAAATATTGTGTTTCATACAAAAATTGCACGAGTATATCTTATTGAACTTTTATATATAAAATCCGTATTTATCTTAATTCTTATTAAAGAAAAAAGTGTTAATATTTGTGGTAATATTATTTATTTACAACTTATTACAAAAAAGCCCGTTTGAGTATAAACAATGCTGTTTTGCTGTGCCTACGCTGATGTATGGTACGGAATGTTGGGTTTGACAGTAAAAGCATTAAAGAAGAATGACCGCTGTTGAAATAAGATTTTTTCGTGGGATATGTGGTGTAACTAAAAGGAATTGGGTGGGAATGCAAAATAGATATTAGTGTATTAGTAAAGGTGAATAGCCTATTAATAGTAAATAAATTAATATTAGCACTATTGAATAACTATTACCTTCTTAATATTGTGAATGTCAGAACGGTCTTATTTAATAATTTTTATTTAGTAATTGTAATTTTACCCTGTTCTGTAACAGTTATTATTAAATAATTAATTAATAATTATAATAAAAGTACAAATATATAAGTTAAAAACAAAAAATATTGCACATAAAAATTTACCAAAAAAAAATTACTAGTACGCCACTGCATATGGTAGATGGTAATTTTGCCGCTAGAGGAGCTAGTGTAAGCTAGGGCTATTGTGTCCATCCGATTGGCGCCCGGGGTAAGATAGTCCCCCCCCTTGCTAAACCGGACGTTAACACACTGTACTTCATTCAAACGATATTGACTTCAGCTACAAAATGTATACTAAACTAAGTTTTCTATTTTTTCTTTTATCTGAATTTTATTCAGCTAGTAGTTAGTTAGTTAAAGTAGCAATTAATAAACATTTTTTAAATTAAACATAATGCCTTTATTAAATAAATACATTGGTATTTATTCTTCTTCTTATACTAGAAATATTACACAAAATTCCTCTGGCCAACTGGATTCATAACAGCTGTTTTTTCCAAGTTAACCTGTAATATCGTGAAATACAATATTTTTATGTTTTACTTATTGTGAGAAGCTTTTTTGCTAGAAAATTTAGTTTTAATCATGAATAGTTTTATGCAACATTGCCGATTATGTACAAGTGATAAAAATGTATTGTTTACTATACTTGATCTGGATTCAGATGGCAAACGTTTCGTAGATAAATTGGAAGCAATTATGCCAGAAATTGTAAGAAAGGAATAATTTGTTTTGATTGTAATGTACATTATTATTTCTGAATGTTTTACTTCTCTTATTTTAGGTGGATTGCAAGATCAAATTACCGAATGGTAGTTGTACAATTTGCGCTGTTCGATTGAATGATGCTTATAAATTTATAAAACAATGTTTCGATTCTCAAATAATATTAAAACAACATTTCAATGAAAAACTTTGTCGACTATGTGCTGGTGGTGATAATATAACATATAGTTTAACTACAATGGATTCGGATAATGTATTGTTATCATACAAATTGGAAGTCATTGCATCGAAAATTGTAAGTAAAATACTTATCTTTAACCAGGTCCATGAAATAAATTATATGTGTGTGCCAAAAAAATTAGAACCGATAAGTAAATTTGTAAGATTTACTGCGATTTTACAGTTTTAGTATAAATTAACTTGTTCTAAATGGAAACTGATTAAGTATTATATACCTATATATAGCTATTATGAGAAAAGTTTTGCTGTCTCCGTGTTGCTGGTACAAATTTCACTCAAATACATCAAATATTAGTTAAAAAGAGACCTCGAAAAATGGGTAAACTTTGAAATTTTTTGCGGGGAAACTAAAAGTCGTAGGAATATGTGGTTTTGATGTACGAGTAGGTTGTTTTTTTGACTATAAAACTGTTTTTTATTTCTCAGTCGAAATCTTTGTGAAAAACTTTAAACGCGTTTTTCTCGAAACCACTTCTTTTTGACTATAAAAATGATTCCGGTCGAACGGATTGAGCGATTTACTTTGAACCAAAAATCCAAAAAACTAGACGAAATTTATTCACGGTTATACCTATTTCTAGCGAAATTGGGTCATATTTACTATTTTTAATCGCGGGTTACACACCAAAAAATAGTCAAATGGCCGCCATTTTGCTAAATTTTAACATTTTTTTTTGTTAGATATAAGCTCCAATAAATTTTGTCTAGTTTTTTGATTTTTTGGTTCGAAATAAATCGCTCGATCCGTTCGACCGGAATCATTTTTAGAGTAAAAAAAGAAATGGTTTTGAGAAAAACCATTCGAACCTACTCGAAAATCAAAACCGCATATTCCTACGACATTTAATTTCCCCGCAACAAAATTTACCCATTTTTCGATATCTCGTCATGGGACGGCCCCCTTAAACTAAAGATTTTTATTATATGTAATATATAATTTTAATTTATATTTTTAGCTGGAATGTACTGAGAAGTTATCGGATTGTATTTGCTCAATTTGTTCGGTTCGATTAAATGAAACGTATAAATTTGTAGAAAAATGTTTTAAATCGCATGAAATTTTCAAGCGATATGCAAAACAACAATCGCAAAATAGTGAAGTTATGCAAAGCGAAATTAAAACTGAAAGCGAAATTAAAGAAGAGAATATTGATGAAGAATACATTAAACTAGATTTGGAAACTGATAGAAACATTAAAGTTGAAGAATGTTTAGAATCACAAAATAATACAATTTTTGATGCAGTTTGTATGAAAGAAGAAGTGATTAATGAAGAATACATTGAGGATTTGGAAAATGATAGAAATATTAAATTTGAAGAAAGTTTGAAATCAGAATCTTTAGATTTACATTCAGAATTAATAATTAAGGAAGAATATTCTGATATTGAAAATGACACCGATATAAATCAATGTCAAGCTAGTATAAATACGAAAGAAAATAATATTTTCAGCTCGGAAGAAAAAGATGAATCTGTAAAGAAAAGAAAATCTCACAAATGTACATTTTGTGAGAAAACTTTTACTCGGAGTGGAATTTTAAAATTGCATATTCGTATACATACAAATGAGAGACCTTATAAATGCGAAATATGTGAGAAAACTTTTACTCAAAGAGGAAGCTTAAAAATACATATCCGTTCTCATACAAATGAGAAACCTTATAAATGCGAAATATGTGAGAAAACGTTTACTCAGAAGGGAACTTTAAAAACGCATATTCGTATACATACGAATGAAAGGCTTTATAAATGCGAAATATGTGAGAAAACTTTTATTACCACTGGAGATTTGAAAGTGCATATTCGTAGACATACAAATGAAAGACCTTATAAGTGCGACATATGTGAGAAAACTTTTACTCATAGAGGAAGCTTAAAAACACATATCCGTTCTCATACAAATGAGAGACCTTATAAATGCGAAATATGTGAGAAATCTTTTACTCGAAATACACATTTGCAAAGGCATTTACGTACACATACAAATGAGAGACCTTATAAATGCGAAATATGTGAGATAACTTTTACTCAAAGAAGAAGCTTAAAAACACATATCCGGTCTCATTCAAATGAAAGACCTTATAAATGCGAAACATGTGCGAAAACTTTTACTAAAAATAGTGAATTGAAAGTGCATATTCGTTCTCATACACAGGAGAGACCTTATAAATGCGAAATATGTGAGAAAACCTTTACTCAAAGAGGAAACTTAAAAAGACATATCCGTTCTCATTCAAATGAAAGACCTTATAAATGCGAAATATGTGAGAAAACTTTTATTTGGAGTGAACAATTAAAAAGACATATCCGTTCTCATACAAATGAGAAATCTTATAAATGTGAAATATGTGAGAAAACTTTTATTCAAAGTTCAGACTTGCGGAAACATATCCGTTCTCATGCAAGGGAGAAACCTGTTGAATGCAAAATAGAAAACTTTTCCACGAAATAGAAATTAAAAGAAAGATATTCGTATTCGTAGTGTAACGATTTTGTAGTTTTCTTTTTATTAATGATTATTTTTTAAATATTGTTATGCCCCATTCAGACTGCTGTTTCGCTAGCGAAATCATTGTTATGTTTTACCGCAGACCTAGTGGTTCTGAACCAAATCACATGTAAGCTTATGGGGATATCTTGTACATGCGCGGATTTAGTTTTATTAGCAAATTTTGTTTGATCGCTGCCAAAATCTGATCTGGCCAAAATTTCTTAACTAAAATTTACTTATGTTTTAAAAACGGCCAATTAGATTTTACTAAAATGAGATACCGTTGTATATCTGTTTTTATGAAATAAACATTAAATTTATAATATGTAAATGAACAGTTTGGAAGATAAAATTAATATTATTTTGAAAACGCGTATTTAATATAATAAAATAACATTTAGTTTAGACACATCAGAAGAAAAATTAGGGAAAATAAAGAAGATGGCGAAATCATCGTGTAAACTTGCAAAATTATATTTATGTTCTATACGATTCGAAATGTTCTGTTTCGTATTCGTATTTGTCAAATGATTGTACAGGTCTTATTTTGTATAATCATAAAATTTATGATTAATTTGTTGTGTTAAATATGTATAGCTCTGAAGAAGAATTGTTCTTTATAATAAAATTAAAGTAATAAATATATCAATATTATTATATAATATGTATTCATAAGTTGTTTGTATGTATTTAGTAATATGAATAAAATATAGTTTTTTTAAGTGTATCTTAATATTAATATTACTTTACCATATTACCAATGTAGAAAGAGGTCATTATATTATTAGTACAAAAATAACATTGTTATGCAGCAGTTGATTATTACCTATCTATATACATCACTGGAGGCAGCATGAAACATAACTACAACGTCAAGTGTATTTAATCCATAGACTAAATTAAGAGGGAAGACAGGTTTTGCTTCTACCAGAGCGTTTATAGTGTAATTATTTTGTTTCTAAATTGGGCAAAATTTTACACAGTTTATGCAATTGGTTGCATGTGTAAACACGATTTATCTTTAATTAACATACATACATTTATGTACCAATACATAATTAAGTAAACAATTAATACTTAAGGGGGTTTTTTGCATCTTTATTCATCGGAGAATATGAGTGTGGCTGAAATGGCATTGCCGGCAAAAAACTTTTAAGTCATAAAAAACGGGTTTGAATAAGATAGTGTTCATACATACATACATACATACATAATCACGCCATGTACCCAAAAGGATGTGGCACAAACTCTTTTCATCATCCCGAAATCAGTCGCCTCCAAACATTCCTATCCAGCACAAGCAACTTTCGCTTTATCCACATTTATAATTCCACTCTCATAGGATGCTCTTTTATTCCTACTACTTGGATACTTTCGCTCACGCAAGCCACCCTCTCAATCATACCACTCCAACTACTCATCGGACGTCCACGCAAACGTATACCATCAAAATTATTCAAATAAATCTTTTTAACAGCAAACGTTCATTAGACGCATTCGCTCAACATGTCCGAACTACATCTTAACTGACTAACACCAACTTTTGCTACAACATTTTTTTCAATTTTACACTCATCATACACTAATCTATTTCGTAGCCCCGATCTCTCCTATTTACACCCAGCTACCCCACGTAAAAATCTCATTTCCACAGCAGTCATTTTCCGTTTATGCTTTTGTAACCAAACCCAACATTCACTACCATACATCAACGTAGGCACCAAAACAAGAGAAATAAATCATGTAAAATTCGAAAATAAAATACTATAACCTTCTACGCTTTCTGTTATTAGTATATAATTTGGATTTTAATGTAAATAATTTCTTTGACTAATCTTTTACTTAGATTATATTCTTTATCTAATATCTGTATTAGATATTGACATTATCACATAAACACTAAGAAATACCAATACAAATTTTATATTTTTTTACCAAAAGTTCTGGCTGCGCACAGAAATTAAATTTTAAAATTATTATGCATAAAAATGAATCTATCCTGAAAATTTATTTTAAATCGTACATACATACACAATCACGCCATGTACCCAAAAGGGTATGGCACAAACTCTTTTTATCATCCCGAAATCAGTCGTCTCCAAACATATTCCTATCCAAACAAGCAACTTTCGCTTCATCCACATTCATAATTCCTCTCATACATGCTCTTTTATTTCTACTACTTGGAAACTTTCGCTCACGCAAAACACTCTCAATCATACCACTCCAACTACTCATCGGACGTCCACGCAAACGTATTCAAATTAAATGTAAGATTGATATTGATATAGGTTTGTCTGCATTACTTATCCAAATCGGTATCCTAACAATTCACCGAATACAATTCATCGAAAACAAATTCTTCGAAGTATCATTTCACCGAAAAACAATTAATCGAAAAACAATTTATTGAATAACCAAATAAAATAGAATTAAATTAAATTAAAATTAATGTTATGAATATTAGGAATGTCTTTAAAAAAACGTATTTTTTGAAATTTTTTTCTTTAACACTACGGGGAGGTGATGGGTAGGTTAGGTTAGGTTAGGTTAGGTTAGGTTGTTTAATTCTATTTCATTTGGTTATTCGATAAATTGTTTTTCAATGAATTGTTTTTCGGTGAATTTGTTTACGATGAATTGTTTTCGGTGAATTGTCCGCGATTCTGCTAAATCATATTGACGGTGTTGTACCTTTTTTACCACTTTGACTGCAAGAAAAAGTGCTATAGTGTTCGGTACACTGTTTGTAACAATTTCAAAAATTAAAAAAAAAATGTACATATAGAAATCCTTCATATAGCATCTAGATCAGACGAATCGAAACTTAGATTATGAGTGGGTGTATGTGTATGCATCGTCAGCTGTCTCGGTTGTCAGTCTAAATTTTGTGATTGCAATTTCTCTTATACAGATTAACTGATATTAATGAAATTTTCAGAATAAGTTTACTTAGTGCCCAAGATGATCATCTGGCCTTATTATTTTTCAGTTATGTCAAATTTTCAAAAAAGATTTTTCTTATGCTTATATAAATTGTATAATTTTACAAATGTTCAACATGTTACATACTAAATGCAGTTAAAACAACTTAAGAATACATGTTACATTATAATATTGATTTATTTATTAATTTGAATTTTATTATAATATTTAATATACATTTTATATACTTATATATGAATAAACAAAAATTATTTTAGTATATAAATATTTCGAAATTATATCACTTCAAATTTACTAATTTTATTTATTTTAATAATAAACTATATTACTAACTTTATTTTAAATTAAAATAGAATATATTATTAATTATTTGAGGAAAATATTCCAGTACTTTTTATGAATTTATTTAAGTGTTTTAAAAAATGTACATTAAAATAAATAATTTTAGGTGTATCATAATAACGAAATATGAATATTTTTCTAAGATTTTTTGATAATAAGTGTTGTTTTCATTTATTTCAAAATGCGATTGTGGTAAATATTATTAATAATATTTTTCATTTCTATATAAACCACATAGTATAGGAAAAGTCAATTAAAAATACATAAAAAATAAAGTGCATAAGACTTTACATTATTACAATTGAAAATTAGAACTTGTCACTGAGATAATCATCAAACTTATAATAATTTTTTGTCAATGCAAAAATTTCTGTTTATAAATATGATTCGTTCTTTCGCTATTGTGTGTGTGTGTGTGTGTGTGGTATTGCAAATGAATGTCGCTGCCATTATGGGATATGTCAAATTAATTGATAATATTATTTCTTGTAAAATACATAATTATTTAATGATGTAATAAATTTTATTGGAAAAATATTTTTTTGTTTGTCAGATAAATTTCACAAAACTACAATACATTTAAAATGTTAAACATTATTATAATTCAAATATTAGTTTTTTTGATTTATTTTTATTTTTTTTATTATAGTAAAAAATCTTTCAGACCTTATTGTATTAAATTAAATGCACTGATTTAAATAAAATTTGGTTTCCTTTAATTAAAAATTTATAAATTTCATGATCTAGTTACTTGTATTTTGTTAGCTAGTAACTTGTTTCTATATTCTGTTTATTTACTGTAAATGTCATTTGTATCATTTATTCTGATGATGATTAATGATGAATATTAATACAGAACTAGAACCTAAAACCGTTTTATTTTAAAGTAATACTTATTTATGTAACAAGCATGTAAAAATGGATTTTATGACATGAGCTTGCTCACGAATTGCATACAAAATTTGATCTACGGCCCCCAAATTACACCAACAAAAATATCAACAAGTAACAAACCCCAAAAATACAAGTCTCGTTCACTATTTACTAGCTAGAGCAAAGTACGGCCATGGTCGACAAATGAATATCATTGAATAACTATAAACAGTGTTGACAATTGTCAGTTAATTATCTTATTTTAATAGAATTAATTAATTCGTAAATATTGCATTACATTATGTTTAAAGTTTCAAGTCTCTAGCTCATCGGGAAGTTAGTTTAAAATCAATTGCAAAATTTGTATCACGAACAAACAGACAAACAAACAGGCAGATAAAAAAGCGAGTTAATAAAAAAGTGTTAAAAATGTGTTAAAATATACTAAAATTACCATAATTATCATTGTAAATTTACATAAATTTTTTGCAGTATAGATAAAACATTTTTAGGTTGAGGTTCTCTTTTATTTTATATTAAACGTGTATCATCATTAGGAAAAAATTATATAAGTTCAAATAATATATTATATTTATTAATTATGTATCTATTTCAAAAGAAAATATATTTTATAAAAATTGACAATGTTTTTTTTTAGTAGTAAAATATTTGTAAACAGGAGTTTGTCTTTTGTTCCATTTTTTCGATGTTCATTTGTCATGATGCGAATGGTGGAAGTTTCTTACGTAGCGTACTATTTTGCTCGCATGGTGTTTTAATAATTACTGTTATCGGTTCCGTGCTAGGCTGTTGCCATGACAACGAACTGGCTTTATTCTCATCATATCCTAGATAAACAAATTTAAAAGCATATTTATTATCTATTGTATACTCATATATAGTTTCACATATAGTGAGAAAGGTATTGTAATCATACCAATTTTAAATTTTTCAGATTTTTACTAGTATAAATTTGAAGACCAGTTTATTGTACAGTTTTAACTGCAAAAGTCAAAATTGCGCAGTTGTATGTATAAGAAACCGGAGTGATGTTCAGTTTAATATTTCAGATTGAGTATAAAATGAGTAAAATCTGTAGCCGACAAATTTTTTAACTGCGCAAACCATAACTGTGCAATTAAACTGAACATTTGTGTGGTTGTTGTAATTCATTTGAGTTTTAGTAATTCCTAGATGGAACATATGGGCTATATGCTTGAAAAACTGAACATATAGTTTCTTAAAATTTTCTTATTTGCATTGTCAATGGTGCGGGTCGTTAGCCCACAGTCCAAGCAAGAAATCTACAGCTTATAATAGGTTTCGAACCACTCAGACGCAGCCGATATCAGTTCAGTGGTACATAGTTCTAATACCAGAAATAATATTTAATTTATTAGGTTATAATAGTTTGTTTTTGCTTAAATCGCCATTAATTTATTTTGATGAACTAATTAAATTATTAGTCAATTTTTAATAAGGTGAGCAATCGTCCTCCTTTAGGGAGGACAGTTCTTCTTTTGTAGGTTCTGTCCTTCCTCAAAAAGTGTCCTCCTACCTGTCCTCGTTTTCGATATTTTAACTAATCTGTTAATATCTGTATTCAGAGATGCCACTTATCGTAAAATTCAATATAAAGGATATTTCTTGCTCCGAAATTTCTAATATATTGTTAGAAAATAATATATTGACAAAAAATAGTCATTTGTTTAATTAAATAATTAAAAGGAATGTAAGCATAATTAGTGTAATTTTGTTTAAATTAATAAAATTGTTTCATTTATTTACGTTGTATTTTTTTTCTTAAATTTTTTCGTACTCTTTTTCATTGTAAAAAAATTGGTTATCTTGATTTTTAATTGACCTTGCCAGGATTTAAACCCGGAATCTTCAGCTTCCGAGAGTTCAAACCCTGGCAAGATCAATGCATTTTTCTTTATTTAAAAATTGACTAATAATTTAATTAGTTCATCAAAATAAATTAATGGCGATTTAAGCAAGAAAAAAAAAACAAAATACTATAACCTAATATAATATACGCCATGTGTAACTAAGAATATAAAAATATTTAATTTAATTTCTGGACGGCGCAAATCGAGCGCGAACTAGGGACCTTTGGGGTCCGAGTCAACACGCTACCACTGGTCAATGGTTGCCTGTAATTTATAGTTAATATGTAATTATATAGATTAAATGTGTGATAAATTAAATTTTTTTGTAGTTTTTATTCAAAAATATCATACACTAATACGTACATCATCACTAGAAAAAATTATACGAATGACACTTAACACTTATAGTAAATAAACAGAACATAGAAACAAGTTACTAGCCAACAAAATACAAGTAACTAGATTACAAAAATTTTATTAAACTTTTAATTAAAGAAAGCCAGATTTTATTAAAATTAGTTACTGTAGTCACACTGATTGATGTTATCTGTTATAAATTTCTATTGCTTTTCTTATCAATCTACTGTTAATATTAATGGGTCTTGCAATTATTATAGTTAAGTATCATCGAATTTATGAAGATTTTCTAATGCATACAAAAACTATACAGTGTATGGGCAAAACAAAACTATCTGTGAAGTACACAATTTCGTTACGATTTTACAGTACAATTGAAAGTAAAATCTGCACAATCAAAACTGCACAGTTAGAACTGAGCGTGTATGACTCACCTTATTTTTAGTTGATATGAAAGTTAGAGAACGTACCCAAATAAGCATTTTGGTTCATCGAACATATTTTTGTGATTTCGATGCAGTCTTTAAGATTGCACGTTCGCGACATTAATTTCGCACATCCTAGACAATTTTTGCATTGTTCATCAGCGAAACATTCAATTGTTTTTTCGCAATTCGCATGCTTGCAAACTTTAGTTATATAAATAGCTTCACCTTGTGCGCAAAACTGATTAATTGGATGTGATAGTTGTCCGAAACGAATCCTGGACATATGGCCATGTTTCGCAAACGTAAATGACGTTCCTCGAAAACAAAAATAAAATAATTAGATACAGTAGTATGTTACTTGCGACCGAGGCAGAGCCGAGGCCAAGCACTTTGGTCAAAATTTAACCATCTAAAACATGGTAAATTTTTTGGATGTAGGCAGGCCGCATAAAAAAGTCAACTACATTTAAAAGTTTAGTTTTATTATTATTCCAAATATCGATAAAAGAAAAACATTAATTATAATTAAAAAAATATTATTATTTAATGAAATTATTTTTTGGAAATAAATATGATTATAAATTAATTTGAATTGCATTAGGATTAAAAAAATGGTGAAACACAACATCAACATTGGAATGATTTATATTTGTTATACCATGTGCGGGCCGCAAAATATGGTGTGCTGGGCCGCAGGTTAAACACCCTTGATCTAAAATTACACTGAAAAAAATGTATCTTAAATTTATGTAATTTTACATAGGTTTTGCCAGTAAAAATAACAACATCTCGTAATTTTACTGCGATAGTTTACGTATTAATACATTTTTATGAAAAACTACATTCACAATACATGTAAAATTATGTAAATTTTTACAGTGCACTCACCATAATCAGTGGTCAAAAATAACTCATAGTAAAAAATCTTTCAGAACTCATTCCATTAAAACAAAACAGCTTTAGGTTAAAGTTCTGAATTTATTATTATTTATAATCGACGGTTCAGCGAACTCAACGTCCGTCTTCATCCGGAGAAATGATACAAACGACATTTACAGTAAATCAGAGAACATAGAAACAAATTACTAGGTAACAAATAATTTTTTTATAATCTAGTTACTTATTAGTTATCTAGTAACTTGTTATTTACTGTAAATGTCATTTGTATCATTTTTCCTGATTAAGACGGATGTTGAGTTCGTCAAAACGTCGATTATAATTATAAATAAATATCAATACAAAACTTTAACCTAAAACAGTTTTATTTTAAAAATAACTTATTTTATTTTTACAAAAATAAATTTACCTTGTAAAATAAATGTTAGGAGTATTACAATAATACTGCAAATGTTCATGATGAAAACAAATTTAAATTTAAAAAAAAAATTAACTCCATACACCTCACGGTAAAAGGAAAACTGACTATATATATATATATATATATATATATATATATATATATATATATATATATATATATATATGTGTATATAAATTAAATAATATTGAAGAAATAAATCTAAAATATTTGATCTTAAAATTTTCTTATTATTTATAGTTTTTGAAATAATAATAAAAAACATGCATTGTAATAAATTACATTTTTTTATATATGTAATATAAAAATCATAATAATTACTTTATACAAGAGTTCTAGTTGAAAACTCGTATAGCAATTTATTGTGTGTAACTGATACTGCTCGTACCTATGCGATTTCTTTGTATCGTCTAGTCTAAACTACTTCATAATGTAAACATTCTATGATACTGTAATATTTGCAAGACCCATCAATATTAACAGCAGATTGATAAAAGAAACAATAGAATTTTATAACATATAACATCAATCAGTTTGACTAGTAACTGCATTTAAATAAAATTCGGCTTTCTTTAATTAAAAATTTATAATTATTTTATGATCTAGATACTTGTTTTGTGGTTACCTAGTAACTTGTTTCTATGTTCTGTTTATTTATTGTATATTTCATTTGTATCATTTTAACACGTTTTTATTAACTCGCTTTCTTGTTTATCTACTTGTTTGTCTATTCGGTTCCAAATGTGGGGCGCATGCAATAGATAATAGTAAGGAGTGTAGGAAGTAGCTGTCGTTGCTCCACGTTTTTCTGTATGGGGGGCGGGGGGTAAGAAATCTATATTGGGCTAGGAGAAATTATAATATTTTATACTTTTTAGTCCGTGCTAGAAACATGATATATTAAATTATTTTTTTTTTATTTAAATAATTATTTCCTGATGAAAACGCACGTTGAGTATATATATACATAAGTACATACTTCTTTAATCAATGATATGGCGTAACTTTGCATTACCTGACGTGCACCCAACAATACTTCTATGCACATGTGTTTGCCTATATTAGATGCGATTTGGCCTTATTGTTTATGTAAAGAAAATTTTCATTTATAATAAAATGTTTATATAATTTTTTTTATTAATACTCTGTAGTCATTTGTTTCAAAAATTATTGTGATTTTTTTATTTACAAGAAAAATATAATTTACTACAATAATTTTGTTGTTGCAAACATTATTAATTAAATATAAACAATTTTAAGATTAATTATTTTTTGATATATTGATACGTTATTTCTTTGTATGCATTATTTAGAATTTTATTTGGTAAAACAAAACATCTTTACATTATGAAGATTTGCAGTTTTATTGCGATATTGATCACTTTACAAAGTAATTTTTTTTTTAATTAATTAAACTAGCGATGAAATAAAACTACTTTAGGTTGTAGTTTTGTATTAATATTTATTAATAATCAACTTTTCGACGAACTCAACGAACATATCAGGAACACTAATACGAATGACAAAACATAGAAACAAGTTACATATTTTCAATAATCAAGCAATGCAATTGTCAATTAACTTAACTTGACTTAATAATTTTCAATATGACTGCTGGAGATATCAGATTAAATACATTTGATCGTGTTTTTTTAGTCGAATATACAATTTCTGATAAATCTGGTCGTGTACATTGTGCCTTTCTTACACTTCTTCCAACATTTTTAATAATTAAATTCAAATTTAATCAAAAATATTTTTAAACAATGAATAAAATTTTACTAAATCTAAAAAAAAATTCAGAAAAATACATAACGTAAAATTTCTTAGCGTAAGTTCAATTCAAAACAGTAATCACTTGACTTATATTTGATTTGTTTAAAACTAACCGTAATAACCAAAAAGATCAGTTAACGAACAATTCGGACTGCGAACAATTCGAACAACAAACACTTTTACGAAAGATTTTTGTGATAATAAACTTTTCTGAACCCCTTATAAAAAATTAAATAAAAATAAAAATATTAGAAAATTTTGCAATATTATGAGGATGATCGGTTAACGAACATTTCGGTTTACAAACATGTCTTGAAACGGACTATGTTCGTAAACCAATCACCCTCTGTATATGTATAAATTTTTTTGACTTTTTGAGAGGACCCCAAACACTTTGCGCCCAAGGGCCCGGCCCCTGCATGGCCTAAGACGTCCGTCCCAAAGTAAAATACTTTATTTCATGTGTTCTAGTGTCTTATACATACGCAAGACATACACGTAGACAAAACCGAGAAATGGACAATGATTTATGTAATGAAGGACAACAGATGATATCGCATTGATACTGTTCGAATACTCAGTGTACTGATACGATGAAATGTATACCAAATGAGGATTGTCTAGGTTGCACAACCGAATGCAAAATAAGTCGACGTTTCACTTGTTCCGAATGTAGAATATCGCAGTCACGAGTTTATACAAATGGAATTTGCGTCACTGAAATGAGAATGTGCGCAAAAGCGCCCGTAACTAAACCAGGTATGGGCAGCTGAAATACTTTTTTTACGACTGTTAGAGAAACTATTTAAAATAAAACGGCTTTAGGTTATAGTTTTGTATTCATGTACCCAAAAGGGTGTGGCACAGATTGTTTTCACTATGTCGAAATTAGTTTGTCTCCAAACATTCCTCATTTCCAGACAAGCAACTCTAGTTTCATCCACATTCTCTACTATTCCTACTAAATGGAAACATTTGCTCACACAAGCCACTTTCTCAATCATATCACTCCATCTACTTATTGGACGCCAAAATCACGCACATAGGTATTCTTTTATTAATAATCGACATTTCGACAAACTCGACGTACGTCTTCATCAGGAAAAATTATACATATTATATTTAGAATAAATAATCTTTGTTCCTGATAAAGATGCACGTCGGGTATGTGGCGTAGGTCGATTATTAATACAGAACTATAACCTAAAGCCGTTTTATTTTAATATAATGAATTCTGAAAAATTGTTTACTATGTTAAATAAATGGTAGCTTATAGATATTTTACGTACGTAAAATAAAACGAAACTAAACTAAAAATAAATAAAAATGCATACCAAGTAACCTTAATCAGTTACTAACAGTTGTAGAATATAGTATGAATATGTTTATATTTGTGTTAGGTGATTTGTGAGAATTAATGTTTATTTGATCGAAAATGCAGTTTTGGACAAATCTGGGCGATGTATATTATTGCATTTCTTGCATTTCTTTACACATTTCAATGATTAAATACAAATTTAAGCGAAAATAAACACTGCAACTGTCAACTAACTTAATTTGACTTAATAATTTTTAATATGGCTATTGAAGATGTTAGATTAAATACACTTGTTCGTATTTCTTTCGTCGTATATATACAGTTTCTGTACATTGCATTTATTACACTTCTTCACATATTTTTAATAATAAAATTCAAATTCAAGTAAAACAAACCGATTAAATTGTCAATTAACTTAACTTAATACCTATAATAATTTTCACTATGACCATATGAGCAGACTTACACTGCAGCTGTAACAGAATCTCTACCAGAAGAAATTATGAGGAGATTTCATAGGTATCCTCATCGACATCCTCATCATAGACATACATACATAAATAACCACACAAAAAATCTACTCCAAAGTCACCAATATTATATATAAGTAATGTCCCATTATTAAAAATATACTTGTAATATTGTGAATGTATTTTGATTATTAAAGAAAATATATAATTTATTTTTTATTTTTTTATTTTTTTTTTTTAATTTATACATGTTTTTTTTTTTTTTCATATACATATTACAATATACAGTTAATTAGAATTACAAAAATAACTACACTCAGAGCCGTATTTACCTCTTTGTAAAATACAAAGTGTTACTGATTGTGAATCTCTTCAAAATTCTTTACAATTCGTGAACGTGTGGTGTAATAGAAATAAGTTAACTCTAAATGCATCTAAATGCAAAATTGTATCATTTAGTAGGAAAAAACAAATTATTATATACAGGATGTAACAGAATAACTATTCCTAATTTTCAGAAATGATAGAGTGCACTTAGAGAAACATTTTTTATTAATAAACTAGTGTCCGAAAATTTCTCGGTGTCAAGATACTCTAGATATCGTTAAAAACAATTTTAATTATTACAACGTCAAAGAGTAGTTAAGTTAAGGAACATTTTATTAGAAATAATAGTGCATTAAACTTTATAAAAATTGTTCGAAGTTACGAGCACCATTTTCGATACACAAGTTGTAACGATGTACAGGGTGGGCAAATTTGGACGTTTTCATAGGGGAACTCGGAAACTATAAGAGTTATGGAAAAATGGACCGCGCATCCTCGATCGCTTTTTTTGAGAGAAACTCAATTATGAAAACAAAAATTAGCTATCGTCTTTTGTTTTCGAGTTATGGCGAAAAGTTCGCTTTTTCCGTATTTTAATAAATGGCGATATCTCGATGGTTTTTTAAATTAGATGAAAATAATTTTTACATTCTTAAGGCACTTTTTTGAGTAGAATGAAATAGTCTTAACGAATATTATAAATCTCCGTTAATTCTCGGGTTATAACATAAAGTTGTGTTTTTTTACAATCGACTGCCAAAAAAAAAAAAAAATAATCCGGACACTAGTTTATTAATAAAAAATGTTTCTTTATGTGCCCTCTATCATTTTTAAAAATTAGGAATAGTTATTCTGTTACACCCTGTATAACCACCAAGTAGACGATAACATATTAGACAGATTGAAATTAATTAAGGATCTTGGGATTCATTTCGATTCTTCTCTATCTTTCACATATCACATTGAATCAACTGTCCATTCTGCATATCGTATGCTTGGTTTTGTTATTAGAAATACGAAAAATTTCCATAATATTTCAGCCATCATTGTATTGTTCAAGTCGTTTATATTATCTAAATTTGATTACTGTTGCCTTATATGGAATCCTATTTATAAGTATTACATTGATCAAATTGAATCTATTCAAAGACGATTTCTAAAATATTTAGTTTTTAAACTAGGCAAAATATATCCTTTGGACATTTCAGAAATAGATTTATTATCCAGATTCAATTTTATTTCATTGAAAGAAAAAAGGAAACATTTATCTATTATTTTCATGTATAAATTAGTAAATTTTTTTATTGATTGCAGTGAACTGCTAAAAATTATAAATTTTCATATTCCGAGGTTAAACTCTCGAAGTAATTACACTTTCAGTTTGCCTGTACCAAGAACTAATTTATTGATCAAATCGCCTTTATATGTAATGTGTACCAATGCAAATAGCTTAAACGATATCGACTTATTTCATATAACTTTGCATTCTCTACGTACTGCATTGAGAAAGAATTAGCATTTATTTTACAATATTTCAAAATTTTATACACATGTTTATATGTTTATATATTTATATGTTTGTATCTATTGCTCCCAACTCATCCCAACTACACCGGCCAATGCTACAATAACAAATTCATTCTCCTTACATTTTTTTTTTTCAGTAACATTTACCCAAAAAAAAAGTGAAACATCATTTACAAGATTAGTTCTTGTATTAATGGGAGTTTTAGGGAAATCTTTTCTGAAAATTTGATCAAAATCGGATAAATAATGTAGCCAATATGAATTTTTAAAAACTTTAGTAATTTTTTTCTCGGAAAGTTGGCATCACTGGAAAAAACCAAAACCACATGACCATCTTGGGCACTAGACAAATTTATTCTGAAAATTTCATTAAAATCGGTTGAACCGTGTAGGAGGAGTTGCGGCCACAAAATTTTGACTGACGACCGAGCGAGCTGATGACGCTCATCCATACACCCACATAAACTAAGTTCAGATTTGTCTGATCTAGAGGCTATATGAAGAATTTCTATAAAGCCTTTATTTTTTTTTGAAAATGTTACAGACACCGTACCAAACGCTATACCACTTTTTCCTTGCAGTCAAAGTGGTAATAAGCATATTTTGCTGATTTCAACTTAGATTATATAATGCCATTTTCATAGTTGCAAGTATTTGACAGCTGCAATTTTCAAGATTTATTCTCCATAGAATGAAGAAAAATTCCTCAAATTTTCATCATCCCAATCCACTCCAATCAAAAGTAACAGCTATTTTAAATTTAACATTGAAAATACCATAAAAAGTGAAAATTGCATGTAATGAATGGTCAATATTTTCTTATAGCAGAACTTTAATTACGTCAATTACGAGTTGTATAATGTAAAAACAAATTTGCATTGCAAATTTGTGTTTCTAATTGTTGTGAATTCGTCAAACAAATTTTTTCCCTGACTACAAATGAAATTCACTGACTTTTCCAAGATCAACAAAATTAACTGATTTTTCGCGGTGTTTTCCAGGTTTTGACCGCCCTGTCTTTAGTACCAAATGCTTAAATACGTTCGGCTACCGCCCTGACACATACTATTATTACTAATAAAAAATTTACCCAAACGTATCTCGTCCAGCAACAGCGTTTTGTTGATCGTAAGGATGAAATTGTAGTGCAGTTGGTGTATATGAATTTCTCGTATTAAACACTTGCATTTCAATTCTAGACTGTCCAATTCGTTCTTGTTCATCGCGAGCTTCCCGTCGCAATGCTGCGTTTCTATATATAGAAAAAGTATAGAAAAAATTAATAACATTGAACAAAAGTTCATGTTATTCGGTGAAATTAATATAAATAATAATAAAATAAAACGGTTTTATTATTTTATTAATAATCGATATACGTTTTTATCAGGAACAAATAACATTTATAGTAAATAAACAAAACATGGAAACAAGTTACTAGATGTAACAAAATACTACGTATCTAGATTATAAAATAATTATAAATTATTAATTAAAAGAAGCTGTTGCACAGAATAAAACAAATAAAATAAAATTATTTTGTGGTTTAAGGAAAATTATTTTATTTTATTTAAATTTTCGCCACAGTAAGATCATAGGTTTTATTTATTAGAACATAACAAGTCAATACGTCTAAATTATCCCGACAAATCTGCTATTGCTTAACATGCGTTAGAATATCTTTATAATTTCAAAATACTGAAATAATCGCAAGACCAATCAATATTAACAGCAGATTGATAAAAGAAACAATAGAAATTTATAACAGATAACATCAATCAGTGTGAGTACGTAACTGCATTTAAATAAAATTTCTAAGTCCGCAAAATCGTAAATCTACGGCCCGGAGCCAGCCAACTAGTTCTTTTCCACTCAGACGCTAAGTGGTTTCGATCTCGAAGCAAAATCGAATCTTTCCCCCAGGTCCGGACGCCGCGCCAGTCAACCAGGAGAAAGTTGGTTCAGTCTTGACGCGAAACCGAATGAATCTTGAAGCCACGAATCTTTCCTTTTCTAGGCGAAAATTCGTCAAAACCGGTTAAAAATGCCCGATACGCGCTGTCTCGCTCGTATAGAGAGAGAGAGAGAGCAGAGCGCACTACTGCTTCTTATTATTGCTAAAATAAAACTCAGCCGGTCATAGCCGAACGCGCAGACAGATGTCGTTCCTCGTATCAAAACATATTTAATAACGTACCTAACTGACATGACAGTTGGCATTAGCACATTAAAACATAACAAATTGTAAACATGGCTATGAGATAATTCCGTTCATTTTGTTATATTGTATCAAAATGATTCAAATCTCAATTTATCGAAGAACGTGTTTCATTGACGAACTTAAAATATAGAAAATGAAATTTTTGACTGGTATTATCTCATAGCGAGTTTTACAATGTTCTACAATTATTAAAACTAAATTACATGTTTTAGATTCGTAAATCGAAATAAAACTGGATATTTGTGTCGTACGCAAAGCGTATCGTTACAATGCAAACACATATGTACACAAATATTGTGAGTTGTCTACATCGATTAATGACCCAAATATAAACATCTTTTTATTGATAAACAGAAATTTGCTTTATGCAAATGTTTCAAAAAATATCAGTCAGCAAGCTTATAATGACCGAGTTTAATTTGAAAAGATACAATATCGATTCAATTAGATAAAGTACTCTACATTACATTTATATACATATACAGTAGAACCCCGATTATCCGTGCGGCATTTTTAAAATTTCATCCGTGCGCGCATTATCCGTGGCTGACGGCCAGAGGTTGGCGCATGAACGCTGAATGCACCGTGCAGGTGTTCGTCTCGGAGAATACCCAAGTTCGGTCACGGGAAATTTCCCGTTTATGTGTTTACTTATTATTTTCGCCAACTGACGACCGACTCGTTAGTTAAATGTAAACAGACATATGTACATACATACATATATTGTGCAATGTACGTTTATACATTATGTATAAATATTAAAACTGTTATTTTGTGCTACATGAATGTAGTATCACGTTTCTTTTCTTCGTTTGACACATGTATTTGTCTGAATAAATTATTAAGAAAATAAAAATAAGGTCTTTCGATTATCCGGCGAAGGCTCGGTCCCGACTGGCCCGGATAATCGAGGTTCTACTGTATATACAAATAAATTTAAACTAATTAGCAATTAAGAAATATTTGATTGTTAATAGGTAAATTTAATAAATATGCTGACCATTGCGGACATATGCCTGATGGGCAGACAGTGGCTATGCTGTTGTGACAAAAGTCAAATTGTTGAAAATCCTCATGATAAATATATGCTGTAAATAAAAGAGAAGACATTTTGCTACAAATTTTTTAATTATAAATAAATTACCTCTACTTTAGTTATATGCTTATACGCAATGAACCAGTTATATTCTTGGGTTAGGAACCTGTTATTTGCGCATGATAAACATGCCCAAATTCCAATTACGCCTTGTCCATCATATGTAAACGCTCGGTAGCCCTTAGTTAAAATACAAATCGTTGTATAACTATTATCATAACGATGTCTAGCAATACCGTTATTGACTTTGAACCTCTTTCGCATCGGATTCATATCCCTCATCTCTTTCCTCGCTAATATATTGTGGTACGAATCTATTTATGTAATTTCAGTTTTTTTCGAAATTTAGATTTTTCATTCTAGAATTTTAAAATATTCAAAATTATTAATTACACATTAATAAAATTATATATTTTCACATTAATTATATATAAACATGTAGTTTACATAGTAAAGTTTTCAATTATAATATTCATTCGATTATGCCCATCACTAGTAAAAAGTAACAAGTTTTTCTACGTGAAATTGACGGTTACATTTAAATTTTAAAATTCTTAATTTGTTTTTATAAAACTGATAAAGCTTAAGTATAATAAATTAAACATTTTTTGTTGCAAATTTTATCCTAAAATTTGTCTGTTTTTTCATAATTTTTTTCTATTTTATTTTTATTCTAGAATAGATTTAAAGAAATGTATGATGTTTTTCTAATGTGGATCAATGTATTTATTAAATTTACAATGCAAGTTTATAGCTTATTGCTAGCCCAACAAGATTTAATCACTCATTGTTGTTTGTTGCATATTGTTTATAATTTATTTATATGTGTAGAAAAATTCAGAAACCGACAACTTGATTTCTTGTTGTTTCAATAAATTTTAATAAATCAATTTTAGTAACTTTTAATAAGTATAAGTACTTATTGAAGAACTGTTGATTTAATTTGTGATGTGGCATGTTATTATAATTTCATTGTAATTATTTTGTAAATAATTTATTTCCAAACAAAAAATGTTTGTATTCAAATAACTGGAAATTAACAAATACGGAGGAAATACATTGCATTATTACATTACAATGCTTAATGTGTGAAAATATATATGAAATTACAGCAGCCCCCACAAAGTTTGTAACCAATTTTTGATTGTTATAAGTTGTTCATATAATATTTTACATGTGTGTACTAAATGCGGAATTTTTTTTAATACGTATATGTAGGTTTATGACTTACTGCGTCCCGCGAAAATTTATCTTCGATATTTAATTATTGAAAATTATTTATAATATATTTATTTGTGTCTACAAAAAAGTATGAACCGGAAAATTGGTTTACTAGTGTTTAACAAAATTTTAGTAAATCAATCAGTTATTTCACAATTATTCATAAGTTTATGACTTATTGTCACCCCCTATAAAGTTTTTCAGCGATTTTTAATTATTGTAATTTGTTTATAATATATTTCTCAATGTGCAGGCAAAAAATTGGAAACCGAAATGTAAATTTGTAGAAGTTATTTCAATTTTACTTTTTCAACATTAACTACCATTATGAGAAATCGTTGCTATTTTTGCGCTGCTCTTTTCACGCCAGTAAAATCAATAAATAACTGCTTTGTTTCATAAAATGAAAGACAAACTTGTGTAATATTCATTAGAAAATTATTATTTAAATAATAATATTATGGATTGTGTGCCGGAAAATCATTCCAAACTAGAAGAGGCTTAAAAATATGAAATACCTATGAAATCTAAGTTCTGATATAAAAAAGAAACATAGGCTCGTATTACGAGCTCAATTTGAAAATTGGTTTGAACGAATGCCACTTGCAAGACAACGTATCTGGTCATAACATCAGAACTAAACAAATTAAGTGAAACACCCAAAAACCGAGCTCGTAATACCAGCTATAGTGTTAATTTCTTTCTCACAACGCCATGAATTTATCGGTTGTTATGGAAACTTGTCGAAATCTAGTAAATTCAATTTACTTAATTTAACAACAATGACTATAAGTATATATAACAACACGATTGCGCAAAAGGTTGTTATTTTAATATTATCTGTTCTTAACGTAAGTGTTTACTCTTAAAACAATAAATAAATGATTACTTACTAATTTTCAAGCATATATATTTTCCTAGACCTGATTAAAGCTAGTATTTTACTTACAATTTCCGATGCATTAGTTTCCAATTTGTATGATAACAATACGTTATCCGAATCAATTGTAGTTAAACTAAATGTTATATTATCACGACTACATTTACATGTTGTTTTAATATTATTTAAGAATCGAAACATTGTTTGATAAGCATAATTCAACTAACAGCGCAAACTATGCAAATACCATTCGGTAATGAGCCTGCAATCTACCTAAAAAATGTAAATGTTTCAAAAATAATAACGTATATTACAATGAAAACAAATTAGTTCATTCTTACAATTTCTGGCATAATTGCTTCCAATTTATCTACGTAAAGTTTGCCATCTGAATCCAGATTAGATTAAGTATAGTAAAAAATACATTTTTATAACTTATACATAATTGACAATGTTGTATAAAATTATTCATGATTAAAATTATTTTTTTAGCAAAAACAGCCTCTTACAATAAGTAATACAAAAATATCGTATTTGGTAAGTATTATAGGTTAACTTATAAAAAGCTGTCACTAATATAGTTGGCCAGATGAATTTTGCTTAATGTTTCTATTATAAGAATAAATGGCAGCGTTGAATGCTCCCATAGAAATAATGAAAGGGAATTTTGAAAGTGACAGCAGCCGTAATGTTTGCCCTTTCACACTGAATGTTTAGCTTTCGTTCATGTATCAAATTGATACAATTAGTTGGCCAGTTAAATGGTCCATTGTAAATTTTCAAATACATCTTAATTTTTATAGTAATTAAAAAACAACATTCTACATAATATTTAAATTTGGTTAAAAAAAAAAAGAAAAAAAAAATATCAAATTATATTTGAAGTAATTGTTTACATTAATATATAGTTGACGACCCTGTAGATAAAGTCAATAAACATTGAATGAAGCAGGCTTTTTAGTTGGTGTGTGATTGGTGCGCTAGCAGCGCTAGCAGTTACTTCAATCAACCACATTGACCGTAGCTGCAGAATGAATAACTTAATTTTTCTATTTTTTCTTTTGATTAATTTTCACTACAAACAGACCTAGTTCAAGTAGCAGTTGAGAAAACATTTATAAAATTAAATAGAGTGCGTTCAATACAATACACACTATCGTTTATTCTTCTTCTTATACTAGTAACATTACACAACATTCATCTGGCCAACTGGATTTGTGACAGCTGTTTGCAGCAGAAGCTTTTTGCTAGCAGCGTAGTTTGACATTTTTCGTTTTGGTCTTTGCTTATTGCTGATTTTTAAAGAAGTTGGTTCAGTCTGTTGTTATCACGTGGCTATTAGTTTGTTTCTACTGTATAATAATATTAATATATAATTTTAAAACAAACTACAAAGCACATATAATAATAACATAAAAATGATTATGTTTGAAAAACTTTGTCGTTTGTGCACAACTGATAAAAATGTCTCGTCAACGTTGAACAATTCCGATTCAGATAACATTATTTTATTGGACAAATTAAACCGAATTGCACCGGGACTTGTAAGTATAATAATTTAACATTTTAATATTATGATTTCATATTGATATGTTTTTCTAGCTAAAAAGAAATAGCAGTTTACCAATCGGCATATGTACAACATGCATTGCACAGTTAAATCAAGCTTGCAAATTTATAAAAAACTGCTTGCATTCGCAAGAAATTCTAAACAAATATTTAGAACAATTACAAAATGGACTCGATACGGAACAAGGTGAAAATTATGAAATTGAAATAAATGCAATAAAATTGGAACAAAATAAAATAATCAACTATATGAATTATATGAATATTGAACAAACTGATGAGGAATTTCTTAATACATTAGAGAATTATGAGGAAGAATCTGGTTTTATAAAACAAGAAAACATTATTGAGTATAATGATGATTCAGACTCTATTCAAGTGAACTTTGAAGATGATATTAAACAAGAAGAAACCAATGTCAAAATGGAAATCAGTGAAGAAGAATGCAATTATTCAATTGATTCACAATCTAATATAAACGTAAAAGAAGAATTAGAATGTTTAAATGAAGATGTAATTGATATTAAAAATGAAATAATTGAAGAACATCTGTATGAAACTAATATTATTGACTATGAATGTACCGAAGTAAAATGCGAAGATGAAATTAAAATAGAAGATCATGACAATAAAAATTCTTTTGTTGATATACCAACAATTACTGAGCAAAGCGATTTTTGCGGGTTTAATTTAACAGAATATAGTCTGGCAAATGACGTTAAAGTAAAATACAATTTTGAATTAAACCGTTTATGTGATGACATGAATAAATTTCTTTTTAATTTTCAAAATGAAAAAAATAATACAAGTTATTCGAAGAATTGTAGAAATGATGTTGTCCACTTAAGAAATGTTCGTAAAGCATTGAAAAGAAGCAGTACCAGGAAAGTACGTCAAAATTCTTCTAAAGACAGGTCAGATATAAATGTGAATATTCGAACGTGCACACTTCGAACGCCGTACATGGGTAAGAAAGCTCGTAAAAATCAATCAGATGTAACTAGGCAAATTTGTACAAATAAAAGAAGTTACGAATGTAAAATATGTGGTAAAGGTTTTACTACACCTTCTAATTTGACAAGACACATCCGTACACATACAGGCGACAAACCATTCCAGTGTAAAACGTGTAAGAAAGCATTTACTCGAAATGAACATTTAACTACACATATTCGGATACATTCAGGCGAAAACCCATTTCACTGTCAAACTTGTAAGAAAACATTTGCTCGAAAAGGAAATTTAAAAATACATATTCGGACACATTCAGGCGAAAAACCATTTCACTGTCAAACTTGTAAGAAAACATTTGCTCGAAAAGGAGATTTAAAAATACATATTCGGACACATTCAGGCGAAAAACCATTTCACTGTCAAACTTGTAAGAAATCATTTGCTCAAAAAACTAATTTAACTACACATCTTCGGACACATTCAAACGAAAGATTATTTCACTGTCAAACTTGTAAGAAAACATTTGCTCAAAAAATGCATTTAACTAGACATATTCAGACACATTCAGGAGAAAAACCATTTCACTGACCAAATTGTAAGAAAACATTTACTAGAAAAAGTAGTTTAAAAAGACATATTCGGATACATATAGCCGAATAACCATCAGTGTACAACTTGTAAGAAAACATTTACTCGAAATGAATCGTTAATAAAACATATTCGAAGACATAAATTTGTTAATTTTTATATTGTTTAATTTCCATTTAATTCCTTTGACGTGTATCTTAAAAAACTTTATATTTTATATATAAATAAATATATTATACCTAAAACTATAATTTTATTTGTTTGCCTTGCAATTCGAATTAATATATCTTTGTAAAATAACTATTATTTGAGATATATTTCAAAGTTTCACAAACTTTGACATTTTAACAATTGATATACTTTAAAATTTATTTATTTTTTACTAAATTATTTTTGATGTTTTTTGTTATAATTTTTAGATTTAATATCAGTAACGCCATTTGTTAGTAATACTTTTAATTCATATTTCTATATTTGCCACATAAAAGTTGATTTATAAATAAAATCGCTTATTAGTTGAAATAACAGCAAGTTTGGTCGAAATATTAAATAATTGCGATTTGAAATTTATTTCTACATGATGTAAGGTTTCGTGTCACCAGAGTCACCCAGAATTATTTTGTACTTCTGCTCCGAAGAGGTAAGTAACAAGAATCAAGAATTTTTTTTTGATAATATGCTCACAAAGGACAATTTTTTTTTGAATAAAAATTATCTAAACATTTAAAAATATTATTCAAATACCAGTACTTTAACATATTTACATCGTTTCACAATTCATACAATTTCTATTACTTTTTAAAGTAAGCTTTGATTGATTCATTTGTTTCTATATAATTATGTAAAATGTCATATTATTATGTTTAATAAAATATATTATATAAAAATATATATTTGAGACAGTAAGGAGCAAATAATTGAAATTCCGAATCCAAACTTTTGTTCTGTTGATGAAAGTTTTATTTTGGAAAATGGGGATTGTTATATAGGCGGTTTTGGGTTCATAGTAGAATAGGAATAGTATGGAGAGAAGGTACCATATTTACAGTAAATTTTACAGAAATTTTATAATATTATTTGAATTTTACAAATTTTATGTATTTTTACAATGAATTTCACTGTAATTTTTTTTTTTTGTAAATTTACTAAAATCTGTAAATATTACAGAAATTTTATAATATTATTTGTATTTTACAATTTTTATGTATTTTTACAATGAATTTCACTGTAATTTTCATATTTTTTTTGTAAATTAACTAAAATCTCTAAATATTACAGAAATTTTATAATATTATTTGAATTTTACAATTTTTATGTATTTTTACATTTGAATACTTATTTTACGTAATTATACAAATATTTTTATATAAAAATGTAAAAACATTATAAATGTAATAATCACATTAGTAAATGTAATAATTACATTAATAAATGTAATATTTATATTGATATTTACAACAGTGAATGTAATTGTTACATTTATTAATGTAAATATGTACGCATAAATGTAATATTGACATTCACAAATGTAATAATTACTTTAAAGAGTGGAAATATTACAAGTAGTTATGTAAATTTACTTAGTAAATGTAATATTAAAATGTGTTACATATTTCAATTGTAATTTTACATATAAAAATAATTTTTGAAAAAATACATTTTTTTAGTAAATTTACAATGATTATCGTTGGCAACACAAAGTGTCCAATGATTTTCATTGTAAAATTTTCTTACAGTGTAGATTTGATTTAGAATTGAAATATTTTTCAATTCAAAATTGTTTATTTTGTTCATAAAAATCGATAATAATGCTCTCATTTTGTTTTTCATTTTTAATATAAAATTAAATTTATAATATTTTTATTTTGACATTTTATAATCATTTTTCAATTAATACAAAATTTGAAAAAAAAAATTGAATAAATTGTGTATTTTAAATTCTTGAATTGTATCTTTGGGAAAATCATTTTCCTGATTTTCATTTAGTCAATACTTGTAGTATAATTAATTAGGTAACTGATTAGATTTTGTAATTGAAATATCACTTTTTATATAACATCACGGTAGAAATAATATCTATTTATAAAAGAAAAACTTTGTAATTTTTTTTCAATTTTAAATTGTTGTTTTTTTGAAAAATAAAAATATAAATAATAATAAATTTTTATTATTTTTTTTTACATACATACATACATACACAATCACACCATGTACCCCCAAACAGGGTGTGGCACAAACTCTGTTCATAATCCTGAAATCAGTCGCCTCCAAACAAGCAACTTTCGCTTCATCCACATTCATAATTTCACTCTCATAGGATGCTCTTTCATTTCTACTACTTGGAATCTTTAGCTCACGCAAGCCACTCTCTCAATCATACCACCACTCCAACTACTCATCGGACTGATCCACTGGGCAAACGTATACCATCAAAATCATTCTAATAAATTTTTTTAGCAGCAAAAGTTTATTAGACGCATTCGCTCCACATGTAATAAATTGGATAATAATAAATTGAAAATATACAAATGTCCAAACCATCTTAACTAACTAACACCAACTTTTGCTACAACATTTTTTTCGCAATTTCACACTCATCATACACTAATCGTATTTCGTAGCCCCGATCTCTCCTATAGTTACACCACATACCACCCATACGTAAATATCTCATTTCCACAGCAGTCATTTTCCGCTTATACTTTTGCAACCAAACCCAGAACATTCACTACCATACATCAACGTAGGCACACCAAAACTGCATTGTATATACTCAAACTGGTGGTGGCTTCTTTGTAAACATTTCCATTCCTAGCAAAAGTACACCCAAAGCACCCAAAGCACTTTACAACAGCAGCATTTACTCTCCTTTCAAATATCTTAGACGATACATTTTTTAGTGCATATCCTTTTTGCATATCATGAGCATGAAAGCGTTGAAATTATTCCGATTTAAACAATTTCGCAACCTATTACATTTAAAACGTACTTTAATTTTTAAAATGTTTGTTCACCTGAGATACTTGAATTAGCACTAATTTATATAATATATAACAATGCATAAATAAATAAGATTAACAGTATAAGGGTAAACCCAATATAGACCACTTTGACATTATCACATAAATGATAAGAAATAGGAATAAAGAAATTTTTCACCGAAAGTTGGAAACATTGTATTTTGATAATATATAATAAATATTATAGGCGCTAAAGGTATCTTCTGTAAAAATTTCATTAAAATCGGATTAATAATGCGGGCATAACAAATTTTTAGAAAATTATTAATTTTTTTTTCGGAAAGTTGGCAACATTGTATTTTAATAAAATTATAATTTATGTGAGCACTAGGAGAAACTTTTCTGAAAATTTGATCAAAATCGGATAAATACTGTAGCCACAATGAATTTTTTTAAATTTTAGTAATTTTTTTCTCGATAACTTGGCAACACTGTATTTTATTAAAATTGCATAATTTATGCGGGCACCAGTAGAATCTTTAGTAAAAATTTGATTAAAATCGGTTAAATACCGTGGTCATAATAAATTTTTTAAAATTTTAGTAATTTTTTCTCAGAAAGTTGGCAACACTGTATTTTGTTGTAATTACCTAATTTATATGGATATCAAAAAATCTTTTGTGAAAATTTGAACAAAATCGGTTAAACAGCATGGCCGTAATATATTTTTAAAAACTTTAGTAATTTTTTTCTCAGAAAGTTGGCAACACTGTATTTTATTAAAATTACAAAATCTATGTAGGCACTAGGTGAATCTTTCCTGAAAATTTGATCAAAATCGGCTAAATAATGTAGCCACAATGAATTTTTAAAAACTTTAGTAATTTGTTTCTCGGAAAGTTGACATTACTGGAAAAAACCAAAACCACATGACCATCTTGGGTACTAGGCAAATTTATCCTAAAAATTTCATTAAAATCGGTTGAACCGTCTAGGAGGAGTTGTGATCACAAAATTTTGTTTGACGACCGAATGAGCGTGCGCGAGCGTGCGAGCGAGCTGACGACGCACATCCATACACCCACATAAACTAAGTTTAGATTCGTCATCTAGAGGCTATATGAAGAATTTCTATATACATTTTTTTTAAAATGTTACAGACACCGTCCCAAACGCTATACCAATTACCACTTTTTCCTTGCAGTCAAAGTGGTAAAAATAATTCTTCAATATTAAGTGACATTTAGTTATTTTCAACTTTATTCATGCGTTCCTAATACCAAGTGGAATTCTCAGACTTCGTTGTGACCCAGAAGAATATAAACAAGATTAGAAGTATATGGGTAAACCCATATATAGACTACTTTGACATTTCTCGGAAAGTTGGCTACACTGTATTTTAATAACATTATAATTTATGTGGGCACTAGGAAATACTTTTCTGAAAATTTGATCAAAATCGAAGAAATAATGTAGCCACAATGAATTTTTAAAAAATTTTGTGATTTTTTTTCTCGATAAGTTGGCAACACTGTATTTTGTTAAAATTGCATAATTTATTTAAGCACTAGAAAAAACTTTTATAAAAATTTGATTAAAATCGGTTAAATAAAATGGTCATAATAAATTTTTAAAAATTTACTATTTTTTTCTCGGAAAGTTGGCAACACTGTATTTTGTTAAAATTACATAAATTATATGAATACTAGGAAAATCTTTTGTGAAAATTTGAGTAAAATCGGTTGAATAACATGGCCATAATAAAATTTTTAAAACTTTAGTAATTTTTTTCTCGGAAAGTTGGCAACACTGAATATTGATAAAATTATGTAATTAATGGGAGCATTAGGGAAATCTTTTCTGAAAATTTGATCAAAATCGGATAAATAATGTAGCCAATATGAATTTTTAAAAACTTTAGTAATTTTTTTCTCGGAAAGTTGGCATCACTGAAAAAAAACAAAATCACATGACCATCTTGGGCACTAGACAAATTTATCCTGAAAATTTCATTAAAATCGGTTGAACCGTCTAGGAGGAGTTGCGGCCACAAAATCTTGTCTGAGGACCGAGCGAGCGAGCGAGCGAGCGAGCTGACGACGCACATCCATACACCCACATAAACTAAGTTCAGATTCGTCATCTACAGGCTATATGAAGGATTTCTATACAATTTTTTTTTTTTTTGAAAATGTTACAGACACCGTACCAAACGCTATACTACTTTTTCCTTGCAGTCAAAGTAGTAAAAAGGCAATACTTCTTTAAAAATAGTCCATAGATTGCACTACTAATATACAAATTACAGTTTTCTTTTTTATCGACAGGATAATTAGTTTTGCAAATAATTCAAACGTTACCGTATAGATGAGACTGTAAAATTATTGTTCGAAATAGTTGGCCAGTTGAATGTTGTATTATAAATTTTTTTTATATATATATATAGTAATTAAGAAATAGTATTCTACATACAACATTTAGTTTTGGTTTAAAATAATAATTATGTAAAAAAAAAAAATGACAAATTATATTTAAAGTAATTGTTTACATTAATATTTAGGTGACGATACTGTAGGTAAAGTCAATTAATATAGAATGAAGTGGATTTTCAGTTTGAGTTTGTGATTGGTGTGCTGCTAGCAATTACTTCATTCTACTCTATTGACCTTAGTTACAGAATGAATAACTAATCTTAATCTTTCTATTTTTTGTCTTTTATTTGAATTTGATAGATCAAGTAGTAATTGATAAAACATTTTTAAAATTAAATAAGTTGCGTTCAGTAAAAATAGGCTGCTACTTATTCTTTTTCTTATACTCGTAACATAACACAAACTTTATTTGGTCAACTGGATTCATGCCAGGTTTTTGTAAGTTAACCTCTAATACTATTAAATACAATATTTTTATGTTTTACTTATTGTAAGAAGATTCTTTGGTAGAACATTTAAATTTAATCATGGATAGTTTCATGCAACATTGCCGATTATGTACAAGTGATAAAAATGTATTGTTCACAATACTTAATCTGGATTCAGATGGCAAACGTTTCGTAGATAAATTGGAAGCAATTATGCCAAAAATTGTAAGAATGAAATAATTTGTTTTGATTGTAATATACATTATTGTTTCTGAATCTTTTATTTTTCTTATTTTAGTTGGATTGCAAGATCAAATTACCGAATGGTATTTGTACTATTTGTGCTGTTCGATTGAATGAAACGTATCAATTTGTAGAAAAATGTTTTAAATCGCACGAAATTTTCAAGCGCTATGCAAAACCACAATCGCAAAATAGTGAAGTTATGATAAACGAAATTAAAGAAGAGAATATCGATGAAGAATACATTAAACTAGAATTGAAAACTGATATAAACGTTCAAGTTGAAGAAAGTTTAGAATCACAAAATAATAGAAATTTTGATGTTGTTTGTATGAAACAAGAACCTATTACTGAAGAACACATTCAAGTAGATTTGCAAAATGATATAAATATTAAATTTGAAGAAAGTTTGAAATCAGAATCTTTCGATTTACATTCAGAATTAATAATTAAGGAAGAATATTCTGATTTTGAGAATGAAACCGATATAAAACGTTGTCAAGCTAGTAGAACTTCAAATAAAAATATTATTTTTAACTCAAAAAAAAAATGATAAATCTGTAAAGAAAAGTGAATCTCATAAATGTACATTATGTGAGAAAACTTTTACTCAGAGTAGAACTTTAAAATTGCATATTCGTGTACATACAAATGAGAGACTTTATAAATGCGAAATATGTGAGAAATCTTTTACTCAAAATGGTGATTTGAAAGTGCATATTCGTTCTCATACGCAGGAGAGACCTTATAAATGCGAAATATGTGAGAAAACTTTTACTCAAAGAGGAAGCTTAGAAAGACATATTCGTTCTCATTCAAATGAAAGACCTTTTAAATGCGACATATGTGAGAAAACTTTTACTCGAAGAGGAAGCTTAAAAACACATATACGTTCTCATACAAATGAGAGACCTTATAAATGCGAAATATGTGAGAAATCTTTTACTCGAAATGAATATTTGCAAAGGCATTTACGTACACATACAAATGAGAGACCTTATAAATGCGAAATATGTGAGAAAACTTTTATTCAAAGTTCAGACTTACAAAAACATATCCGTTCTCATGCAAGGGAGAAACCTGTTGAATGCAAAATAGAAAACTTTTCCACAAAGTAGAAAGTAAAAAGAAAGATATTCGTATTCATAGTGTAACGATTTTGTACTTTTCTTTTTATTAGCGCAGACCTAGTGGTTCTGAACCAAATCACATGTAAGTTTATGGGGATATCTTGTACATGCGCGGATTTAGTTTCATTAGCAAATTTTGTTTGATCGCTGCCAAAGTCTGGCCTGGTTAAAGTTCTTAACTAAAATTTACTTATGTTTTAAAAACGGCCAATTAGATTTTACTAAAATGAGATACCGTTGTATATCTGTTTTTATGAAATAAACATTAAATTTATAATATGTAAGTGAACAGTTTGGAAGATAAAATTAATATTATTTTGAAAACGCGTATTTAATATAATAAAATAACATTCAGTTTAGACACATCTGAAGAAAAATTAGCGAAAATAAAGAAGATGGCGAATTTATCGTGTAAACTTGTAAAATTATATTTATGTTCTATACGATTCGAAATGTTCTGTTTCGTATTCGTATTTTTCAAATGATTGTACAGGTCTTATTTTGTATAATCATAAAATTTATGATTAATTTGTTGTGTTAAATATGTATAGGTCTGAAGAAGAATTGTTATTTATAATAAAATTAAAGTAATAAATATATCAATATTATTATATAATATGTATTCATAAGTTGTTTAACTGTATTTAGTAATATGAATAAAATATAGTTTTTTCAAGTGTATCTTATCATTAATATTACTTTACCATATTACCAATGTAGAAAGAGGTCATTATATTATTAGTACAATAATGGCATTGTTATGCAGCAGTTGATTATTACCTATGTACATCACTGGAGGCAGCATGAAACATAACTAACAACGTCAAGTGTATTTAATCCATGGACTAAATTAAGAGGAAAGACAGGTTTTGCTTATACCAGAGCGTTTATAGAAATTACCTGAAGATTTCTAGTGTACTCGTAGTTAAGGTTCAAAATAGCTTGCTTCAATCGTGTAATTATTTTATTTGTAAATTAGGCAAAATTTTGCACAGTTCGTGCAATTGGTTGTACGTGAAAACACAATTTATTTTTAATAAACATAACATACATTTATGTATCAATAAATAATTAACTTAAACAATTTGCATCGTTATACATTAGAGAATATGTGGTTGAAATGCCATTGCTGGCAAAAAACTTTTGAAGTCATAAAAACGGGTTAGAATGAGAATAGTATTCGGAACCAACAAATTATATCTGAAAACTTTAAACGCGTTTTTCTCTAAATGAATTTTTTTTAGTTGACAGGATTGTTTTTTAAAAAACTTTCAAATCGATCTCTCTGATTTTTTCATTTCCGCGAAGGAAATTTATTGAGCTATGGTTGGAACCTTTAAATTTTTTACTTAATTATCTTAATTAATATACATATAATATACATTACATACAGAAGATAAAAAAATAATATTATATATATTACTGATATGTGTAAATATTATCCAGCAAGTTGTGATAATTTTTTAAATGTGTTATAGTTAAGTTTCCGCCATGCAAGAGGATTTTCTTCAATTGAAATAAGAGGAAAATTAATGTAAATTTTAATTTTGTCTTTTAGAACATTAGCCGGTTGTGTAGAAGTAGATGGTGTTTAAGATTCCTCTCAAATCGGCGTTGTTTTCTGTTGTTTTTTTTTCGTTCTTTCAGGTGCAGTGGTTCATTGGCGATTGAAAAATCCGAATCTAGAAAATCATTTATTAAATCATCAACAATAATAATATTTTTAGTACTTTCGTTTTCGTTTAAAAAGCTGTTTTTAAAAGGAAAGTTATCTGACAATGGGTTAAATTTATCTTGAGTTACAATTTTTATACGTTTTAATATATATATATATATATATATATATATATATATATATATATATATATATATATATATGTATATGTATATATATATATATATATATATATATATATATATATATATATATGTATATGTATATATATATATATATATATATATATATATATATATATATAGATATATACCGAGTGTCCCAAAAGTCTGGAAACGGTTGAATATCTCGAGACAACACATCGGATTAAAAAGTTACAAAATACGTGTTCTGTTATTTTTAAAGATCTATTTATTCATGCTATGTAAAAAGCACCACCACCACACCACGCCCGAGGGAAGGGGGGGGGTGTAGTTTTGAAAACTTAAATAGAAACACCCATTTTTATTGCACTTTTGATTCTTCATAAAAACTGTTCATGGATTTGCAAATCACCCTCATCCTTCACTCCTTCTTTGGGGGTGGAAAGAGGAAGTAGTTTTGGTTTTTTTAGCAAAAAAAATATTTTGCATGCAGTGTCGCATTCTCTATAAAAAATTGTATAGGAATTTGCAATTCACCCCAACCCTCTACACTCTTTAGGGTGGAGGGGAAAGAACGGTAGTTTTAGTTTCTTTAGTGAAAAAATTATTATTTATCTTATTTTTTCGATTCTACCTACCCCTATTTTTACCCCCAAGGGGGGGTGGTGGTGGTTTTTACATCGCATGCCTAAATAGATCTTTAAAAATAAAAAAAACACGTATTTTGTAACTTTTTAATCTGATGTGTTGTTCTCGAGATATTCAACCGTTTCCAGACTTTTGAGATATTCGGTATATATGTTACGGTAAAAGTAGATATTGCGGAAAATGTACACATTTTCCGGTAAATGTGCACATTTGCCTCCTCGTTTGGGTAATGTGTATTCAACTAACATTTGCAATTTCAAATAAGGGAAATGTACATTGAATTCACAATGACCATGTCGTTTTGGTAAATGTGAGCATACAAAATTCGAAATCGCAAGTGCTAGTAATGTGGTGCGCATGCGCACTTGTAGTGGTACGCGAACTACCGTTTCGGCTAGTTCAGTAGGCGCTGCTATTTCACGTTACACATTTCGTGCAAGTGCTCTATCTATAATGTTAATGTTATTATGTTTATGTACCCTACAATAACTACATTACAAATTAATGCCATAGTACTGAAGATTTCTGGATATAATTTAAGATATTTAGAGAAATAAGACGCAGAATGCTGGAATATTATGTAATTCCAAGTGCCACAATAGCAGTAAATAAAACTTTTTTCATTATGAAATTTCTATATGTTCCTTTATAGTTTTATAAAATTTAACTGTTATAATAAAAAAAAGTATGTTATTATTATTATTTGTTTGATTCCCATCGTATTGGTCCTGAAAAACTAGGACGAAAATTGTATTTAGGAATATTGGGATCATAACCTACGACATATTATATAATATGCAAAGAAAAGTATGTTTTGTTTGTCATTTACATTTTTTAATTAAAATAATTTTCGTTATTAAAGCCTTTTGTATTATGTTTATTTAAATAAATATTTTTTTACTGCAACAACATTTTTAATTTATTTGTATTCCAACTTTTCTTAAAACATGAAGGTAAGAGTATACATTTACCAAAACGTGAAGGCAAGAGTACACGTTTGCCGGGAAATGTACATATACATTATATTCAGTTCACATATACCTAACTTTTTGGGAAATGTACACATTTTACGGTAAAAGTGTACATTTCCCAAGAGTGTACATTTACCGTAACATATATATATATATACCGGGTGTTCGTTCGTCAAGTTCGTATGGGCGTTTAACATGTAATTTCGATAAATTGCGATATACTACTTTCTCGAGTTAAATTCGAAGAAATACTTAGAATAGTTTTTGATAGGGCATAAAAAGTACTATAATTTGGTTTTAGTTTTAATTTGCTAGTATGTGCCGTTTGGGCGCTAGCATTTTTTTTTGATTTTTTGGTTTTTATTTTTTCTCAAAAACTATGAGGTGTAGGAAAATAAACATGGTATAGAAAAATGCGGAATAATGAGTACTATAATTTAGTGAATAAACCATTATTCTAGGTTGCATCATTTAGTAGAAAAAAATTGAATTTTTGAAAATCTCTCAATCTCTCAAAATAAAACTGTTTTCAAAATTTGCTAAAAAAAATCTGAAAAAATTCAGTAAAATAGAGAAAAAAAATTAGCTACATAATAGCTAAGTCACTTTTTTCTCTATTTCATTCTGGTTTGGCAGGAAAAATTATTGAAAATTCTAAAATGTTTTCTCTTGAAAATTACATTTTAAAGCATTTTAATAACACACAAACAAGAAAGGATTTTTACATTATTGTTCATATTTTTGTTTATAATTTTTCTTTATTAGAAGCAAGATCTACTATGTTTGATTGACATTTGACGATAGACATTAAAATTAAATTTCATTATCGTTAATTATTCGTTAATCAGAATATGTTTAGTGGAATATTATAAAAGTGAATGTTAATAGAATAAATGTTTGATAAGTAATGAAAACTTTTATTATGTTACGATATTAAATGTAGAATAAACATTAAATAAATTTTCAATAATTATTATTATATAGTTAATAATATCTATAATTACGATACAAATTATCATATTATATGAATTAATTATATTTACGGCAAAGCACAAGAAAATGGTGAACAAGCGCATTGTGCGCAAAATACAAAAACGTCTGCACAACTTTCGAAAAATTAGTGGGTGGCCATGCACCCGCGCAGCTCAGAGGGAACTTTGGTTGCATCCTGGACATACATACATGCATACACTTATACACAATCACGCCATGTACTCACTTGGGTGTGACACAAACTCTTTTCATCATTCCGAAATCAGTCGCCTCCAAACATTCATATCCAAACAAGCAACTTTCGCTTCATCCACATTCATAATTCTACTCTCATACATGCTCTTTTATTTCTACTACTTGGAAACTTTCGCTCACGCAAAATACTCTCAATCATACCACTCCAACTACTCATCGGACGTCCACCTGCAAACGTATACCATCAAAATTATTCAAATAAATCTTTCTAACCAAACGGTCATTAGACGCATTCGCTCAACATGTCCAAACCATCTTAACTGACTAACACCAACTTTTGCTATTTTCAATTTCACACTCATCATACACTAATCTATTTCGTACCCGATCTCTAAACGGTGAGTACAATTTCGAATAAATTTAGTTTAATTTGTATTTCTAACTTGTTCTTATTTTATCGATTTTTGCTGTAACTATTCAATTTCTAACTTTTTCTCCAAATTTAGACAGTTCCTTGGGACTTGCTGACTTTAGCGATATAATAAATGATTTTATTTAGAAAATGCGAGACACAAACTGACATTTTTTTGTTGCGAGTTGTATTGTATAATGAAATAAATATTTATTCAATTATTTAAATTTTTTTTCAATTTATTAATTTATTTAATTTATTATATATATATATATATATATATATATATATGTTTACTCATATACCTCTAATTGTTCCAATTTTTGACGATATTGATAACCTAATAATTTCTTTCTTTCTTTCTTTCTGGTAGTATAATAATCTCTGAAAATATTTTTGTATAAAAAAACAGATTAGAGTTTGAAAAAATAAAATTATAACATTTTATTTATTAAATCCTTTTCTTTCTTTCTTGCCATAAATTATTATTTATTTTAATATAATAAAAAAATTAATTCTATTTCATTTGGTTATTCAATAAATTGTTTTTTGATGAATTGTTTTTCGGTGAATTGATACTTCGATGAATTTGTTTTCGATGAATTGTTTTCGGTGAACGGTTTCCGGTGAATTGTTTTCGGTGAATTGTTAGGATACCGATTTGGATAAGTAATGCAGACAAACCTATATCAATATCAATCTTACTTTTAATTTGAATACGTTTGCGTGGACGTCCGATGAGTAGTTGGAGTGGTATGATTGAGAGGGTGGCTTGCGTGAGCGAAAGTTTCCAAATAGTAGGAATAAAAGAGCATCCTATGAGAGTGGAATTATAAATGTGGATAAAGCGAAAGTTGCTTGTGCTGGATAGGAATGTTTGGAGGCGACTGATTTCGGGATGATGAAAAGAGTTTGTGCCAAATCCTTTTGGGTACATGGCGTGATTGTGTATGTATGTATGTATGTCTGAACTCTATCTTATTCAAACCCGTTTTTTATGACTTAGAAAGTTTTTTGCCGGCAATGGCAGATTTCAGCCACAGTCATATTCTCCGATGTATAAAGATGCAAAAAAAACCCCTTAAGTATTAATTGTTTAGTTAATTATGTATTTGGTACATAAATGTATGTATGTATATTAATTAAAAATAAATTGTGTTTACACGTGCAACCAATTGCATTGAACTGTGCAAAATTTTGCCCAATTTAGAAACAAAATAATTACACTATAAACGCTCTGGTATAAGCAAAACCTGTCTTTCCTCTTAATTTGGTCCATGGATTAAATACACTTGACATGGTTGTAGTTATGTTTGATGCTGCCTTCAGTGATGTATACTGCATAAAAATGTCATTATTGTACTAATTATATAATGACCTCTTTCTACATTGATAATATGGTAAAGTAATATTAATATTAAGATACGCTTGAAAAAACTATATTTTATTCATATACAGTTAAAAAAACTTATGAATACATATTACATAATAATATTAATTTATTTATTAATTTTAATTTTATTATAAATAACATTTTAATATAGTTTACATATTTAATAATAATGAAATTAATCTAAATTAAAAAAAATATATAAAATTGATTTGGGCAAATGCCGTCATCGTTAGATTAGAATATCAACAAACTATTATCTTCTTGTCAAAATGAAAACTGAAAATTTCAATTTGTATTAAGAACGTATAACCAAAGTTTATTGTCATTTCATGTTGTGTTATAAATTTTCAAATTCATGTTGATTTTTATAGAAATTAAAAAACATTATTGTACATAAAGTGTCATTCAGAATACCGCTTTAATTTTACGCACAAGCACAAAAGTTTCACCACTTTCGGGATAATGGAAAAAGTTTGTGCCACACCCTTTTGGGTATATGGCGTGATTGTGTTTGTATGTATGTAAATTCTTTTTCAGACCTATACATATTTAACACAACAAATTAATCATAAATTTTATGATTATACAAAATAAGACCTGTACAATCATTTGAAAAATACGAATTCGAAACAGAACATTTCGAATCGTATAGAACATAAATATAATTTTGCAAGTTTACACGATGAATTTGCCATCTTCTTTATTTTCGCTAATTTTTCTTCTGATGTGTCTAAAATGAATGTTATTTTATTATATTAAATAATATTAATTTTATCTTGCAAACTGTTCATTTACATATTATAAATTTGACGTTTCTTTCATGAAAACAGATATACAACGCTATCTCATTTTAGTAAGATCTGATTGGCTGTTTTTAAAACATAAGTAAACTAAATCCGCGCATGTACAGGACATCCCCATAAGCTTACATGTGATTTGGTTCAGAACAACTAAATCATAACACTGATTTCGCTAGCGAAACAGCAGTCTGAACAATATTTAAAAAATAATCATTAATAAAAAGAGAACTACAAAATCGTTACACTACGAATACGAATATCTTTCTTTTTAATTTCTACTTTGTGGAAAAGTTTTCTATTTTGCATTCATCAGGTTTCTCCCTTGCATGAGAACGGATATGTCTCCGTAAGTCTGAACTTTGAACAAAAGTTTTCTCACATATTTCGCATTTATAAGGTCTTTCATTTGTATGAAAACGGATATGTGTTTTTAAGCTTCCTCTTTGAGTAAAAGTTTTCTCACATATGTCGCATTTATAAGGTCTTTCATTTGAATGAGAATGGATATGTATTTTTAAGCTTTCTCTTTGCGTAAAAGTTTTCTCACATATTTCGCACTTATAAGGTCTCTCATTTGTATGAGAACGGATATGTCTTTTTAAGTTTCCACTTTCAGTAAAAGTTCTCTCACATATTTCGCACTTATAAGGTCTCTCATTTGTATGATAACTGATATGTCGTTTCAAGTTTCCACTTTCAGTAAAAGTTTTCTCACATATTTCGCATTTATAAGGTCTTTCATTTGAATGAGAACGGATATGTCTTTTTAATTGTCCACTTTGAGTAAAAGTTTTCTCACATATTGCGCATTTATAAGGTCTCTCCTGTGTATGAGAACGGATATGCATTTTTAAGCTTCCTCTTTGAGTAAAAGTTTTCTCACATATTTCGCATTTATAAGGTCTCTCATTTGTATGTACACGAATATGCAATTTTAAAGTTCCACTCTGAGCAAAAGTTTTCTCACAAAATGTACATTTATGAGATTCACTTTTCTTTACAGATTTATCATTTTTTTTCGAGCTAAAAATAATATTTTCATTTGAAGTTGTACTAGCTTGACAACGTTTTATATCGGTTTCTTTCTCAAAATCAGAATATTCTTCCTTAATTATTAATTCTGAATGTAAATCTAAAGATTCCGATTTCAAACTTTCTTCAAATTTAATATTTGTATCATTTTCCAAATCCTCAATGTATTCTTCATTAATCACTTCTTCTTTCATACAAACAGCATCAATAATTTTATTATTTTGTGATTCTAAACTATCTTCAACTTTAATTTTTATATCAGTTTCCAAATCTAGTTTAATGTATTCTTCATCAATTGTCTCTTCTTTAATTTTGTTTTTCATAACTTCACTATTTTGCGTTTGTTGTTTTGCATATCGCTTTAAAATTTCTTGCGATTTAAAACATTTTTCTACAAATTTATACGTTTCATTTAATCGAACAGAACAAATTGAACAAATACAATCCGATAACTTCTCACTACATTCCAGCTAAAAATATAAATTAAAATTATATATTATATAATATAAAAATCACCGATTTAAAGGGAGCTTAATAAATATATATATATAGTAAAATCTGAGTTGCTACCGTGATAATATGTTGTAGAAATTTATTAACGGGAATTACGGTATGTCAGGAAATTTAAGAATTAGCGAACATTACAATTAATTCTATTTATTAATAATAAATATATATATATATATATATATATATATATATATATATATATATATATATATATATATATCTACTAATGACACCAAGTCCCTATGATATTTAACTAATATTTGATTGATTTGAGAGTTCTAAATTCCAGAATCAGCTGTGTGGATATGTTACTTGGTTATGGGGTAACAAATGAATAAAATTAACCTGAAATAAAAATGCAAGACGAAATTTTTACCAGCCTGAACACAGACAACATTTTTCTCGTAACAGCTATTCCCAACTACTCTTGCAGAAACAAATTTTAGTTTAGCAAAAACATATTATAATAATTAATAATCTTATAAGTAAACCTAATAAAATAATTGTTTTATGTAATTTTTATTGCAAATGTACGTGTATTCAAATTACAACTTGTTTTATATAAATTTCAATTAAACAAAATCAACAAACGTATTAAAATTGAAAATACTCTAAATTAGGTTAGGTTAAATATTGTCTGTTCACAAAACTTATAGAAGAGACAATAAATAAATGATTACTTATCAATTTATAAGCGTGTAATATTTTTCATAACCTAATTAAAGCTAGTATTTTACTTACAATTTCCGATGCAATGGTTTCCAATTTGTATGATAACAATACGTTATCGGAATCCATTGTAGTTAAAGTAAATGTTATATTATCACCACCAGCACATAATCGACAAAGTGTTTCATCTAAATGTTGTTTTAATATTATTTGAGAACCGAAACACTGTTTTATAAATTTATAAGCATCATTCAACCGAACAGCGCAAATTGTACAAATACCGTTCGGTAATTTGATCTTGCAATCAACCTAAAATAAGAAAAGTAAAACATTCAGAAACAATAAAGTATATTACAATCAAAACAAATTATTTCATTCTTACAATTTCTGGCATAATTGCTTCCAATTTATCTACAAATCGTTTGCCATCTGAATCGAGATCAAGTATAGTGAACAATACATTTTTATCACTTGTACATAATCGGCACTGTTGCATAAAACTATCCATGATTAAAATTAAATTTTCTACCAGATAAAGCTTCTTATAATAAGTAAAATATAAAAATATTGTAATTGATAGTATTAGAGGTTAACTTATAAAAATCTGACACGAATCCAGTTGGCCAGATGAATTTTATGTAAAATTACTAGTATAAGAAGAAGAATAAATAACTGCGTATTTAATTTTACAATTTTTTCCTTAATTGCTACTTTATCCAGGTTCTAGCGATTTGTCTAAATAAAATTTAAATAAAAGAAAAAAAAAATAGAAAGATAAATAATCAATCTGCAGCTAAAGTCAATAAAGTTGAATGAACTTTACCTACAGGACCATCAATGTAAACAATTACTTTAAATATAATTTGTCACTTTTTTTTTACATGATTATTATTTAAAATCAAATCTAAATGTTGTATGTAGAATAATGTTTTTAACTTACTATAAAAATCAATATGTATTTGAAATTTTATAACACAACATTCAACTGGCCAACTATTTCGAACAATGATCTTACAGTGTCATCTATATGGTAATGTTTGAACTATTTGCAAATCGAATTGTGCTGTCGATAAAAAAGAAAACTGTAATTTAAATACTAGTAGTGCAATCTATGGACACATAGGAACACAATTAGGAACACATAAATAAAGTTGAAAATAACTAAATGTCACTTTATGTTGAAGAATTATTTTTACTACTTTGACTCAAGAAAAAAGTAGTATAGCGTTTGGTACGGTGTCTGTAACATTTTCAAAAAAAAAATTGTATATAGAGATTCTTCATATAGCCTCTAGATGACGAATCTGAACTTAGTTTATGTGGGTGTATGGATGTGCGTCGTCAGCTCGCTCGCTCGCTCGGTTGTAAGTCAAAATTTTGTGGCCGCAATTTCTCCTAGACGGTTCAACCGATTTTAATAAAATTTTCATAAATTTGTCTAGTGCCCAAGATGGTCATGTGGTTTTGGTTTTTTCCAGTAATGCCAACTTTCCGAGAAAAAAAAATACTTTAGTTTTTAAAAATTCATACTGGCTACATTATTTATCCGATTTTGATCAAATTTTCAGAAAAGATTTGCTTAATGCTCCCATTAATTATATAATTTTATTAATATCTAGTGTTACCAACTTTCCGAGAACAAACTTACGAAATTTTTAAAAACTTTATTATAGTCTTTTTATTTAACCGATTTTACTCAAGTTTTCACAAAAGATTCTCCTAGTATTCATATAATTTATGTAATTTTAACAAAATACAGTGTTGCCAACTTTCCGAGAAAAAAATTTAGTAAATTTTTTAAAAATTTATTATGATCACTTTATTTAACCGATTTTAATCAAATTTTCATAGAAGATTCTCTTACTGTCTAAATAAATTATGTTGTGTTAACAAAATACAGTGTTGCCAACTTATCGAGAAAAAAAACATAAATTTTTTTAAAAAGTTTATTGTGGTTACATTATTTATTTGTTTTTGATGAAATTTTCCTCAAAGTTTCTCCTAGTGCCCACATAAATTATAATATTATTAAAATACAGTGTGTTGCCAACTTTCCGAGAAATGTCAAAGTGGTCTATATACATGGGTTTACCCATATACTTCTAATCTTGTTAAAATTAAACTACATTTTAAATGTAATAGATTGCGAAATTGTTTAAATCGGGATAATTTCGACGCCTTCATGCTCATGGTTTGCGAAAAGGATATTTCGGTAAAAATTAGATAATGGAGAGACATCATTAAAAAAGAAATCCGAAAGGAATTATTTATTAAATCGTCTTTTAATTTAGATTTAAATAAAAAATTATATTTAATTTTATATGTGTCATACAATTTATTGATCTTTATCTGTAATGTCATTTCCATGTAAATTATAATTAAACAAGATTAGAAGTAGATATGGGTAAACCCATATATAAACCACTTTGACATTTCTCGGAAAGTTGGTCGAACATAATATCTTTAATAAAATTATAATTTATGTGGGCACGAGAAGAAACTTTTCTCAAAAATTTGATCAAAATCGAATAAATAATGTAGCCACAATGAATTTTGAAAAAAATTGTGATTTTTATTCTCGATAAGTTGGCAACACTGTATTTTGTTAAAATTACGTAAATTTTATGATTGCTAGTAGAATCTTTCGTAAAAATTTGAGTAAAATCGGTTAAATAACATGGTCATGATATATTTTTTAAAATTTTAGTAATTTTTTTCTCGGAAAGTTGGCTACACTGGATATTAATAAAATTATATAATTAATGGGAGCATTAGGAAAATCTTTTCTGAAAATTTGATCAAAATCGGATAAATAACGTAGCCAATATAAATATTTAAAAATTTTTTTCTCGAAAAAAAAACAAAATTACATGGCCATCTCGAGCAGTAGACAAATTTATCCTGAAAGTTTCATTAAAATCGGTTGAACCGTTTAGGAAGAGTTGCGGCCACAAAATTTTTACTTACGACCGAGCGAGCGAGCTGACGACGCACATCCATACACCCACTTAAACTAAGTTCAGATTCGTTATCTACAGGCTATATGAAGGATTTCTATACAATTTTTTTTTTTTTTGAAAATGTTACAAACACCGTACCAAACGCTATACCACTTTTTCCTTGCAGTCAAAGTAGTAAAAATTAAAATGAGAACTATTATATTTGTTTCTATTGGTTATAATTGTTTCATATTAAATGTGTATAATAAAATATTGAATACATACATATACCCACAAAAGGGTGTGGCACAAACTCTATTCATCATCCCGAAATCAGTCGCCTCCAAACATATTCCTATCCGCAACCAAGCAACTTTCGTAATTTCATCCACATTCCAAAATTCCACTCTCTCACAGCTTCTATTCCTACTATTTGGAAACTTTCGCTGCACGCAAGCCACTCTCTCAATCACACCACCACTCCAACTACTCATCGGACTGATCCACTGGGGGCAAACGTATACCATATCGAAAATCATTCAAATGCATCTTTTTGAACAGCAAACGTTCATTAGACGCATTCGCTCAACATGCGTCCGAACCGTATCTTAACTGACTAACACCAACTTTTGCTACAACGTTTTTTTCGCAATTTCACACTCATCATACACTAATCGTATTTTGTATCCCCCGATCTCTCCTATTTACTAGACATTATAATTGTCTATAAATGATTTAAAAGCTATATAAATAAATATGTACATATATAATAGTATATAATAATATATAGTATATATATATATATATATATATATATATATATAATAGTATATAATAATATATAGTATATATATATATATATATATATATCTAATATATAAAATTCCTGTGTCACAGTTTTCGTATTTATACTCCTCCGAAACGGCTTAACCGATTTTGATGAAATTTTATATGTATATTCAGTAAGTATGAGAATAGGTTCGTAACTAATTTTTATACCCTTAAGTGTTAAGGGTGGCTCACCCTAAAAAAAAAATTTTTATTTTTTGGACCAATTTTTTTTTGGTTATTTTTTTGTGGTGTGCCATTAAAAAATACATTTAGTCCTAAATTTTTAACCTCTTACCACCAACCCCTACTTTTTAATAGCATTTTATATTTTTTAACCCCGGTCGATAGCTGATCAATGGGGTTCCGTTTTGCCAAACTCCTCCGCTTGGGAGCAGCATAATAGCAAGTTTCGTCGAGCGCAATTTTTCAAATACATTTTAAAAGTAAAGATTAAAAAGATATAATAAATTGGCTTAAAAGTTATTTACGAAAAAAAAATAATTTTTTAAATATATAATTAATTTTTCATAAATATTATAAATGTTGGATCATAACAAAGGTACAGTATTACTGTATTATAAATGTAAGTATTTTAAATATTATAAATGTACAGTATTACTGTATTATAATTTTTTTTTTCCTAAATAACTTTCAAACAAATTTATAATATCTTTTTAATGTTTACTTTTAAAATGTATTTGAAAAATTGCGCTCGACAAAAATTGCTATTATGCTGCTCCCAAGCGAAGGAGTTTGGCAAAACGGAATCCCATTAACACTTGATCAACTATCCCCGCCAGGGGTCTACCGGTATCACTTCTCACTTCTCCTGTCTCTCTTGCAAGGAGCTGTATCTCACTTTTTACACAGTTTTCGTAATAATTTTTTCTTTTTCTTACGAAAGTAACTGGTTCCTCCACACAATTGAAATTTTTGAAAAAGGCGTGTTAATACATATTAATTCATCTCTCTAATTGACAAACGTTTGTATGTATGCATGTATGTATGTATGTTTCTGCAGCATCTCCTCTTAAACTCCTGAACCGATTTTGATGGGAGTGGTGTCATTTTAATTGGTTCATTCCCTATTTGAGAATAGGCAAATTTCATCTTTCTACGATTTCATCTTGGTTCTCAAAAATTTGAAAAATTATGTTTAATGCTAACCTGCAAATTTCAAATAATGGTTGCGCAGCAACGCATAACGGAAAAGCTGCAGTTGCGCAGCAACGCGCGACGAGAAAGTTATCTTTCAAATACTGAATTTTTGCGCAGTTTTACAGCAACGCGCGACGTGAAAGCTAGTATATATATATATATATGAATGTATTCAATATTTTATTATACACATTTGATATGTAACAATTCTAATTAATAGAAACAAATATAATAATTCTCATTTTAATTTTTACTACTTTGACTGCAAGGAAAAAGTGGTATAGCGTTTGGTACGGTGGCTGTAACATTTTCAAAAAAAAAAAAAAATTGTGTATAGAAATCCTTTATATAGTTCTTAGATGACGAATCTGAACTTAGTTTATGTGGGTGTATGTGTGTGCGTCGTCAGCTCGCTCGCTCGCTCGGTCCTCAGACAAAATTTTGTGATCGCAACTCCTCCTAGACGGTTTAACCGATTTTAATGAAATTTTTAGGATAAATTTGTCTAATGCCCAAGATAGGGTCATGTGGTTTTAGTTTTTTCCAGTGATGCCAACTTTCCGAGAAAAAAATTACTAAAATTTTAAAAATTTTATTACGGCCATGTTGTTTAACCGATTTTGTTCAAATTTTTACAAAAGATTCTTCTGGTATCCATATAAATTAGATAATTTCAACAAAATACAGTGTTGCCAACTTTCTGAGAAAAAAATTACTAAAATTTTTAAAAATTTGTTATGACCAATTTATTTAACCGATTTTAATCAAATTTTCACTAAAGATTCTTCTGGTGCCCGCATAAATTATGCAATTTTAACAAAATACAGTGTTATCAACTTATCGAGAAAAAATTACTAAAATTTACAAAAATTCAATGTAGCTACATTATTCATCCGATTTTGATCAAATTTTCAGAAAAGTTTCTTCTAGTGCCCACATAAATTATAATTTTATTAAAATACGGTGTTGCCAACTTTACGAAAAAATTAATAATTTTCTAAAAATTTGTTATGCCCCCATTATTTATCCGATTTTAATCAAATTTTTACAGAAGATACCTTTAGCGAATATAATATTATATATTATCAAAATACGATGTTGCCAACTTTCGGTAAAAAAAATTTTATTCCTATTTCTTATCATTTATGTGATAATGTCAAAGTGGTTGTTCAGGCGTGATAATGTTTGAAAGGTGCGCCAATCGGTAACTCAAGACCATGGGCAGAGATGGCGTTGCTGGTGGCTCGTGAGCTGGAAGGTGACGCGGCGGCGAGTATGTTGGTAGCGTGCTTGGCGAACGAACGTATTTTTGAGCAGCACGTTTAGTGTAACAACAGAAATAAAGTTATTAGTTGTCATTATTATATATATTTTGAGTATTATTTCATGTCCAATATACAGTCCACTTCTAGAATACATATTTTGAGAACAATCATCATACCATTGGTCACAACGAGCCAGATGATCAGTAAGCAGTGAATTTGAGAAGCAACAAGCGGCGGCACGCCAGAGTCCCGGTTAGTTTTGGCGGACATGTTGTAACAATCGGAAGTCAAGCATACAAGTTATTTCATTGAAGACAAGTAAGTTCCTTTCAATTTCCTTATTTATTGTATGGTTTCGATCATAACTATTACAAAATGGCAGAATTACTTGCTCTAAAAAATGAGAAAAAAGTTATTAAAACTAATTTAATGCGTTTTAAAACATATTTTAATTCAATTAAAGAACAAGAATGTGACGAGAAAATAATATCGCAATTGTCGTTACGGTTAGAAAAAGTTGAGCCTTATTGGGAAATTTATAATGAGGTACAAGCAAAAATTGAAGTATTAGAATCACAAGATATCGATGAAAATGATCGCGAAAACTTTGAAAATAATTATTTTACAATAATTAGTGATGTAAAAGCATTTTTAAAACATTATGCATCAGTGGCTGATAATGCTTCTAATGTTGGCTCAGCACATGTAGGTAAATCGAATATTTCGTGTATTACTAATAATAGCAATATTGTTAATTCAAATTCACTAATTAAATTACCACCCATTAAATTACCAACGTTTGATGGAAAATATAGCAGTTGGATAGAATTTAAAGATTCATTTATTGCTTTAGTACATGAAAATGATCAGTTATCAGATATTCAAAAGTTTTTATATTTGAGGGCTTCCTTGGACAAGGAGGTTGTACAAATTATCAAATCAATTGAGGTATCGGCACAAAATTACGATATTGCATGGAAATTCTTAAATGATAGGTTTGAAAATAAAAAACTTATGGTATACAATCATATTTGTGCTATTTTTGAGCATCCGCAAGTAACAAAAGAATCGTTCAGTGAACTAAGAAATTTGTACGATAACGTTATTAAAAATATTCGAGCACTTAAGTCATTAGGTGAAAATACGGATAGTTGGGATCGGTTAATCATTTACATCATAAGTAATAAATTTGACAGTATTACAAGACGAGATTGGGAGTCATATCAATATAGAGGTGAATTGCCTAGCATGGTAGATTTAAGCGAATTTTTGAAAGCGAAATGCGAGGTTTTAGAAAAATTAGAGATAGCTAAATCAGAAAAGCATGCAGAAAAGTATAAAGTACAAAACCAACACAAGAAACATACTACAAGTAATAGTTTTACCGCAACAGAGAAAAAGTTAGCATGTTATTATTGTAAGCAGAATCATATGATTTACAAATGTTCAACATTCTTAGATTTAAATATCGAAGACAGAATATCGGCAGTTAAAAAATTAAAACTTTGTTTAAACTGCTTGCGAGATAACTATTTTTCGTGGAACTGCAAGTCCCAAAAGTGCAATAAATGTAAAAAATCACATAATACGCTTTTACATATCGAAGCGAATGAAACTAATGAAATAAATACGAATAATGTAGACGAAACAGTAACAAAACGGGCTAATAATGATACGGTGGCTAATACGGGTAATGCAAGTGTCAATTGTATTGCAAGAAACTCGTCAGAAGTTCTTTTGTCTACTGCAATAGTAAAGGTTAAAAATGCGGATAATATATATGTTAATTGTAGAGCACTATTAGATAGCGGCTCACAAAGCCATTTTATATCAGAAAACGCATGTAAACGATTAGGTTTACAACCAGTATCGATAAATCATTTAATAAAAGGAGTTGGTGAATCTTTAACAAATATATCGAAGAAGGTAAAGATTACAATAAAATCTTGTTATCGCGAATTTGAATCAGATGCGGATTGTTTAATATTACCAAAAATAACGGAGCGATTACCAAGAAATTCGTTTAATAAATTTAATTTGAATATACCAAAAGGGTTGCCGTTAGCAGATCCAGAATTCAATATATCATCAGATATTGATATGTTATTAGGTTCGGCGATGTTTTGGTCAGTATTATGTGCAGGCCAAGAAAATCTTGGACAAAATTTACCAATCATGCAAAACACGCAATTAGGCTGGATAATTGCAGGAAACATACATTTAAGTGCAAAACCAAATAATGTTTCATTGAGTTGCTTAAATGTTAATGTATCAAATAATATACTGAACGAAAATATAGAAAGATTTTGGCAAATAGAAGAAATCTATCATAAGAAACAATTTTTCTCAAAGGACGAACAATATTGCGAAACATATTTCGAAGGCACAACCGAGAGAACCGAGGAAGGCAGATTTATTGTAAAAATTCCTTTCAAGTCGTCAATTAATGAATTGGGTAACTCATATGAAACAGCGTTACAAAGATTTCGATCACTGGAACGTAAATTTGAGAAAAATCCAGATTTTAAAACAGACTACCAGGCATTTATGTCGGAATATGAAAGGCTGAATCACATGAAAGAAATTGAGTACAATTCTGATAGTTTATCATCGGGTTATTTCATGCCACATCACGCGGTTGTAAAAGCTTGTAGCAATACTACGAGATGTCGAGTCGTATTTGATGCGTCGGCTAAAACTAGTACAAATGTTTCTTTAAATGATGCACAGTATATCGGTCCTAAGCTGCAACAAGATTTATTTTGTATTTTAATGCGATTCAGAAAACATAAAATTGTAATAACAGCCGATATATCGAAGATGTATCGACAGATATTAATCAGCGATGAGCAAACGAAATATCAACGAATTTTGTGGAGAGATACACCAAATGAAAAATTACGTTGTTACGAATTAAAAACTGTTACTTATGGTACAGCTTCGGCACCATATTTAGCGGTTAGATGTTTAGTGGAATTAGCAAGAGAAAATGAGAAAATACGTTCAAAAATTAGTAAAATTATTCTAAACGATTTTTATATGGACGATGTGTTAACAGGCGCTGAATCAGTCGATGAAGCCTTAAATATACAAGAAGAATTACTACATATATTAGGTAGTGGTGGATTTCCACTTCGCAAGTGGTTATCTAATAATCAAACAGTAAGAGAAAATTTTGAAATTGACAAAAATTTAGAAGTCAGTGTACTACAAATAGGACAGAACGAACAAAATAAAACTTTAGGTATTTATTGGAATGCAAATGAGGATACAATTCAGTATTCTCTAAGTAATATTACGTGCGAGGAAAAGCTAACAAAAAGAAAAATTCTGTCAATGATTTGTCAAATATTTGACCCGCTAGGTTTATTAGGGCCCATTGTTATTGTGGCAAAATTAATAATTCAGGAAGTATAGAAATTAAAAATAAATTGGGACGAATCTATTTCAGAAGATATTAGCTCAAAATGGAGGACATTTCTCAAGGAATTGCCAGTAATAAACAGTTTTAAAATACCGAGACATGTTTTAAGTGATGATCACGTAACGATTGAATTACATGGATTTTCGGATGCATCGGAGAGTGCATTCGGAGCTTGTATATATCTAAGAAGCATAAGTTCAATCGGAATAATTACTTCTTATTTATTATGTGCAAGGTCAAGAGTAGCACCGCTGAAAAGGATTACGCTACCACGATTAGAACTATGCGGTGCAGTGTTATTGGCTCGCTTAGCGAAAAGGTTAAACGATTCATTAGAGATCAAATTTGAGAGAAACTATTTTTGGACAGATTTACAGAAAGCATTAGCATGGATAAAAGGAGAACGAGCAAACTGGAAAACTTTTGTCGCAAATCGTGTTTGTGAAATCCAAACTTTAACGAATAATAACAATTGGAAGTATGTAAGGTCAGTTGAGAATCCTGCAGACTTATTATCGCGTGGCATAACACCAACATGTTTAGAATTTAACAACTTATGGTGGCATGGACCAGAATTTTTACTGAGAGAGGAGTCAAGCTGGACCACTCAAGAATCATCATTAAGAGCCGACATACCTGAAACACGAATAAGCGCGCTAACCGTACAAGTTAGTAGTGTTATAAATGAGCTATTAAATAAGTTTTCAAACATTACGAAAATTAACAGAATATTCGGTTACGTTATGAGATTTATCAAGAATCTGAAATTAACAAAGGTACTACAAAAATACGGTGCATTGACACCTGATGAACTGGAACTCGCTCTGAATAAACTTATACAAACAATTCAAATGGAGTCGTTTCCGGAGGAATATGATTGTCTATCCAAAGGGTTAAATTTAAAAAATAAAAGCAAAATTTTGAGTTTAAATCCATTTATGCATGCAAACTTAATTAGGGTGGGGGGTAGAATCCAAAATTCTAGCCAATGTTTTGATAAGGTACACCCAATACTTTTGCCAAAGGGTCATATACTTACTGAATTGATTATAAAAGGAGAACATGAGCGCCTCTGCCATGCAGGTGTTCAAAATTTATTAGCTTCTGTACGTGAAAAATATTGGCCCATTGCGGCTAGAAATTTGTGTAAAAAGACTATTAAAAATTGTATAACTTGTTTTAAGGTGAATCCAATTACTCCAGAATATTTGATGGGTAATTTACCTGGTGTAAGAGTTAATAAATATCTTCCGTTTCACAATGTAGGGACAGATTTTTGCGGTCCATTTTTGCAGAAAGACAGAAAGGGCAAGGGTGCGAAAATTCATAAAATATATATTTGTTTATTTGTATGTTTAAGTACAAAGGCAGTACACTTAGAAACAGTTTCTGAGTTAACAACTGAAGCATTCTTAGCTATTTTACGTAGATTTATAAGTAGACGAGGTAAACCATTAAATATCTATTCAGATAATGCACTTAATTACGTTGGTGCAAAAAACGAATTATCAAAAGTCTATTCTTTTCTCAGTTCACATTCTGAAAAAATAGCTAATCAATTAGCCAATGATAGAATTCTTTGGCACTTTATACCAGCACGGTCACCAAGTTTCGGTGGTATTTGGGAAGCAGGTATAAAGAGCACTAAATTTCATATAAAAAGAGTTATTGGTAATCATGCATTGACTTTTGAAGAATTTAATACTGTAATAAATCAGATCGAGGCCATATTAAATTCCCCTCCTCTATGTCCTTTGACAAGTGATCCTAACGATGCAACGGCCTTGACCCCAGCACACCTGCTGATCGGAAAATCCTTAATAACCTTACCTGAACAAGATTTAACAAATATCAAGGAGAACAGACTTTCCCGATGGCAACGAGTACAAGCTATCATCCAGCATTACTGGAAGCGGTGGCACAAAGAATATTTAGCAGAACTACAGACCAGAACCAAGTGGAAAAAGCGGCACAGTGCAGTGTTAAAGATCGGGTCTTTAGTGTTGGTGAAGGAAACCAATTGTGCACCTCTAGATTGGCAAATGGGTAGAGTGACAAGTGTATACCCGGGTAAAGATGGTATAGTAAGGGTAGTGGATGTAAATGTGCGCGGAAGTATAAGAAGGCGTGCGATAAACCGCATCTGTGTATTACCAATTGATAATTGAATCACTTATGCATATATCCAACAAATGTAAATAAAGTGGCAAACTGTCATATGAATTACAGAAATAATATATGTATGTATGTGTATTAATTGAATGCATTTGAACTATTGTATTATATTATATGTAACTGTTTAGATTAAGCTATTCACTCTGTATTGAGATATTGCTATATTTAATCATTTGTTGAAAGAGCTGGATCCTGTCAAGAGGGCCGGCATGTTCAGGCGTGATAATGTTTGAAAGGTGCGCCAATCGGTAACTCAAGACCATGGGCAGAGATGGCGTTGCTGGTGGCTCGTGAGCTGGAAGGTGACGCGGCGGCGAGTATGTTGGTAGCGTGCTTGGCGAACGAACGTATTTTTGAGCAGCACGTTTAGTGTAACAACAGAAATAAAGTTATTAGTTGTCATTATTATATATATTTTGAGTATTATTTCATGTCCAATATACAGTCCACTTCTAGAATACATATTTTGAGAACAATCATCACACCAGTGGTCTATATATGGGTTTATTCATATACTTCTAATCTTGTTTATTTAGTGTCAGCTAATATTATTGGCTAATGTTGTTAGCAACCTTGTTAAAATTTAGCAACTTCCTTAGAGAATCAGGTCGATAAAATTAAATATAATTCTTTATTTAAATCTAAATTAAAAGATGATTTAATAAATAACCCTTTTCGGATTTCTTTTTACCCACTTTGACTGTAAGGAAAAAGTGGTACAGCGTTTGGTACGGTGTCTGTAACATTAGCAAAAATTAAAATTTGTATAGAAATCTTTGATATAGCCTCTAGATCAGACGAATCTGAACTTAGTTTATAAGTGGGTGTATGGATGTGCGTCGTCAGCTCGCTCGCTCGGTCGTAAGTCAAAATATTGTGGCCACAACTCCTCCTAGACGGTTTAACCGATTTTAATGAAATTTTCAGGATAAATTTGTATAGTGCCTAAGATGGTCATGTGGTTTTGGTTTTTTCCAATATTGCCAACTTTCCGAGAAAAATAATAATAAAGTTTTTAAAAATTCATACTGGCTACATCATTTACCCGATTTTCATTAAATTTTCAGAAAAGATTTCTCTAATGCTCTCATTAATTAAATAATTTTATTAATATTCAGTGTAGCCAACTTTCCGAGAAAAAAATTACTAAAGTTTTTAAAAATATATCATGACAATGTTATTTAACCGATTTTACTCAAATTTTTACAAAAGATTCTCCTAGTAATCATATAATTTACGTAATTTTAACAAAATACAGTGTTGCAAACTTATCGAGAATAAAAATCACAATTTTTAAAAAAAATTCATTGTGGCTACATTATTTATTCGATTTTGATCAAATTTTTGAGGAAAGTTTCTTCTCGTGCCCATATAAATTATAATTTTATTAAAGATATTGTGTTCGGCCAACTTTCCGAAAAATGTCAAAGTGGTCTATATATGGGTTTACCCACATCTACTTCTACTTATCTACTTATATTTTACATGGAAATGACATTACAGATAAAGATCAATAAATTGTATGACACATAAAATTAAATATAATTCTTTATTTAAATCTAAATTAAAAGACGATTTAATAAATAATTCCTTTCGGATTTCTTTTTTAATGATGTCTTTCCATTATCTAATTTTTACCAAAATATCCTTTTCGCAAACCATGAGCATGAAGGCGTCGAAATTATCCCGATTTAAACAATTTCGCAATCTATTACATTTAAAATGTAGTTTAATTTTAACAAGATTAGCAGTATATGGGTAAACCCATATATAGACCACTTTGACATTTCTCAGAAAGTTGGCAACACTGTATTTTAATAACATTATAATTTATGTGGGCACTAGGAGAAACTTTTCTGGAAATTTAATTAAAATCGAATAAATAATGTAGCCACAATAAATTTTTAAAAAATTTAGTAAATGTTTTTCTCGGAAAGTTGGCAACACTGTATTTTGTTAAAATTACATAAATTATATGAATACTGGGAGAATCTTTTGTGAAAATTTGAGTAAAATCGGTTAAATAACATGGCAATAATAATTTTTTTAAAAGTTTAGTAATTTTTTTCTCGGAAAGTTGGCAACACTGGACATTAATAAAATTATATAATTAATGGAAGCATTAAGAAAATCTTTTCTGAAAATTTGATCAAAATCGGATACATAACGTAGCCAATATGAATTTTTAAAAACTGTAGTAATTTTTTTCTCGGTAAGTTGGCATCACTGGAAAAAACCAAAACCGCATGACCATCTTGGGCACTAGACAAATTTATGAAAATTTCATTTAAATTGGTTGAACCGTCTAGGAGGAGTTGCGGCCACAAAACTTTGACTTACGACCTAGCGAGCTGACGACGCATATCCATACACCCACATAAACTAAGTTCAGATTCGTCATTTAGAGGCTATATGAATGATTTCTATACACAATTTTTTTTTGAAAATGTTACAGACACCGTACCAAACCCTATACCACTTTTTTATTGCAGTCAAAGTGGTAAAACTAAATCTTCAACATAAAGTGATATTTAGTTATTTTCAATTTTATTCATGTGTTCCTAATACCAAGTGGACTTCTCAGACTTCATTGTGATCAGAAGAATGTAAAAATGGCAATACTTGTTTAAAAATAATTCATAGATTGCACTACTAGTATTTAAATTACAGTTTTCTTTTTTATCGACAGCATAATTTGATTTGCAAATAGTTCAAACATTACCATATAGATGACACTGTAAGATCATTGTTCGAAATAGTTGGCCAGTTGAATGTTGTGTTATAAATTTTCAAATACATATTGATTTTTATAGTAAGTAAAAAACATTATTCTACATACAACATTTAGATTTGATTTTAAATAATAATCATTTAAAAAAAAAGTGACAAATTATATTTAAAGTAATTGTTTACATTGATGGTCCTGCAGGTAAAGTTCATTCAACTTTATTGACTTTAGCTGCAGATTGATTATTTATCTTTCTATTTTTTTTTCTTTTATTTAAATTTTATTTAGACAAATCGCTAGAATCTAGATCAAGTAACAATTAAGGAAAAAATTGTAAAATTAAATACGCAGGTATTTATTCTTCTTATACTAGTAAGTTTACACAATATTCATCTGGCCAACTGGATTCGTGTCAGATTTTTATAAGTTAACCTCTAATACTATCAATTACAATATTTTTATATTTTACTTATTATAAGAAGCTTTATCTGGTAGAAAATTTAATTTTAATCATGAATAAGTTTATGCACCATTGTCAATTATGTATAAGTGACAAAAATGTATTGTTCACTATACTTGATCTGGATTCAGATGGTAAACGTTTTGTGGATAAATTGGAAGCAATTATGCCAGAAATTGTAAGAATGAAATTATTTGTTTTTGATTGTAGTATACATTATTGTTTCTGAATCTTTTACATTTCTAATTTTAGGTGGATTGCAAGATCAAATTACCGAATGGTATTTGTACAATTTGCGCTGTTCGATTGAATGATGCTTATGTATTTATAAAGCAATGTATTGATTCTCAAATAATATTAAAACAACATTTAGATGAAACACTTTGTCGATTATGTGCTGGTGGTGATAATATAATATTTACTTTAACTACAATGGATTCGGATAATGTATTGTTATCATACAAATTGGAAACTGTTGCATCGGAAATTGTAAGTAAAATATATATTAGCGACTTTAATCAGGTCCATGAATAAAATTATATGCTTATAAATTGATAAGTATTAATTTATTTATTGTCTCTTCTATAAGTTTTGAGAACAGACAACAATTAATCTAACCTAATTTAGAATATTTTAAATTTAAATACTTTTGTCGATTTTGTTTAATTGAAATTTATATAAAACAAGTTGTAATATGAATACATGTACATGTACCCAGCTTAAAGTAGAATTTAGGGGCGGATCTAGGAAATTTTCAAGGGGGGGCATTTTGCCTTTTTTTTAGGATAAAGGTAAATAATTATTAAGAAGTTTTAAGTTTATATACATGGCCGGATTTACAGCTTGCGGGGCCCCCAAGCACGAGGTAGGGATGGGGCCCCTATCTCTACTTTTAAAAAATGTATCAAAAAAAAAAAAATGTATCATGATTATGCAAAAAATAGGTTGACCGGGGGTCCCCTTGGGTTGGGGGCCACAAGCACGTGCTTGTTCCGCTTGCACGTAAATCCGGCCCTGCCTATATAAAAAATTATTAACCCACATTATATGCATAGCTGTATGCAAGGTGGGTTAATAATAATTGTTGTGTGGAATATATATTTGTAGGCCCAAGGGGGGGGGGCATGGCCCTCATGTCTCCCCCCGTGGATCCGCCTATGGTAGGATTTAGATCATTCAAATATTAGTTATATATCATAGGGATTTGGTGGTATTAGTAGAAAAAAACAGTTTTTATTAAGCTCCCTTTATAATCCGCAGATTTTTATTATATAGTATGTTTAATATGTAATATTAATTTATATTTTTAGCTGGAATGTACTGAGAAGTTATCGGATTGTATTTGCTCAATTTGTTCGGTTCGATTAAATGAAACGTATAAATTTGTAGAAAAATGTTTTAAATCGCAAGAAATTTTCAAGCGATATGCAAAACAACAATCGCAAAATAGTGAAGTTATGAAAAACGAAATTAAAGAAGAGAATATTGATGAAGAATACATTAAACTAGAATTGGAAACTGATAGAAACATTAAAGTTGAAGAATGTTTAGAATCACAAAATAATACAATTTTTGATGCTGTTTGTATGAAAGAAGAAGTGATTAATGAAGAATACATTGAGGATTTGCAAAATGATACAAATATTAAATTTGAAGAAAGTTTGAAATCAGAATCTTTAGATTTACATTCAGAATTAATAATTAAGGAAAAATATTCTGATTTTGAGAATGAAACCGATATAAAACGTTGTCAAGCTAGTAGAACTTCAAATAAAAATATTATTTTTAGCTCGAAAAAAAATGATAAATCTGTAAAGAAAAGAAAATCTCATAAATGTACATTATGTGAGAAAACTTTTTCTTGGAATGTTGATTTAAAACGACATATACGTTCTCATACAAATGAGAGACCTTATAAATGCGAAATATGTGAGAAAAGTTTTACTCTGAGTGGAACTTTAAAATTGCATATTCGTGTACATACAAATGAGAGACCTTATAAATGTGAAATATGTGAGAAAACTTTTACTCAAAAAGGAAGCTTAAAAATACATATCCGGTCTCATACAAAGGAGAAGCCTTATAAATGTGAAATATGTGAGAGAACTTTTACTGAAAGTGGACACTTAAAAATTCATATCCGTTCTAATACAAATGAGAGACCTTATAAGTGCGAAATGTGTGAGAAAGCTTTTATTAGGAGTGACACTTTAACGAGGCATATCCATTCTAATGCAAAAAAGAAACCTGATGAATGTGAAATAGAAAACTTTTCCTCAGAGTAGAATTTTAAAAAAAAGATATTTATATCCATAGTTTAACGATTTAATTTTTGTAGTTCTTTTTTTATTAATGATTAATTTCTAAATATTGTTAAGCCTCATTCAAACTGCTCTTTGCTCCAGTGAAATCAATACAATAATGTTTTTTAATTTCTACAAAAATCAACATGTATTTGAAAATTTATAATACAAATTGAAATTTTCAGTATTCATTGTTACAAGAAGATAACAGTTTGTTGATTATATATTCTAATGTAACGATGACAGCATTTGTCCAAATCAATTTTATTTTATTTTTTATAATTTATATTAATTCTATTATTATTAAATATGTAAAATATATTAAATGTTATTTATAATAAAATTCAAATTAACAAATAAATCAATATTATAATATTATTATGTAATATGTGTTGATAAATTGTTTTAACTTTATAATGAATAAAATATTTTTACTTAGATATATTTTTTAGATACGGTTCGTCGATTACAACCTTTTCTATCATGAATAGAAAAAAAGTTTCAGACAAATTCTACGTATTTTTAGCCATAGAATCCGAATCTGCAATAAAAAATAGGGGTTCCCATTTAAGATTTCAAAGTTGCCCCCTCCACCCGCAGTAGACGGAGGCGGGGGAGTCGAGTTTGGTATCATTGGATAGATTTTTGAAAAATATGTAACACCTATTTTGCCGTTTTTCGATCTAATGTGTATATCGCAAGATATTTAACCGTCCCGGAACTTTTTTTCACGCTGTATATGTATGTGTGTTATTAGAAATCTAATTGTAAGAGAGAGAGAGAGAGAGAGAGAGACAGAACAACGAATGTGGTATATTTTAATACAATTTAATTATTAATGTACCGTACAATATTATATTGGTTTATTACAATAAGCCATATTCTGTGATATTTGACCATGATATATTACATAATTAGTAATAATAATAAGTTTTAACTATATATATATATATATATATATAATTATAATTCAAATGTACAACATTGAAGTTTCAAAAGCACTTTTGAAATTTTTTTATTTTTAAAATTAAAAATAATTAGGACGGACGATGCATAATAGTTCAGATATTTCGAAAAAAGGGTGATTTTTTTTTTAAATTTATTGATTTATTTTTTTAATTAATAAATTAACAAATTAAAATGCAAAAATATTAATTTTCAATAATTTCTTTTACCAAACCAGAATGAGTTGGAGGAAAAAGTTACTTAGTTATTATGTAGCTAATTTTTTTCTCTATTTTACTGAATTTTTTCAGATTTTTTGAGCAAATTTTGAAAAAATCCCAAGGGTGCAGCTTATGTTTAACTTTAAATATCTCGAAAAACAGTGACTTTATCGTTACAAAGGAAGAGTATGTTTTTTACACAGCAAGTATTGGAGAATCGAAAAATTGTGCTAAAATGACAATTCCGCCAGTGGCGTAGAATTTAGGAAGGATCAACCTCTCACTTGCCCCTGTTGTACGCCACTGGCAGTAGCCAGAAACTTTTATTTAACAATATTTAGTATGGTGTACGGTACCTACATTTCCTGCCAAGTATGATAAGGATACGTCAAATAGTTTTAAAGTACTGGGCAAAAATCGTTTTTAAATTTTTATATAAAACACCCTGTAGCTCAGTAAGGAGCCACATTTTATCTCAGTAATTTGCATTAAATCTTCATATTCTGAGCCCATTATACTCCAGTTAAAATTAGGAATAGTTATTCTGTTACACCTGTATAAACTGTCCTATCTCTTCTACGAAATGAATGTTTACAAAACAAAACAAAACTCGTAGCGTCGCATATATATATATATATATATAAGCAGTGGCGTAGCCAGAAACTTGTCATGGGGGGGGGGGTACTAAAGAAATGATATAATATTAATCAATAAAGGTAATACTATAATTTGTTTAAAAAATAAAGAGCAATAAAGATTATTTTTATAAAAATGAAAGTAAAATAACATATTTCATATTTCACATACGTATGTTTTAGTAGTTCAGGTTCTAGGGGGGGGGGGGGGGTTGAACCCTAACGCCCCTGGCTACGCCACTGTATGTAAGTTATATTACCTATGGACATGTCGCACTTTTTATCGCAAGTTACCTATAGCCATATCTATACCTACCTATATAAAACTTATACCCAATTACATATTATATTATTTCATATTAACTTCATATTGTATTAAAACTATAATAATTATATTTTATTATATTAATTGTGAAATTGTTGACAGAACAGATGTATAATTATGATTACTCAATTCTGATTAATTAATAATACATAGCCCTGTCGCATCTTCATGGTTTTGTCATTATCAAAACAAACTAGATTATAAATACTAGAGGAACTGTAAACATGAATCGGATATAGATCATATATTCTTTGATATGTTATAAGATAGTTACTAGAAGCCACATAAATTATAATTTTATTAAAATACGATGTTGTCATCTTTCAGAAAAAAAAAAAATTTATAATTTTCTAAAAATTTGTTATGCCCGCATTATTTATCCGATTTTAATGAAATTTTTACAGAAGATAGGCGCCTATAATATTATATATTAGCACAATACAATGTTGCCAGCTTTCGGTGAAAATTTTTTTTATTCCTATTTCTTATCATTTATGTGATAATGTCAAAGTGGTCTATATTTGGGTTTACCCATAGACTTCTAATCTTGTTGTAATTGAATATTGTACTAGTAGTTTCTGTTTATTTTCGAAATAAAATGTTGTTTTTTTTAACAAGTTGCTAACTACGTGAAATATAATTTGTATAAACACTCTATAATGTAAACTTTAAGCTGACGAATATAATTCCTATATTCGATATACACTTACTCTTGTTACTATAGCTATTGAACTTATCACTACTTACTTAAAATAAATATCTCTACTATAAATTTGTGTTGCGTTTCATTTAAAACCAATTTCCTAACAAAAATTCTTTTGACACATTCGACATAGCTGAGTATTTTTATTTCTGAAACGCATTAAATAGTAATTAATCTTGAGTATTAAATATTATATTAATATTATATTAATATTAAAATTAAATTATTCCCAATTATATAATATGTATAGGTCTAGGATAAATTATTTTATACTTTTAAAACTGTTAAAAACGTGGTAGGTATATTAATTTTCTTTTTAATTTAAATAATTGTTATATTTATATATAATTTTTAACAAAAATTGTCAAATTTATAAAATAAAAATCTGCTGTGTCCACCACAGAGCTGGTCGTCACCACACAGTTCTGAAATTCCTTTTGAACAGAGAAATCAAAACTGGAAAATGTATCATATTGCAGAGTTGATAATTTAATGACACGTATTCATAATTTTTCTACTGTTATCCAAGTGGCGAATTAAGAGGAAGTGCCCCCCCCCCTCCAAGTAAGTGATACTGCAGTAAATTTTACTAATAAAGTTGTCGAGTTATTAAATTTAATTTTTCTTTTATTTTGTAAAGATTTCTCGAACAAACTTTTCAAAATAATATTTATAACAATATGTGACTTATTTGATCTTTTTATTTAATATCTATCCGAAAACATTTTGTATATAATGTACAAAATATATATTTAAAAAAATCATAAATTTGCTATACTAATGTGTAAATATAATTAATATTTGAAATGTTGAATTGAATAATAAATTTTGTCAAAGAACACGAATCGAACCCGAAACAAATCACTCAAATCTTCTGTTGGAGAAACTATTTTCAATAATTAATAAAACAGTTACATATTTATAAAATTAACCTCAAAAATACAACTCGTTACTTACCACCATATTCATTAGATTTTTTTTAAATAATAAGAAAGATATGTTTTAAGGTGGTATAACTATATTTAAATTAAAATTATATATAATTTGATTTAATAAGCATTTTATTTATTATTTGCATTTATAATATTTAATAAGTTTTAAAATTATCAAAAAAATATTTTGTTAAAATTTTGCTACATTGAAAAAAAGATTGATTTTTACTAATATTTTACATAGAAAGTAATGTATCAAATATTCATAAATAGTTATATAAAAAAAATTAATCATATTTTTAACGAAATAAATACATTTATAAATACTCATTATAGAATTGATCAATTAATAAACGAAATAAAGAAATACAGATTTGTGGTTAAATAAAATATCACATGTGTTGAGTAAATATTTATTCATTTTCAAATAACAAGTGCGGTTAACAGTGAACTACATATTTTCACACAATACAAAAGATGACAGAAAATATCGAACAAAACCAAATGAAAATAAACTTTACAAATAGGTACATATAATTTAAACTAAATTATGTAGGCATACAAAATATAAATAGCGAGTGAGTAAACACAATAATACATTAATTATAACAATTACATAGTAACATATAGTAACCAGAACTGGATAGTATTTATAATATTAAATATTAATTAAAATACTTTCAATATATTCAATAGTTTGTCCATAAATATTTATACTTAGTATATAAAAAAAAAATTTTACTTTAAAATACTGCAAAGTATTTTATATACTTTCTAATTTTTGTCAAATATATATAAAAAAGTTACTAAATATTATACTAGGTCTGCGCTAAAACATTAACTGAATGGGACATAACAATATTTAAAAATTAATAAAAAGAGAACTACAAAATCGTTACACTATGAATACGAATATCTTTCTTTTTACTTTCTACTTTGTGGAAAAGTTTTCTATTTTGCATTCAACAGGTTTCTCCCTTGCATGAGAACGGATATGTTTCCGTAAGTCTGAACTTTGAATAAAAGTTTTCTCACATATTTCGCACTTATAAGGTTTTTCATTTGTATGTATACGATTATGCGATTTTAAATTTCCACTCTGAGTAAAAGTTTTCCCACATATTTCGCATTTATAAGGTCTCTCCTGTGTATGAGAACGAATATGCACTTTCAAATCACCATTTTGAGTAAAAGTTTTCGCACATGTTTCGCATTTATAAGGTCTTTCATTTGAATGAGAACGGATATGTATTTTTAAGCTTCCTCTTTGAGTAAAAGTTTTCTCACATATTTCGCATTTATAAGGTCTTTCATTTGAATGAGAACGGATATGTGTTTTTAAGTTTCCACATTCAGTAAAAGTTTTCTCACATATTTCGCATTTATAAGGTCTCTCATTTGTATGAGAACGGATATGTTTTTTCAAGTTTCCTCTTTCAGTAAAAGTTTTCTCACATATTTCGCATTTATAAGGTCTCTCATTTGTATGTACACGAATATGCAATTTTAAAGTTCCACTCTGAGTAAAAGTTTTCCCACATATTTCGCATTTATAAGGTCTCTCCTGTGTATGAGAACGAATATGCACTTTCAAATCACCATTTTGAGTAAAAGTTTTCGCACATGTTTCGCATTTATAAGGTCTTTCATTTGAATGAGAACGGATATGTATTTTTAAGCTTCCTCTTTGAGTAAAAGTTTTCTCACATATTTCGCATTTATAAGGTCTTTCATTTGAATGAGAACGGATATGTGTTTTTAAGTTTCCACATTCAGTAAAAGTTTTCTCACATATTTCGCATTTATAAGGTCTCTCATTTGTATGAGAACGGATATGTTTTTTCAAGTTTCCTCTTTCAGTAAAAGTTTTCTCACATATTTCGCATTTATAAGGTCTCTCATTTGTATGTACACGAATATGCAATTTTAAAGTTCCACTCCGAGTAAAAGTTTTCTCACATAATGTACATTTATGAGATTCACTTTTCTTTACAGATTTATCATTTTTTTTCGAGCTGAAAATAATATTTTTATTTGAAGCTGTACTAGCTTGACAACGTTTTATATCGGTTTCATTCTCAAAATCAGAATATTCTTCCTTAATTATTAATTCTGAATGTAAATCTAAAGATTCTGATTTCAAACTTTCTTCAAATTTAATATTTGTATCATTTTCCAAATCCTCAATGTATTCTTCATTAATCACTTCTTCTTTCATACAAGCAGCATCAAAATTTGTATTATTTTCTGATTTTAAACTTTCTTCAACTTTAATATTTATATCAGTTTCTAAATTTAGTTTAATGTATTCTTCATCAATATTCTTTTCTTTAATTTCGCTTTCAGTTTTAATTTCGCTTTGCATAACTTCACTATTTTGCGATTGTTGTTTTGCATATTGCTTGAAAATTTCATGCGATTTAAAACATTTTTCTACAAATTTATACGTTTCATTTAATCGAACCGAACAAATTGAGCAAATACAATCCGATAACTTCTCAGTACATTCCAGCTAAAAATACAAATTAAAAATACATATTACATATAATAAAAATCTTTAGTTTAAGGGGGCCGTCCCATGACGAGACATCGAAAAATGGGTAAATTTTGGAATTTTGTTGCGGGGAAACTAAATGTCGTAGGAATATGCGGTTTTGATTTTCGAGTAGGTTGTTTTTTTTTTACTATAAAACTGTGTTTTATTTCCCAGTCGAAATCGTTGCGAAAACTTTAAACACATTTTTCTCAAAACCATTTCTTTTTTACTCTAAAAATGATTCCGGTCGAACGGATCGAGCGATTTATTTCGAACCAAAAAATCAAAAAACTAGACAAAATTTATTGGAGCTTATATCTAACAAAAAAAAATGTTAAAATTTAGCAAAATGGCGGCCATTTGACTATTTTATGGTGTGTAACCCGCGATTAAAAATAGTAAATATGACCCAATTTTGCTAGAAATAGATATAACCGTCAATAAATTTCGTCTAGTTTTTCGGATTTTTGGTTCAAAGTAAGTCGCTCAATCCGTTCGACCGAAATCATTTTTATAGACAAAAAAAAGTGGTTTCGAGAAAAACGCGTTTAAAGTTTTTCACAAAGATTTCGACTGAGAAATAAAAAAACAGTTTTATAGTCAAAAAACAACCTACTCGTACATCAAAACCGCATATTCCTACGACTTTTAGTTTCCCCGCAAAAAAATTCAAAGTTTACCCATTTTTCGAGGTCTCTTTTTAACTAATATTTGATGTATTTGAGTGACATACATTCCACACTAAACTATGCTTTCGTACTTGGCTATGAGGTAACGAATGGTTAGTAATAACCTGCGCATAATTAATAATGCAAGTCGAAATTTGTACCAGCAACACGGAGACAGCAAAACTTTTCTCATAATAGCTATATATAGGTATATAATACTTAATCAGTTTCCATTTAGAACAAGTTAATTTATACTAAAACTGTAAAATCGCAGTAAATCTTACAAATTTACTTATCGGTTCTAATTTTTTTGGCACACACATATAATTTATTTCATGGACCTGGTTAAAGATAAGTATTTTACTTACAATTTCCGATGCAATGACTTCCAATTTGTATGATAACAATACATTATCGGAATCCATTGTAGTTAAACTATATGTTATATTATCACCACCAGCACATAGTCGACAAAGTTTTTCATTGAAATGTTGTTTTAATATTATTTTAGAATCGAAACATTGTTTTATAAATTTATAAGCATCATTCAATCGAACAGCGCAAATTGTACAAATACCATTCGGTAATTTGATCTTGCAATCCACCTAAAATAAGAGAAGTAAAACATTCAGAAATAATAATGTACATTACAATCAAAACAAATTATTCCTTTCTTACAATTTCTGGCATAATTGCTTCCAATTTATCTACGAAACGTTTGCCATCTGAATCCAGATCAAGTATAGTGAACAATACATTTTTATCACTTGTACATAATCGGCAATGTTGCATAAAACTATTCATGATTAAAACTAAATTTTCTAGCAAAAAAGCTTCTCACAATAAGTAAAACATAAAAATATTATATTTCACGATATTATAGGTTAACTTAGAAAAAGAGCTGTTATGAATCCAGTTGGCCAGAGGAATTTTGTGTAATATTTTTAGTATAAGAAGAAGAATAAATACCAATGTATTTATTTAATAACAGCATTATATTTAATTTAAAAAATGTTTATTAATTGCTATTTTAACTAACTAACTACTAGCTGAATGAAATTTAGATAAAAGAAAAAATAGAAAAACTTAGTTCAGTATACATTTTGTAGCTGAAGTCAATATAGTTTGAATGAAGTACAGTGTGTTAACGTGTGGTTTTAGCACGAAGTATAATATTATACTTCTAGGGTTTTAGCAAGGGGGGGTGGGGGTCTATCTTAACCCGAGCGCTCCTCGCATGGACCAGAGATTTTTATATATAACCTAGATGCCTAACTCGATGCGTAAAAGTGAAGCATGTCAATTCGTGTGGCGGCCATTTGTCGAAAAGGCAGAAAGTGTAAACAGTGATAAAGAATCGTGTATACAAAATCATTTATATTTAACGTTTTAAAGTGATATAATTAATTTGTGTTGTGCAGAACTGTTATTTTATTATTATAGTTGCAAATTACCAATAGCAATGCCAGCTTCGTGTTCCGCTTTTGGTTGTAAAAATAGATTTAAAACTGGAGGGACAGTACAGTTTTTTGGGTAAGCATTGTCTACTTTTATAATCTGAAACAATATAATAATTAAATTTAAAGTTTAAATATAATTCTGTAATTGGTAATTTGATAATATCGAGGTAGGGGACAAATTTTTTATCAAATAAATAAATCCTAACCTTAAGGCAGCCCTATATATCGATATTATCAATATATCATCAAATTATTTCATTTAGAAGATCCGTAATTGAATACGTTTTTTTTTTCTAATTTTAGATTTCCTCTAAAAAATAAAGATTTATTAAAATCTTGGGTTATAAGTGTAAGAAGAAAGGATTTTACACCAACAAGAAGTAGTAAAATTTGCAGCGACCATTTCAAAGAAAATGATTATTTAGTACGACCAGGAATATATGTTAAAAAATTAAAGCAGGATGCAGTCCCCTCAATATTTCCCGCTTTTCCTAGTTATTTAAAAGAAAATAAAAGTAGCCGAAGGGTCTTTAAAAAAAGAAATATATGTCATTCTGGCATGGCAATTGATCGTCCAATAGAAAGTACCAGTGGAAGTAGTTCAACATCGAACAATGAAGTTCATGATGAAATTTTGCCATTCCAGCAACAAATTAGTGTACCATGCAAAGAAAAGAAAGAAACACAAACAGAAGAAAATGCAATCGAGAAAAAACTAAAACAAAAAATTAAAACTTTACAACAAAAAATAAGACGACGAAATTTAAAAAATAATGGAGCATTAATTTATCCATCAGAAAGTGTTTTTAAAATAATTCAAGCTACTGAAGTAGAAATTAGGGTATAGTTATAGAACAGCCTCCCGTTTTTGCGGTAGGCACGCGAGTTGAAAAACCAGTGACTGTCAAACTATTCGACATGACAAAATATGATTTTAAATGTGTCTTAACGGTCTTTAAAAAACAAACTCCTACCTGAAACCTACCTACCAAACCTACCCTAACCTACCGGACTTCTTAACGGTCTTTAAAAAACAAACTCCTACCTGAAACCTACCTACCAAACCTACCCTAACCTACCGGACTTCTTAACGGTCTTTAAAAAACAAACTCCTACCTGAAACCTACCTACCAAACCTACCCTAACCTACCGGACTTCTTAACATAACATAACAAAAGGAAAATTACTAATGAAACACTTTGAGGTTCACTGGTTTTTATACACCAAATATGGGCGTTCCGATGCTCACACATGCGCAAATCTGACTTTTTTAAAATTTGTGAAACGGGAGGCTATTCTGAAGTTCAGCCGAAATTAGTATTTTGAAATAATTTTTCGAATAAAATTATTACTAAAAAGATAATAAATGTTTTAAGTAATCGCTTTGCTGTTGAAAAAAACATTTTTCCCAATTTAGACTGTGAAATTTTCTTGGAAAGCAATCACAAAATTGATTTAATTGTATACATTTGTAAAAACTACTTAAATCTTCTTTTGCACAGTATAGCAAAGTCATTGAATCAAAAAAATAATGTTAGTATAAGACATAAATTCAATAAATTAATATTATTTGCAAACCAATGAATTAAAATGTAATGTAAGATGTATTTTTGGTTGTTGTATTTGTTTTTTTTAATTATTTCAAAGCTACAAATATATATATATATATATATATATATATATATATATATATATATATATATATATATATGTATAGTCAGAGTAACTACCGTTTAATATTTAGTACAAAAGTTTAACGGGATACGGTATTTGGGTTGAAAAAATTTATAAAAATGCAAGCATTTACAATTCTATCAATTTATTGTATATTCCAATATTTCGCCAGCAATTTGTGGCTTCTTCAGGGAGACAATGTATGATCAGAACACTATAAATGCTATTGTATAATATTTGAATGTTTAGAGTTGATTAATATTCCATATTTTCATCGTCCAACGTAAAATGTACACATTTAATCACAAAACTTATAAATTATCAAATAAATAATACAGTTATTAAAATATATTGTTGTAAAAGTCAGTAGTTAAAAAAATAAATAAATAAATAAAATAAAATTGTTAAATAAATAAATAATAAAATACAGTCAAATAATAAAAAAATATAATACTATGTCTAAAGCTACGTTAAAATTTTTTTTTTTTTTTTTTTTTTGAATAAAGCCTATTCTTTATTCAAAAAAAAAAAAATTTTAACGTAGCTTTAGACATAGTATTATATTTTTTTATTATTTGACTGTATTTTATTATTTATTTATTTAACAATTTTATTTTATTTATTTATTTATTTTTTTAACTACTGACTTTTACAACAATATATTTTAATAACTGTATTATTTATTTGATAATTTATAAGTTTTGTGATTAAATGTGTACATTTTACGTTGGACGATGAAAATATGGAATATTAATCAACTCTAAACATTCAAATATTATACAATAGCATTTATAGTGTTCTGATCATACATTGTCTCCCTGAAGAAGCCACAAATTGCTGGCGAAATATTGGAATATACAATAAATTGATAGAATTGTAAATGCTTGCATTTTTATAAATTTTTTCAACCCAAATACCGTATCCCGTTAAACTTTTGTACTATATATATATATATATATATATATATATATATATATATATATATATATATATATATATATATATATATATATATTATATATATATTTGCAATCAGTTAACTTTTTACTTTATTTAGCTAATAAATAAATATTGAGTTATAATTCTTGTGTTTTATTTCATATTTTACTAAATAAAATATATAATTAATAACTTTATTCGTTATAATATTGATATATCAATTATATTTGAAGTTATATTTCATACATTCTATACAGAACATATACATATTGCCTTTTTGACAAATGGCGCCTAGTGACCTTGAGGCTTCACTTTTCGAGCGGTTTGTTATATTGAGTTCGGTATCTAGTTATATATAAAAGTCTCTGGCATGGACACAATAGCCCTGGCTCACACTAGCTCCCCTAGCGGCAAAATTACCATCAACCATATGCAGTGGCGTACTAGTAATTTTTTGTTGGTAAATTTTTATGTACAATATTTTTTGTTTTTAATTTATATATTTGTACTTTTATTATAATTGTTAATCAATTATTTAATAATAACTGTTACAGAACAGGGTAAAATTACAATTACTAAACAAAAATTATTAAATAACACCGTTCTAACATTTACAATATTAAAGAGGTAATAGTTATTCAATAGTGCTGATACTAATTTAGTTATTATTAATAGGCTATTCACCTTCATTAATACACTAATATCTATTTCGCATACCCACCCAATTCCTATTAGTTACACCACATATCCCACGAAAAAATCTTATTTCAACAGCGGCCATTCTTCTTTAATGCTTCTATTGTCAAACCCAACATTCCGTACCATACATCAGCGTAGGCACAGCAAAACAGCATTGTTTATACTCAAACGGGCTTTTTTTTTTAATAAGTTGTAAATAAATAATATTACCACAAATATTAAATATTATAATTAAGATAATATACATTAACGTAACAAATTTTTGTATAGAGAATTTTTATTTATTTATAATTAGAAAACTTGAAAATTACCTCATATTCACCTCGCACTTTTAAAAAGGGTTTTTGTCAAAATATTACTTTTGATGTTTACTTAAAATTACTTATTAAGCAATTTTAATTAGTTTATTTGCATTTTATAATATTAGATATAAAAAATATACCTATATCAAAAATAGAAATACTATATTCGTGTTTGATAAGAGGTAGAAGGAAAAATTTATTTTTTATTAGCAAAAGAAGTGGAAATACGAGCCAATATTTTTCATTCATATTAAAGTGTTTAACAAATATTTAAGATTGTGTTTACCTAATTTTGAATAACTAAATAAATTTAAATAAATAAATTTGGCATCGTAATCGTCTAGTCCAGTTGTAGGACTACGATATGTGATAATTGCGTAATAACTGAGATTCATAATATGGAGTCGTGGAAGCTGAAAGTGCCGCCGAGGGATGAGGAGAAGACAGACAAACATGAAACAATAAAATAATACACAGATATCAAACCACATGCAGCCACATAGGCCTATTTATTGACAAATAAATATATTTCTATAGCAAAACCTATCGATGGCCACTCAGTGCCCCGTAGCTTCGGTTTTAAATACACAAATATGTGCAAATATTTTAGAATGAGAATATTTGACTATGACACCGTCCTGCAATATGTATAAATTGTAATATCGTTTGAAATAGAATTTATGTGCTATGTAATTAATTTATAATTAGAAATTATACAAAAAAAATTAGATAATAATGACTATTCCACAATGACTGTAAGACGTTTTACAAGACGTGAATACTAAAATCTAATTATTGTTGCCCACAAACGAATTGTATATAAAAATTTTGAGATTCATTTCTATAAACTCTCCTATCTCTTCTATGAAATGAATGTTTGCAAAACAAAACAAAACTCGTAGCGTCACATATATATGTAAGCAGTGGCGTAGCCAGAAACTTGTCATAGGTGGGGGAGATTACTAAAAAAATGATATAATATTAATCAATAAAGATAATACTATAATTTGTTTAAAAAATAAAGAGCAATAAAGATTATTTTTATAAAAATGAAAGTAAAATAACATATTTCATATTTCACATACGTATGTTTTTGGTAGTTCAGGTTCTTGGGGGGGGGGAGGTTGAACCCCTCCTAACACCCCCTGGCTACGGCACTGTATGTAAGTTATATTACCTATGGACATGTCACACTTTTTATCGCAAGTTATCTATAGCCATACCCATACCTACCTATATAAAACTTATACCCAAACACATATTATATTATTTCATATTGTATTAAAACTATAATAATTATATTTTATTATATTAATTGTGAAATTGTTGACAGAACAGATGTATAATTATGATTACTCAATTCTGATTAATTAATAATGCATAGCCCTGTCGCATCTTCATGGTTTTGTCATTATCAAAACAAACTAGATTATAAATACTAGAGGAACTGTAAACATGAATCGGATATAGATCATATATTCTTTGATATGTTATAAGATAGTTACTAGAAGCCAAATAAATTATAATTTTATTAAAATACGATGTTGTCATCTTTCCGAATAAAAAAATTTATAATTTTCTAAAAATTTGTTATGCCCGCATTATTTATCCGATTTTAATGAAATTTTTACAGAAGATACTCTTAGCGCCTATAATATTATATATTAGCAAAATACAATGTTGCCAGCTTTCGGTGAAAATTCTATTCCTATTTCTTATCATTTATGTGATAATGTCAAAGTGGTCTATATTTGGGTTTACCCATATACTTCTAATCTTGTTGCAATTGAATATTGTACCAGTAGTTTCTGTGTATTTTCGAAATAAAATGTTTTTTTTTTAACAAGTTGCTAACTACGTGAAATATAATTTGTATAAACACTCTATAATGTAAACTTTAAGCTGACGAATATAATTCATATATTCGATATACACTTACTCTTGTTACTATAGCTATTGAACTTATCACTACTTACTTAAAATAAATATCTCTACTATAAATTTGTGTTGCGTTTCATTTAAAACCAATTTCCTAACAAAAATTCTTTTGACACATTCGACATAGCTGAGTATTTTTATTTCTGAGACGCATTAAATAGTAATTAATCTTGAGTGTTAAATATTATATTAATATTATATTAATATTAAAATTAAATTATTCCCAATTATATAATCGGTATAGGTCTAGGATAAATTATTTTATACTTTTAAAACTGTTAAAAACGTGGTAGGTATATTAATTTTCTTTTTAATTTAAATAATTGTTATATTTATATATAATTTTTAACAAAAATTGTCAAATTTATAAAATAAAAATCTGCTGTGACCACCACAGAGCTGGCCGTCGCCACACAGTTCTGAAATTCCTTTTGAACAGAGAAATCAAAACTGGAAAATGTATCATATTGCAGAGTTTATAATTTAATGACACGTATTCATAATTTTTCTACTGTTATCCAAGTGGCGAATTAAGCGAAAGGGCCCCCCCCCCCAAGTAAGTGATACTGCAGTAAATTTTGCTAATAAAGTTGTCGAGTTATTAAATTTAATTTTTTTTTTATTTTGTAAAGATTTCTCGAACAAACTTTTCAAAATAATATTTATAACAATATGTGACTTATTTGATCTTTTTATTTAATATCTATCCGAAAACATATTGTATATAATGTACAAAATATATATTTAAAAAAATCATAAATTTGCTATACTTAATGTGTAAATATAATTAATATTTGAAATGTTGAATTGAATAATAAATTTTGTCAAAGAGCACGAATCGAACGAATCTTCTGTTGGAGAAACTAATTTCAATAATTAATAAATAGTTACATATTTATAAAATTAACCTCAAAAATACAACATGTTACTAACCACCATATTCATTAAATTTTTTTTTAAATAATAAGAAAGATATGTTTTAAGGTGGTATAACTATATTTAAATTAAAATTATATATAATTTAATTTAATAAGCATTTTATTTATTATTTGCATTTATAATATTTAATAAGTTTTAAAATTATCAAAAAAATATTTAGTTAAAATTATGCTACATTGAAAAAAAGATTGATTTTTATTAATTTTTTTACATAGAAAGTAATGTATCAAATATTCATAAATAGTTATATAAAAAAAAATTACTCATATTGTTAACTAAATAAATATATTTATAAATACTCATTATAGAATTGATCAATTAATAAACGAAATAAAGATATATAGATTTGTGGTTAAATAAAATATCACATGTGTTGAGTAAATATTTATTCATTTTCAAATAACAAGTGCGGTTAACAGTGAACTACATATTTTCACACAATACAAAAGAATTAGACAGAAAATATCGAACAAAAGCAAATGAAAATTAACTTTACAAATAGGTACATATAATTTAAACCAAATTATGTAGACATACAAAATATAAATAGCGAGTGAGTAAACACAATAATACATTAATTATAACAATTACATAGTAACATATAGTAACCAGAACTTTATAGTATTTATAATATTAAATATTAATTAAAATACTTTCAATATATTCAATAGTTTGTCCATAAATATTTATACTTAGTATATAAAAAAATAATTTTACTTTGAAATACTGCAAAGTATTTTATGTACTTTCTAATTTTTGTCAAATATATATAAAAAAGTTACTAAATATTATACTAGGTCTGCGCTAAAACATTAACTGAATGGGACATAACAATATTTAAAAATTAATAAAAAGAGAACTACAAAATCGTTACACTATGAATACGAATATCTTTCTTTTTACTTTCTACTTTGTGGAAAAGTTTTCTATTTTGCATTCAACAGGTTTCTCCCTTGCATGAGAACGGATATGTTTCCGTAAGTTTGAACTTTGAATAAGAGTTTTCTCACATATTTCGCACTTATAAGGTCTTTCATTTGTATGAGAACGGATATGTGTTTTTAAGCTTCCTCTTTGAGTAAAAGTTTTCTCACATATTTCGCATTTATAAGGTCTCTCATTTGTATGTGTACGTAAATGCCTTTGCAAATGTGTATTTCGAGTAAAAGATTTCTCACATATTTCGCATTTGTAAGGTCTTTCATTTGTATGAGAACGGATATGTGTTTTTAAGCTTCCCCTTTGAGTAAAAGTTTTCGCACATGTTTCGCATTTATAAGGTCTTTCATTTGAATGAGAACGGATATGTGTTTTTAAATTTCCTCTTTGAGTAAAAGTTTTCTCACATATTTCGCATTTATAAGGTCTCTCCTGTGTATGACAACGAATATGCACTTTCAAATCACAATTTTGAGTAAAAGTTTTCTCACATATGTCGCATTTATAAGGTCTCTCCTGTGTATGAGAACGAATATGCACTTTCAAATCACCATTTTGAGTATAAGTTTTCGCACATGTTTCGCACTTATAAGGTCTTTCATTCGTATGACAACGGATATGGCTTTTTAAGTTACAACTTTTAGTAAAAGTTTTCTCACATATTTCGCACTTATAAGGTCTCTCATTTGTATGCCTACGAATATGTCGTTTTAAAACATCAATCCGAGTAAAAGTTTTCCCACATAATGTACATTTATGAGATTCACTTTTCTTTATAGATTCATCATTTTCTTCCGAGCTGAAAATATTATTTTTCTTCGAATCTGTACTAGCTTGACAACGTTTTATATCGGTTTCATTCTCAAAATCAGAATATTCTTCCTTAATTATTAATTCTGAATGTAAATCTAAAGATTCTGATTTCAAACTTTCTTCAAATTTAATATTTGTATCATTTTCCAAATCTACTTGAATGTGTTCTTCAGTAATAGGTTCTTCTTTCATACAAACAACATCAAAATTTCTATTATTTTGTGATTCTAAACTTTCTTCAACTTGAACGTTTATATCAGTTTTCAATTCTAGTTTAATGTATTCTTCATCGATATTCTCTTCTTTAATTTCGTTTATCATAACTTCACTATTTTGCGATTGTTGTTTTGCATAGCGCTTGAAAATTTCGTGCGATTTAAAACATTTTTCTACAAATTTATACGTTTCATTTAATCGAACAGCGCAAATCGTACAAATACAATTCGGTAATTTGATCTTGCAATCAACCTAAAATAAGAAAAGTAAAAGATTCACAAACAATAATGTATATTACAATCAAAACAAATTATTTCATTCTTACAATTTCTGGCATAATTGCTTCCAATTTATCTACGAAACGTTTGCCATCTGAATCCAGATTAAGTATAGTGAACAATACATTTTTATCACTTGTACATAATCGGCACTGTTGCATAAAGCTATTCATGATTAAAATTAAATTTTCTACCAAAAAAAGCTTCTTATAAAAAGTAAAATATAAAAATATTGTAATTGATAGTATTAGTGGTTAACTTGTAAAAATCTGACACGAATCCAGTTGGCCAGATGAATTTTGTGTAAAATTACTAGTATAAGAAGAAGAATAAATACCTGCGTATTTAATTTTACAATTTTTTCCTTAATTGCTACTTGATCCAGGTTCTAGCGATTTGTCTAAATAAAATTTAAATAAAAGACTAAAAAATAGAAAGTAATCAATCTGCAGCTAAAGTCAATAAAGTTGAATGAACTTTACCTACAGGACCATCAATGTAAACAATTACTTTAAATATAATTTGTCACTTTTTTTTTACATGATTATTATTTAAAATCAAATCTAAATGTTGTATGTAGAATAATGTTTTTTACTTACTATAAAATCAATATAAATTTGAAAATTTATAACACAACATTCAACTGGCCAACTATTTCGAACAATGATCTTACAGTGTTATCTATATGGTAATGTTTGAACTATTTGCAAATCGAATTTTGCTGTCGATAAAAAAGAAAACTGTAATTTAAATACTAGTAGTGCAATCTATGAATTATTTATAAACAAGTATTGCCATTTTTACATTCTACTGATCACAATGAAGACTGAGAATTCCACTTGGTATTAGGAACACATGAATAAAGTTGAAAATAATTAAATGTCACTTCTTGTTGAAGAATTATTTTTACCACTTTGACTGCAAGGAAAAAGTGGTATAGCGTTTGGTACGGTGTCTGTAACATTTTCAAAAAAAAAAATGTGTATAGAAATCCTTCATATAGCCTCTAGAACACGAATCTGAACTTAGTTTATGTGGGTGTATGGATGTGCGTCGTCAGCTCGCTCGCTCGGTCGTAAGTCAAAATTTTGTGGCCGCCACTCCTCTTAGACGGTTCAACCGATTTTAGTGAAATTCTCAAGATAAATTTGTTTAGTACCTAAGATGGTCATGGGGTTTTATTTTTTCCAGTGATGCCAACTTTCCGAGAAAAAAATTACTAAAGTTTATAAAAATTCATATTGGCTACATTATTTATTCGATTTTGATCAGATTTTCAGAAAAGATTTCTTTAATGCTCCCATTAATTATATAATTTTATTAATATCAAATGTTGCCAACTTTCCTAGAAAAAAATTACTAAAATTTTTAAAAATTCATACTGGCTACATTATTTATTCGATTTTGATCAAATTTTCAGAAAAGATTTCCTTAATGCTCCCATTAATTATATAATTTTATTAATATTTAGTGTTACCAACTTTCCGAGAAAAAAATTACTTAATTTTTAAAAAATTTATTATGGCTATGTTATTTAACCGATTTTACTCAAATTTTCACAAAAGATTCTCCTAGTATTTATATAATTTATGTAATTTTAACAAAATACAGTGTTGCTAACTTTCCAAAAAAAAAATTAATAATTTTCTAAAAATTTGTTATGCCCGCATTATTTATTCGATTTTAATGAAATTTTTACAGAAGATACCTTTAGTGCCTATAATATTTATTATATATTATCAAAATACAATGTTGCCAACTTTCGGTGAAAATTATTTTATTCTTATTTCTTATCATTTATGTGATAATGGTCAAAGTGGTCTATATATGGGTTTACCCATATACTTCTAATCTTGTTTATTTATGCATTGTTATATATATATTATATAAATTAGTGCAAATTCAAGTATCTCAAGTGAACAAACATTTTTAAAATTAAACTACGTTTTAAATGTAATTAGTTTGCGAAATTGTTTAAATCGGGATAATTTCGACGCTTTCATGCTCATGGTTTGCAAAAAGGATATGCAATAAAAAATGTATCGTCTAGGATATTTGAAAGGAGAGTAAATGTTGCTGTTGTAAGGTGCTTTGGGTGCGCTTTGGGAAACTTTTGCTAGAAATGTAAATGTTTCCAAAGAAGCCACCACCCCGTTTGAGTATATACAATGCTGTTTTGGTGCCTACGTTGATGTATGGTAGTGAATGTTCTGGGTATGGTTGCAAAAGTATAAACGGAAAATAACTGCTGTGCGAAATGAGATATTTACGTATGGGGTAGCTGGGTGTAACTATAGGAGAGATCGGGGCTACGAAATACCGATTAGTGTATGATAAGTGTAGAATTGCGAAGAAAATGTTGTAGCAAAAGTTGGTGTTAGTCAGTTAAGATGGTTCGGACGCATGTTGAGCAAATGCGTCTAATGAACGTTTGCAATTAAAAAGATTTATTTGAATGATTTTGATGGTATACGTTTGACCAGTGGAACAGTCCGATGAGTAATTGGAGTGGTATGATTGAGAAAGTGGCTTGCTTGCAGCAAAAGTTTCCAAGTAGTGGGAATAGAAGTGAGCATGTATGAGAAGGAATTATAAATGTGGATGAAATTGCGAAAGTTGCTTGTGCTGGATAGGAATATGTTTGGAGGCGACTGATTTCTCGGGATGATGAAAAGAGTTTGTGCCACACTCTTTTTGGGTACATGGCGTGATTGTGTATGTATGTATGTAAAAAAAATATAATAAAAATTTATTATTATTTATATTTTTATTTTTCAAAAAAACAACAAAACGAACAACAATTTAAAATAGAAATAATATTTTCGCAAAGCGAGAATGGAGCTAGTCGAATGTGGTTTGATTTTATAAGCTAGTTTTTCGACTAGCTAAAATACAAGATTAGAAGTATATGGGTAAACCCATATATAGACTACTTTGATATTATCACATAAATGATAAGAAATAAGAATTAAAAAAAATGTCACCGAAAGTTGGCAACATTGTATTTTGCTAATATATAATATTATAGGCGCTAAGGGTATCTTCTCTAAAAATTTCATTAAAATCGGATAAATATTGCGGGCATAACAAATTTTTAGAAAATTATTAATTTTTTTTTCGGAAAGTTGGCAACATCGTATTTTAATAAATAAATTTGTTTAATTATTATTTTTAATAATAGTTTTGAATAACAAAATGTGTTTGGCAATTCGTATAGATAGCATGAGATATTATTTTAATTTTGATAAGTTTCTATAAATTTTATATATAGTTAATAATAGTTTATAATTTTTTTATTGCATTTATATGATTACAGTGATTGTTTTATCGGTTTAAATGAGTCCTTAAATAAATAAATAGATAATTATACGGTTTTAAGAGTGTTATTGCTATAACGCCCTCAAAACACTACTGGTGACTGTACTTCGGTAGTACGGTCATTGGATGCTAGGAATCCAAGCTTGATACTACGATTTTAGTAATTTTTTTCTCGGAAAGTTGGCAACACTGCGGTCTGAAAATTGAACTTAATTTTTTATTTGATATGAACTATCTAATTGCCAAGTTTCAGCTTTCTTCGAGCTCTCCTTTATACTTATAATTAACACTCATATTTATCGTATTTTTTGGACACGGCCGGCCAGCCAGCCAGCCAGCCGTATTGACGATTTTATAAGCTAGTCTTTTGGACTAGCTAAAAAAATTACAAAGTTTTTGTTTTCTAAATAGATATTTCTAGCGTGATGTTATAAAAAGTGATATTTTAATTAGAAAATCTAATCAGTTACCTAATTAATTATACTACAAGTATTGACTAAATGAAAATCAGGAAAATGATTTTCCCAAAGATACAATTCAAGAATTTACAATACACAATTTATTCAACCGTTTTTTCGAATCTTGTATTAATTGAACAAGATTAGATGTATATGGGTAAACCCATATATAGACCACTTTGACATTTCTCGGAAAGTTGGCAACACTGTATTTTAATAATATTATAATTTATGTGGGCACTAGGAGATACTTTTCGGAAAATTTGATCAAAATCGAATAAATAATGTAGCCACAATGAATTTTTTTTAAATTTTGTGATTTTTTCTCTCTCGATAAGTTGGCAACAGTGTATTTTATTAAAATTGCATAATTTATTTAGGCACTAAGAAAAACTTTTATAAAAATTTGATTAAATTCGGTTATATAAAATGGTCATAATAAATTTTTAAAATTTTAGTAATTTTTTTCTCGGAAAGTTGCAACACTGGATATTAATAAAATTATATAATTAATGGGAGCATTAGGGAAATCTTTTCTGAAAATTTGATCAAAATCGGATAAATAACGTAGCCAATATGAATTTTTAAAAACTTTAGTAATTTTTTTCTCGGAAAGTTGGCATCACTGGAAAAAATAAAACTACATGATCATCTTGGGTGCTAGAGAAATTTATTCTGAAAATTTCAATAAAATTGTTTGAACCGTCTAGGCGGAGTTGCGGTCACAAAATTTTGACTTACGACCGAGCGAGCTGACGACGCACATCCATACACCCACTTATAAACTAAGTTCAGATTCGTCATCTAGAAGCTATATGAAGGATTTCTATACAATTTTTTTTTTAATATTACAGACACCGTACCAAACGCTATACCACTTCTTCCTTGCAGTCAAAGTGGTAAAAACCAGTAGATATACGATAAACGTTTATTATTTTTTAATGAAGAAATTTAACTAAAAGTAAATTGCAAAATAATACTATCAGCATTTGTTCTTGCCTGGCAAAAATTTGTTTCTTGTATCTAAACAATATTCCAACAAAATTTGATGTCATTTATGGATAATTCGGTATTCGGCTGTCTCATATGGCCGAATATTCGTTATCCGGGGTTTTTAGTTCGTTGCATCACAAAAAAAAACATCCCAAGAGGCCATAAGACCGTAAATTAAATGGACGATACATTATTATTACAATTTGACAGTGTAAATAGATCGAGTAGGCCTTAAGAAAAGTCTGTCTCACACCAATTTTATACTTTTTGCAAATTTTAATTTTTTACACATTTGTCTACAGGAGAATGTTCAGGTTCAAACACCTGATATGTGGGTTTACCCACATTTTTTTACTATTTAAATATTGATTAAATTTATTTAATTGTAATTGAATTTTTTATAATTTCCTAGATTGCAATGTATGTATATTTATAGTAGGTACAATATACTTGATGAACAAAGAAAGATAAAATTTATCAAAAAATTTTTTAAATACTCGTAGATTAGATAATAAGTATAGGTAAGTAATTTGATATTATTGCAAATCATATCGATTTGTTGTTTAAAGCTAATACAGTGAACAATAACAGAAGAAAAAAATAGTGCAGTGCAATTATTTCTAAACGGTGAGTACAATTACGAATAATATTAGTTTAATTTATATTTGTAATTTGTTCATATTTTTTCGATTTTTGTTGTAACTTTTATATTTCTAACTTTGTCTCTAAATTTAGACAGTTGCTTGGTGGCATTGAACAAAATGGGCGTGGTGCTTGTTGACTTTAGCGATATAATCAATGATTTTTACTTAAAAATTGCGACAAACTGTCATTTTTTATAATATTTATTTAATTAGTTAATTATTTTTTTTCAATTTATTAATAAATTTATTTTTTTATTTAATTTATTATAGTTTAATAATATTTAATTTATAATAATATACATATTTCTATTCGCATTAATTTTAATTAAATAATTTATCTTATTCACGGTCTTAATTTTGATGCGCAGTTGTTTTTATTACCACTTTGAGTGCAAGGAAAATGTGGTATGGTGATCTCAATATGGTGTCTGTAACATTTTCAATATATATATATATATATATATATATATATATATATATATATATATATATATATATATATAAATTCTTCATATAGCCTTTAGATAGCGAATCCGAACTTAGTTTACTTTTTGTGTAGAAATAACTGATTTACAAAAAAATTACAATAAAATTTTAATAAAATACTACACCACAAATTAAATCAACAGTTTACGGTAAAAACTTAAATTTGACAATTTTTTATGCTTTATCATAATCAAGACAAACAAACCATGTAAAATTCGAAAATAAAATATTATGACGTTCTACGCTTTCTGACCCAAACAAATTTTCAATATCCTCTTGAATAGTAATATATATATATATATATATATATATATATATATATATATATATATATATATATATATATATATATATATACAGGGTGATTTGTAATTAATTGGAAATATTTTAACTGGAGTATCCTGGGCTCAGAATATGAAGATTTGACCCAAAACACTTAGATAAAATGTGGCTCCTTACTGAGCTACAGGGTGTTTTATTTAAAAATTTAAAAACGATTTTTGCCCAGTACTTAAAAACTATTTGACGTATCCTTATCATATTTGGCTGAAAGTGTAGGTACCGTACACCATACTAAATTATGTTAAACAAAAGTTTCTGGCTAGTGCCAGTGGCGTACAACAGGGGCAAGTGAGAGGTTGATCCTTCCTAAATTCTACGCCACTGGCGGAATTGTCATTTTAGCACAATTTTTCGATTCTCCAGTACTTTCTGTGTAAAAAACATACTCTTCCTTCGTAACGATAAAGTCACTATTTTTTGAGATATTTAAAGTTAAACATAAGCTGCACCCTTGGGATTTTTTCAAAATTTGCTCAAAAAAATCTGAAAAAATTCAGTAAAATAGAGAAAAAAATTAGCTACATAATAACTAAGTAACTTTTTTTTCTAACTCATTCTGGTTTGGCAGGAAAAATTATTGAAAATAAAAAATTGAAATGTAAAAAATATTAATTTTCAATAATTTTTCCTGCCAAACCAAAATGAGTTAGAGAACAAAGTTACTTAGTTATTATGTAGCTAATTTTTTCCTTTATTTTATTGAATTTTTTCAGATTTTTTTAAGCAAATTTTGAAAAAATTCCAAGGATGCAGCTTATGTTTAACTTTAAATATCTCGAAAAATAGTGACTTTATCGTTACGAAGAAAGAATATGTTTTTTACACAGAAAGTATTGGAGAATCGAAAAATTGTGCTAAAATGACAATTCCGCCAGTGGCGTAGAATTTAGGAAGGATCAACCTCTCACTTGCCCCTGTTGTACGCCACTGGCACTAGCCAGAAACTTTTGTTTAACATAATTTAGTATGGTGTACGGTACCTACACTTTCTGCCAAGTATGATAAGGATACGTCAAATAGTTTTTAAGTACTGGGCAAAAATCGTTTTTAAATTTTTAAATAAAACACCCTGTAGCTCAGTAAGGAGCCACATTTTATCTAAGTGTTTTGGGTCAAATCTTCATATTCTGAGCCCAGGATACTCCAGTTAAAATATTTCCAATTATTTACAAATCACCCTGCATATATATATATATATATATATATATATATATATATAATTTAGATTAATTTTAATGTAAATATTTTCTTTGATTAAACTCTAACTTAGATTACATTCCATATCTAATATCTGCATTAGATATTGATATTATAACATAAATACTAAGAAATAAAAATAAAAATTTTATATTTTTTTACCAAAAATTCAGGCAGCATTATTCAAAAATTAAATATTATAATTTTATTATGCATAAAAAAAGAATCTATCTTGAAAATTTTAAAATAAATTTAATTTTTTTACCACTTTGACTGCAAGGAAAAGTGATATAGTGTTCGGTATATTGTTTGTAACATTTTCAAAAATTAAAAAAAAAATGTATATATAGAAATCCTTCATATAGCCTTATAGCCTCTAGATCAGACGACTCGGAACTTAGTTTATGAGGGTGTTGTGTATGCGTCGTCAGCTCCCTCGGTCGTCAGTCAGCATTTTGTGATCGCAACTACTCTTAGAGAGATCAACCGAATTTAATAAAATTTTCAGAATAAGTTTATAAAATGCCTAAGATGATTATGTGGTTTTATTTTTCTTCACTGAAGTCAAATTTCCACAAAAGGTTTTTCTGGTGCTTACATAAATTATATAATTTTACAATGTTGTGTTGCCAAATTTCCGAGGAAAATTACTAAAAAAAATTAAATTTTATTTTGTTTTTGAGTTTATGAGAGTGCGTTGTTTACTCGTTAAAATTTTGTGATCGCAACTCCTCCTAGACGGTTTAATCGTCTAAAATAAATATTAATTTTTAGGATAGGTTTATTTAGTGCTCAAGATAATCAAGTGGTTTTATTTTTTCTAGTAATGCCAACTTTCCGACAAAAAATTATTTAAGTTTTTAAAAATGAATTGTGGCTACATTATTTATCCGATTTTAATCTTTTTACAAAAGATTTCTCTAGTGCTTACATTAATTATATAATTTTACTAATATACAACGTTGTCTATTTTTTGAAAAAAAAATTACTAATATTTTTAAAGTTTATTTCTTGTTTCACTATTTATTCGAGATAAATCAAATTTTTACAAAAAATTCTATTAGTGTCCATATAAATTATATAATTTATTTTATTGTCATACAGTGTTGTCAACTTTCTACGAAAAAAATTAATAAAAATTTACAGAATATTCTTTTACTGTCCACAAAAATTATATAGATCAAATAAATAATATTGTCGGTAAAGTATAGTATTACAAATTCGAGAATATCAATAATTATAATTATTAGTTTTAAACTTAACAAAGTTATTTTTTATAAAAAATTAACAATATACAGGTTTTTTGGGTGTTTATTGTTTATTGACGAATAGTTATATAATAATTATATATTTTTCAATTACTTTGTCAATTTTAAAATAATAATATCGACTTTTTAAATAAAATATATACGATAATATTATATTAACAACTATTTTGTTCTAGTTTATTTTTTGTTATTGTATTAAAATAAATAAAAATTTAAGATAAGAAAGAAAGAAAAAGATTTGATAAAATATATATATTATAAATAAATTTTTTCAAACTCTAATCTGTTTTTTATACAAAAAAAGATTATTGTATCACAGAAAAAAATTATCAGGTAATCAATATCGTCAAAAAATTGACACGATTAAAGAAGACAAAAAAAAAACAAAATTAGAAGTATATATGGGTAAACCCATTTGACATTATCACATAAATAAATAGAAATAAAAAATTTATATTTTTTTACCAAAAATTACCAGCATTATTCAAAAATTAAATTCTATAATTATTATGCATAAAAAAGAATCTATTCTGAAAATTTGTTTTAAATCGTTTAAGTATACTTAAAATAAATTTTGAATAGTTTTTCTAGAAAATTGGCAACATTGTATAATAATTAAATTGTTTCTTTCTTTTAAGCATACATATATATATATATATATATATATATATATATATATATATATATATATAATTTAACTCGAGAAAGAAGTATATCGCAAATTATCGAAATTGCATGTTAAACGCCCATACGAACTTAACGAACGAACACCCGGTATATATATATATATATATATATATATATCTATATATATATATATGTATATGTATATATATATTTAAAACTGGATAAAGAGTAAAACCAGAATTAAATTTCAAAAATTTTAGAAATTTTTTTCTTGGATATTTGGCAACTCTATACGTCAGTAAAATTGTATATTTTTTGTAGACACTAGAAAAAAAAACTTTGGTGAAAATTTGATTATTTACAGATAAATAATGTAACAATAATAAATTTTCAAAAAATTTAGTAATTTTTTCTCGGAAAGTAAAAAAAAATGCATTATTCGAAAAATCTGAAAAATTATCGATTCTTTAAATTAATATAACTCGGCCGATTTTGAACAAAATTGAACCAAACTTTTCTGCTCTCTTGGTAAATTGAGTCAAAAATATTTTTGTGTACCATATACATATGTTGTAAAATTTTGACAATTTTTTCAGTCAAAACATGTTTTTTTCTGAGGGGGGTGTGCTGAGATGCTAAATGGTTTAAATTGCACATCATCTTGCATGACCTTAAAGAAAAGACTTCAAATTTTTTCGGACACAAAATTTCATTCAATTTTGTTCAAAATCGGACCAGTTATACTGTTTTGAAGAATCGGAAATTTTTCAGATTTTTCAAGTGGTGCCTTTTTTTTTACGAGTGTATATATAGTAGGTTGCTTTGAAAAAAGAAACGTTATTTTTTTCCACTAAAATATTGGATTTTGTTTTTTGAAAAATGTTAAAATCAAATGAAAATCTATTTGTAATTAAAATTAACAATCAAATAATCGATTATTTTTCATTCGAATTATCCCATCACTAAATACGTTTATATTAAATATAATTTAATCAAAGTCACTTGACTTATTTCTACTAAGAAAAACCGATTTTCTTAATGCGCACAAGAAATAAATAATTTTATTTTTGCACAGTACCTACTGCTAATTTTCAAAGCAAAAATATTAAAATTGTATCTTACAATTAGCTACATTCTGTTTAGCAATTTTGAAGGTAGATTATTTTTACTATATTTTTTTAATTTCATTTTATTTCACTGTTTATGTAATTTCAACAAAATTTTATAGACAGACTTATTTATATATTAATGTTATTTTTACTACTTTGATTGCAAGGAAAAGTGGTATAGCAATTGGTGCGGTGCCTGTAACATTTTCAAAAAAAAAAAATTATATAGAAATCTTTCATATAGCTTCTAATTCAGTGTTTCTCAACAGGTGGTTCCGCAGGAAAATTTTAGTGATCCGCGTAAGAAAACGAAACTCTTTAATAATTATTAAATAACTTTTTTAATTTTATTTAAATTATTATGTGTTTTTTTTTCAGTTTTGATTGTTATTTTTTTATGCAGATGGTTTATTTTCTGTGAACTTTCTGTGATTTTCTACAACTGAAATAAATGTATTTAGTATTACATTAAATATATTTGTTTTCTTGTAAAAAATTAACAAACAATTATTATTAGCGGTCCGCGTAACAAAATTAGATACTCTACTGGTTTGCAGTGCATTTTCGGTTGAGAAACACTGCTCTAGATGACGAATCCAAACTCAGTTTATGTGGGTGTATAAATGTGCATTGTCAGCTCGCTCTCTCACTCGCTCAGTTGTCAATCAAAATTTTGTGATCGCAACTCCTCCTAGACGGGGTTCAACCGATTAGAATAAAATTTTCAGGATTAGGTTTATCTACTGCACAAGATGGTCATGTGGTTTTGGTTTTTTCAGTAATGCTAACTTGCTGAGAAAAAATTACTAAATTTTTAAAAAATTTATTAAGGCCACATTATTTGTTCGATTTTAATCAAATAATTACAGAAGATACCACTAGCGTTTACTAAAATATAAAATTTTTAATCCTATTTCTTAGAATTTATGTGATAATGTCAAAATGGTCTATATATGAGTTTACCCATATTTATTTCTATTTTTTTTTTAAAATAAATGTATTACTATTTATAATATCTTATGTTTATATGTATTTCTTCTATGATTCAAAAAAATAAGTTTTAAATTAATCATTTTTTTTCTTTTTAATTATGAGATTTTTATTTGTAATAACACACATTTAATTATTTAATTAATTATTAATTTATTAAGTTTTTTAGGTTTCCATTTTATACTTTAATGATTATAGCAAACAAAAATAATCCTTATAGGATTTTTTTAATTTATATTATTAATATTACTTTTATTTAAGGTTAGTCATGCCTACAAGAAATAAACAGCCGGATGACCAACAACCAGGCCCATCTAATGATCCTAAATTTGATCAACAAGAACCAACTTTCGATAATAATCATCAGCATGGAGAAGTGTGTTATTATTCGAAAAGAGATGGAACTTCTGGTATTAGGGGACAGCTTTACGAGACTAAATTGTTAATGTTGTTTTTGCTCAGAGCTTTAAACGATAAAGAAATAAATAGCTTTTACTTAGGAACAAATGTTGATGGAATAGGAGCTTTTGATGACATAGTTCTTAGATATAACTCGAATGGACAAGAAAACTCAAGAGTTATATTTATTCAAGCTAAGCACAGAGATGATCCTGATAAAAAGAAAGTTACCGTTAAAGAAATACAAAAAAAAGATGGAGATTTTGATTTACATAAGTATCTTGATAGTTACTTAAGAATTAAACAAAAATTTAAACCAAAGTGTGAAGATAAAATATTTGAAGGTGAATTTGAAAATATTGATTGTGACTTTGTTATTTATACTCCTGTTAAAGAGGATTTTAGTAAGAAGAAACAAAGAGAACAATTCGATACAAGCAAAGATGATTTGATTTATACCAGCGAGTCAGGAAAGACATTTCAATTTGACTATGAAGACGATGACATTGATCTTTTAGTAAAAACTGTATCAGAATCGCGAACGAAATTATTAGCAGAAAATTTAGCAAAATTTATTTTCTCTGATAAAGACAACTACAGTAGTATGATGTCAGACGAGCTTATAAAAACTTATCATGTCTACTTGGCACAAAAAGTTATACAAGTTTCCGTATCGGAGAATAATAATTTTCGCAAAGGCAAATTTTTTTCTACTTTTTTTGAGAGTAATGAATATCTTTTGTCGATATTTAGGAAAACACTCTATAAGGAAATAGTAGTAATACACCGCAAAAAATCAACACTTCAACCAGAAGAAATTGCAAACTTTGTTAATAATATATTAAAAAATCCATCTGCAGATACAATTAGCAAACTGATAGGAAATGTACTTGCATTTAAAGACAGCAAACTTATATTTATCGAAAAGGATATTCCACAAGAAATCATCCATTTAAAAGACAGCTTAGAAAAAATGGAAATAACCCAGGAAATTGTAAATAAAACTATTGAAAAAGCGGGAAAGAAAAAATTAGAATCGCTTTCTTTCAAACTTCCTATTACGTTTGGTAATCTTGACCTTAAGGCAAAAGAAAGAAGATTAAATTACTTAGTCGAAAAATTGATTCAGTTGTTAAAACATACCTCGGATACAACAAGCAATAATATTATTAAAATCGATGACGATATGATTGGCCCTGAAAAGATGTTGAAAAAAGGAGACATACAAGTTGATGGAGGTATTGGAGGTTTAGTTGGTAATTTACTTATCTTAGATGAAGAAACAAACATGTTAAAATTTAATAACAAATCACTGCCAAAAAATGCTGAAAAACTTTCTAAGATGTTGAAAAGTGAAATTTCAGTAAACGCAGATATGCAAAATATAGACCTAAATAATTATAAAGTTGAAATTAATATTAAAGACTTTCTTCAATTTTCGTTAATGAATGAAAAATATAATATAAATTTGATAAAAGAGTTTTAAAATAAAATAAAATTTTATACAAATCAAGCTCAAGAAGACGGAGTAGAGAAAATTTTAAAACAAGAAATAAATAAATTGTATCCAACAAATGATGCAATTTTTCCGATTGTCCACGATGAGGTTCAAAAATGGTGGAAAAAGCCAAAAAAAGCTGACTATTTAACGAAAAATTGTCATTATTTTGAGCAAGCATACAAAAAGTTTATTGACGGTCCAATATTAACTAATTTAGTTCGCAAAATTAAAGAGAAAAGATTTCAATTCGATGACAATAATGCTGTAGTACAGAAGCTTAAACATTTTTTGAATGGTGATAAACCAGTTTTAATTTTAAGACAATTTTATAAATGTTCAGTGTTAAGTAGTATCAAGGTATTTCAAACGCTCAACACACTTAACAAAAAAGAAGATTCATATATTGCCTTAAGTTTACAATATTTAATTGATTTGGTTAATTCTGCAGTAGATCCTGTTACTGCCTTTAAATCGAAAAATAAATTTCTGACAATAATTGAATATAATACAACACCTAACAAAAATGAAAAACAACTACTAAAGAAATTGTGCGATGTTCTTAAAGAAGAAACTAGAAAAAAAATAATTTTAATTTTTCCAAAAACAGAAAATTATTTAATGGAAATTATAGAAGACAATTTTGAAGATAAATATGTGGAAGATATAGAAGATGACAACAATAACTTTAATGATCTTACATCTGAATCACAAGCCGAATTATATAAAAAAGAAGTTATATTTCAAGGAAAATCAGTAAAATTAGGAGTATTAATAGACAAAAAATCACAACATTTTATTGATGGAGGAGTATTATCTTTAATTGTTGAAGACGAGAAAAAGTTAAATATTGGCAAAATATTAACAAATTCAAAATACGAAGATTATAAAGATTATTACGTAAAGAGAAATTTTACACGGTGTAATTTTAAAATTGCGAAGAAATATATGAAAAGAGATAGAAACGCAGAAACAAAAAGTTCTTTAATTGTAGAAGAATTAGAAAAATTACAATTACGTGTTACGTATAACAAACAAGCTGACGTAAATATTCAAAATAATCAAGATATAATTATAGTTACAGAAACATTTGAAGAATTTGAGTCGTTGTGTAATAAATACAAGGAAACCAACGTACATTGGTTTAAAACAATAGACAATATATTTATATGGCAAAAAAGTCGTGGAAGTTTGAAAAGAATACGAAAAATTATAGATGAATCGGAGATTAAATCGTATTCTGAAGTGGAAACAATTGAAGATATTGACAATGAGATAACGATTATCACAGCAGAACCTGGAATGGGAAAAACTACTCTACTAAATCATTTAGCATTAAAAACAAAAGAACTAAATCCTAATTTATGGATTATAAGAATTAATTTAGTAGATTATTCAAAAGAGTTTGAAGAGCAGCAAAAAAGAGAAACAAAATTGCAATATGAAAACGCCGTCAACTTTTTGTACAAAACGTTTATTTTTCAAATAAATAATAATGAAAACATGAAAAATATTTTTAATCGTATATCTATTAAAGATAAGAAAATTTTTCTAAATTTACCTGACAATATTGATAATTTAAATTCAAAAACGTTGCTAGAAATAAATTTATTTAATTATTTCTATAATCAAGGTAAAGTCGTTTTACTTTTTGACGGATTTGATGAAATTAGTCCCTATTATAAGGAAGACGTTACTGACTTATTAAAAGCTTTAAAAAATACTATTGCTAAAACTGTATGGATAAGTACACGTTCATATGATATACAAAGTGACCTGGAAAATAAATTAAGTACGTTTTCATATAATCTAAAATCGTTTTCTAAAGAGGATCAAATATTATTTTTTAAAAACTTTTGGAAAACACAATTACAAATCGATAAACTAGACGATATAAAATTTAACAATTTTATTTCCGAACTATTTAAACAAATTGGTCAGTTATTAAATGATGAATTTTTGATAATTCCATTACATGCAAAAATGATTGCTGAAATTTTGCAAGATACATTTGAAAAATATTATAACTCAAATGTAACAGAAATATCATTTGATTCAATCTTAGATTTAGCGACACTATACGAAACATTTATTGATAAAAAATTTAATATTAGAATTAAAGAAAAACATCCTGAAACAAATACTTCTAGTCCAGATTTTAAGAGAATGATTAAAAATGAACGTAATGTGTTTGTGGAAGAACACAGAAAACTTGCTCTTTACACAATTCTCAACAAAAATAAACTACCCGATTTGTTAACTGAGCAAGAAATTAATGAGTTGATAGATAAAATTAAATCAGGAAATGAAAAAACAGGCATTGTTGAACGAATAGTTAATGATAAACCGCAATTTGTCCATCGCACATTTGCCGAATATTTTGTTGCAGATTATCTGTGGGATAAATTTAAATCGCTTTGTTTCATGGAATTTGAAAAACAATTGAATAAATTTCTACTTGTACAACTTGATAGTGGTTATAATTTACAAATTTATAAATTTTTTTCTTCTATAGCAAAGAAAAACTTTAATACAAGTAGTATACGTGATAATGTTGATAAAATTCGTTACTTATTAAATAATATAAAAGAATTAAATCATACTGCTAGTACATTTGCAAGAAAATATTTTGATGTGAATGTGTATTATTTTGTAGCAGAAGTTCATAAAAAATCTATAAAATATCTCTTTATGCTAGTGGAATATTATATAATCCAAACAAACGATCAACGTGAAATTATTAAACAGATTATAGTAAAAACAAAATCAGAAGATTCACTAAATTTATTTAAAATATCTGCTGAAGCTGGCTGTATAAATTTTATTAAGATATTTATCGAAGCAAATGTATTTGATAAGAATGATTATCTAAAATTCATAGAATCCGATTCTTGGGAGAGAAGTCCATTATGGTTAGCTGCTGAAAATTCTCATTTGGATATTGTAAAATTTATAAAATCAGAACAACTTTTTGATCTTAACTGGATTGATAAAAGTGGTGAGATTTTAAATGAGTGTGCTCAAAAAATAATAATTTATGGAAAATTCAAAATATATAAAACTTTTTTAGAAACAGATATTATTTTTGTAGATACACCTTATTATGAGATGTTACCGCTATTTCAATTGATGGAATATGGTGCACCATTGGATATAATCAAATTAGTTTTAAATAAAACTAATGTTGATGTAATTAATAAATATTTAACAATTGATAATTTACGTAACTATAGAAATTACATTCAACTCCTAGACCTTCTTCTACAAAAAAATGTTGATTTAACTGGATTTATCAATGTTTTACTTGACTGGAATAACTTAGATGCCACTTTAATAAATTTTTATGATATAATTTCAAAAATACTCGAACACGACATGGGCTACAATTACAATTATGGAAACACAACGACTGTAGAAATTGTTGAAAGAAAAACTACATCAAACTGCGTTGATTTAATTAAAAAACTTGACAAGTCACATAAAAATCTTATAAAAGTGATGGAGCAAGGAAACTACACAGAAATGAAGAAAGAACTAAGAACAATAGAATCTAAATATGTTCGTGCAGTTATTAATGGTGAAAATGAAAAATATGGTACACTATTGCATTACTCGGCGTGGATAAATGATACAGAACTTACCAAAATTCTTTTAGAACACGGAGCAAATCCTAATGTTAAATTATCGTATTATGCTATAAATAAATTAGATACAACTGTATATAAAATTGATGCCTGTAATATAAAGCATATTAAATATGCAGATTGCACACCTTTACATTATGCGGTTGTAAAGAATCATGTAGACATCATTAAAATTCTTTTAGAAAATAACAATGTAGTAAAAAGTGACATTGAAAATAGCAAAGGACATACACCATTTCTACTGGCTATTATTACTAACAACAAAAATGTAGCCCATTTATTTTTAGATTTAAAGATAAATATTAATGAAACAAATACAAAATATGGAAAAACCGCATTGCATTACGCTGCTGAAAGCAATTATCTAGATATTGTAGAATTATTAATAGCAAATAAATCAAATATAAAAATTAAAGATAAAAACGGAAATACACCATTACATTGTGCTGTTGAAAATAACTGTTTAGAAATTGTCAACATATTAATGGAGAATGAAGCAGATCCACATATTACAAACTATGATGGAAATACACCGTTACATTTGGCTGTTGAAAGCGAAAATCTAGAAGTTATCGAGTTATTAATAAAGAATAAAGCAGATCCAAATATTGCAATCAGTTATAGAAATACACCGTTACATTTGGCTGTTAAATGCAAAAATCTAGAAATTATCGCGTTATTATTAAAGAATAAAGTAGATCAAAATATTAGAGGCCATTATAGAAATACACCGTTACATTTGGCTGTTCAATGTCAAAGTCTAGAAATTATCGAGTTATTAATAAAGAATAAAACAGATCCAAATATTACAAACCGTGATGGAGATACACCGTTACATTTGGCTGTTGACTACAAAAATCTAGAAATTATCGAGTTATTAATAGAGAAAAAAACAAATATAAATATTACAAACAATAAAGGTAATACACCGTTACATTTGGCTGTTCAATGCAAAAATCAAGAAATTATCGAGTTATTAATAGAGAAAAAAGCAAATATAAATATTACAAACAATAAAGGTAATACACCGTTACATTTGGCTGTTCAATGCGAAAATCTGGAAATTATCGAGTTATTAATAAAGAATAAAACAGATCCAAATATTAAAAACTGTGATGGAGATACATCGTTACATTTGGCTGTTTACTGGAGAAACCTAGAAATTATCGAGTTATTAATAAAGAATAAAACAGATCCAAATATTGAAAACTGTGATGGAGATACATCGTTACATTTGGCTGTTTACTGGAGAAACCTAGAAATTATCGAGTTATTAATAAAGAATAAAGCAGATCCAAATATTATAAACAATGATGGAAATACACCGTTACATTTAGCTGTTGACTGCAAAAATCTAGAAATTGTAAAATTATTAATAGAAAAAAAAGCAAATCCAAATATTCCCAACAAAAGTGGACATACATCATTATTTTTGGCCAGTTACAATCAAGAAATTGAAAAACTATTAATTAAAGCTGAAGGAAAATTGAAAAAAAACAAACTTGATAACTCAAGTAATTAGATTTTACGTTCCATCAAACCAATTATAATATATTCTAAATCTTCCATACTAATCGGCAATAAAGGGATTATTATAAACATTTTCTATCATTATCAAATTAAGTAAAAATTATTAGCTATATTTAAATTATTGTAAAATATTTCTATATTTATTACTCACCTATTACTTCATTATACAAAGATCATTCCAATAATTTAAAAAATATAATTTATTAAAAAAAATAAATAGGATCTTTTATTATTTGAACGCCAATTAAAAATTATTAATCAGAGCTCAGTAAACTTTGGCTCTAATAAAATAAATAAAAAATTTTGCTATAAAACTATCTTGCTGAAATATCTATAATAGAAGGTACGAGTCTTCTTCAAGATGTGTCTGTGGACTTTTCATTACGACCAATATATCCATGAAGATACTAAACAAGCAATGCCATCTTGCTGTCATTTAATTTCTAGATTACAACAATAAGGTGATATAGAATTTTTTTTTAAATATAAAAAAACATAAGTATTTTTAGATCTGATGACATCAAAATATTTTTCAAATAACAAATTACCAATAAAAAAATATGTATTAATATTTTTAAACAGTGGCGTTGCCAAGGGGAAGTTAGGGTGGTTAAACCCCCTCCCCCCAAAACCTAAACTACCAAAAACATACGTATGTGAAATATGAAATATGTTATTTTACTTTCATTTTTATAAAAATAATTTTTATTGCTCTTTATTTTTTATACAAATTATAGTATTATCTTTATTGATTAATATTATATCATTTCTTTACTAGGAATGTAAATGTTTCCAAAGAAGCTCGTTTGTGTATATACAATGCAGTTTTGGTACCTACGTTAATGTATAGTAGTGAATGTTGTGTTTGGTTGCAAAAGTATAAACGGAAAATAACTGCTGTGGAAATGAGATTTTTACGTGGGGTATGTGGTGTAAATAGGAGAGATCAAGTACGAAATAGATTACTGTATGATGAGTGTAAAATTGAAAAAAATGTTGTAGCAAAAGTTGGTGTTACGTTTAATAAACGTTTGCTGTTAAAAAGATTTATTTGAATGATTTTAATGGTATACGTTTGCACGTGGACGTCCGATGAGTAGTTGGAGTGGTATAATTGAGAGGATGACTTGCGTGTGCGAAAATTTCCAAGTAGCAGAAATAAAAGTGAGCATGTATGAGAGAGGAATTATGAATGTGGATAAAGCGAAAGTTGCTTATGCTGGATAGGAATGTTTGGAGGCAACTGATTTCGGGATGATGAAAAGAGTTTGTGCCTCACCCTTTTGGGTACATGGCGTGATTGTGTTTGTATGTATGTATTTCTTTAGTAATCCTCCCCATGACAAGTTTCTGGCTACGCCACTGTTTTTAAAAGCTATTGACTAATTTAATCAAAAGTCAAATATTATATAAATTATAGATTTATAAATAAACAAATTTATAATAAATTAAAATATGATCTAACTGTCGCGAAAAGAGCTCATATACGTATTTCGAATGCTAAGTTTTTATCATCAGTAGCAAAATATAAAGTCCTAATTAGTGATGTAAGATTATAATATACAAATACTCAACGTACCTAGTGGTCAAAGATCACTAATTAACACCGATTACAAATCACGTAAGTTGTAAATGTTGAAAACATTTGGTTTTTTTTTTTGCAGTGTAGCCAGCTCATTCAGAATTGGCCAATGGCGTACTCACACCTATAGAGAATGGTGGGGGTAGATGTATATATACCAGATTGCGGGGCAGCAACTGTCATTCAGTTAGTGTTGCCAGGTGTTCAGCTTTTGCTGCAATTGTGCATCTTTTTCGTCAATAAGTGCAGCTTTTTCTAAATTTTTAATATATTTTTTATTCTTTTTTATTATTACTGAGATATTAGCTGTAAAATAGGTTTATTTTGTATGAACTATTTATGAGTTGGTAGTTGGTCACACTAACTGACTAACTTATGACATGACACTTCGCTTTGACTTTTTGAGTTTATGTAGTACAGTAGTATTAATATTACTGTCACTTGTCACATTTGTTTATATACAATTAAGGTAAATAACTAAATATTTTATTGAATGCATAATTATATTATTTAGCATTGAATCAAACGATTATTTATATTTACAGTAACCAAACTAATTAAAGATAAGTGATTCAGAATCTGAATATGATGACCATGATGCAAGCCCAGCAAAGAAAAGAAAATTCTTCCACAAATTTAATCATTTGTGGAAAAATAAAGTTCTGTTTAAAAAGTGGTTATAGAAAGTAGCAAGAAAGGAATCAATTTTGCATTTTGCACGACCTGAAAAAAAGATATCAAAATAGTGTGTAGGGAAAACAAGCTTTAGATCGGCATGCTGAAACTGAAGCTCATATTAATCGTTCAAAAACAATACGAGGGCAACAAACGTTCATATCTATGGCCTCAACATCTGGAGCTACATCTTTAAATAACGATGTTAAATAAAGAAGATGAAATTAGATTAGCCGCATTTGTTGCAGAGCACAATTTACCCATCACAGTTATGGAACATTTACCATTACTTTTAAAAACTATTTGTAAAGATTCAATTATAGCTAAAAATATAAAATGTGACAGAACAAAAACAACAAATATTATTCGAAATGTAACCGGACATTATTTTAAACAAAACTTAAAAAAGATTCTGCAGAATAGTAAATTTAGTTTATTAATAGACGAATCAACGGATAATAGCACTATAAAACATCTGTGTCTTGTATGTAGAATATATATTAATAATTCAGTAGAAGATGTATTTCTGGGTCTTTTGGCAGTAACAAATGTCTCAGCTGAGTCAATTTATAATGACATTAAAAAGTTTTTTCAAAAAAACGAAATTCCATACATTAATAATATGATTGGTTTTGCGGCAGACGGTGCAAACAACATGATGGGTGCACATAATTCAGTTTACACCAGATTAAAAACTGATATTCCTCATTTATTTGTTATTAAGTGTTTGTGTCATTCTCTGCATTTATGTGCATCTTATGCATGCACCAAATTACCTAATGAAGTAGAGCTTTTAACTAGATCAATTTATAATTATTTTAAAAATAGTACTAAAAGGTGTTCTGATTTATTGGACTTTCAAAAATTTACCAATATAAAACCACATAAGTTATTAAAACCGTCTCAAACAAGATGGTTGTCGCTGCACATGGTTGTTTCTAGGATAATGAAGCAATACGCTGCACTTATTTTATATTTTACTGATGCTGCATACAACAAAGATTTGCAGGCTGAAGAGATATTATTTAATTTGAAAAACTTCGTGATTAGGCTTTATTTTCAATTTTTAAATTATGTCTTACCTTTATTCACAAATGCAAACAAACAGTTTCAATCAGAGACACCACAAATACACAGAATTCATAGTACCATTACCGAAGTATTAAAAACTATTTTGGATTGTTATATTGAAAGGCGTTATTTAGACCGAGTCCCTTTAAAATTATTGCAATATAGAGATCCCTACCGTTTTATTGAAATTGACCATGTATACTTTGGCCCTCATATATCATTTACAGACTTATCTGCCACAGATAAAAAATCTTTTCAAGCAAGCTGCCTGAATTTTTATATAGAGTCAGTGGCACAAATATTTAAAAGATTTGAATTCGATTCAGCTTTTGAAAATTTAAATATAATAGATCCTTTATCCGTTGTATCACGAAAGCATAATTCTCTAGTGCCACTTGCTTCCAGTTTTACATATTTATTAAATGGAAATGATATAACGGATATAGAGAGAGAGTGGAGACAATTGAGAAATATAGAATTACCGAAATATGATCACAAAGATATTGTTAAATTCTGGGTAGATATTAGCAAAATCGAACTGGGAGATGGAACACCGGCATTTTCTAAATTAACAAGCTTTATATTTAACATTATGATATTGCCGCACTCCAGTGCTGCAGTAGAAAGAATATTTTCTGCAGTAAATTTAATGAAAACAAAAATTAGAAACCATTTATGTACAAAAACAATTCAGGGTTTATTGTTTACCAAAGAATTAATTGCCAAAAAATATTGCCATAATTTTGAGATAGAATTAGACATGAAAAAATTATTAAATAAGAATATTTATGAAAACAATGGTGAAAGTAGTGACGATGAATGAAGACTGTTCTTTAATATATTAATTAGTTATTAATATTATATTTTTTCTAATGTTAATAAATACGATGTGATTAATTTTTATATTTTATAACAACATGTTAGTTATTTTTATATTTTATAAAACAATGTGATTTATTTTTATATTTTTCCTAATTTTAAGTGAAACTTTTACAATAATTTGTGTGATATTTACATTATGTATATTAAATATAATAAACATAACATTTGATATTTTTATTTAAATATACTTTATACACAAGCAGGAGTATTTTATATTCATCAACATAATTCAAATTTCCTGCCATTATTGAAAATATTTTCATGACGTCAATAATTTAAATTTCCCGCTTGTATTCAAAATATTCTCATTAAATATATATATATATATATATATATATATATATATATATATATATATATATATTCTGTTATTGCTCGCACTAAAAAATATTTTAGGAAAAGTGCAGCTTTTTTAAAAAAATGCAGCTTTTTAATACTCAGATGTTAAGCTTTTTAAAATATTGACCTGGCAACACTGCATTCAGTCACCAAGCCTTGAGAATGCCATCTACGATGTATGGTAAAACGTCTGCAACGAAAAGAGATCAGCCACGGTATATCAGCCCAGATATTTCTACAAATTCAAGATTTAACGTATAAAAATTTCCATCAAAAATGAAGATCCCAAAAAATAAATTATACTCTTAATAATTAATAAATAATACTACTATTTTGTTATATTTATCATATTTTATATAATATATATTTTATATTTACCAATATTCTTTATATTGTATAACAAATTTATTTTTTATATACATGTGTGTGTGTGTGTGTAAAAATTTAAATAAAATAATATATTTTTCCTGTTCAATAACGTAATTTTTATTTGATTGATTTTCTTATTGCAGCATTTTGAAAAAGTAATTAAAGCAAATTATATTCTTAATTTTTTTTTATATTCAATTTATTTATTTCTACTGAATATTATTTTTCTCATATAATCTTTATTTAGTTTGTATACATAAATGCAGTGCGTATTAAAACACGCTTATAAAATTATACGTGATTTATTAATTATATTAATTAAAAATTTTCAGATTATTTATAAATAGATGTGTAAAATATAGTTAGATTTCTTTAATACTTATGTAGGTATGTGTTTAATTATAAATTCAATACAAATCTATTTGTGATAAAACAGAAACCATTTTTATTAAATCATTTTAATATTTTACAGTTTTGGTGCCTACGTTGATGTATGGTAGTGAATGTTGGGTTTGGTTGCAAAAGCATAAACGGAAAATGACTGCTGTAAAAATGAGATTTCTACGTGGCGTATGTGGTGTAAATAGGAGAGATCGGGTACGAAATAGATTAGTGTATGATGAGTGTGAAATTGAAAGAAATGTTGTAGCAAAAGTTGGTGTTAGTCAGTTAAGATGGTTCGGACATGTTGAGCGAATGTCTAATGAACGTCTGGTTAAAAAGATTTATTTGAATGATTTTGATGGTATATGTTTGCGTTTACGTCCGATGAGTAGTTGGAGTGATATGATTGAGAGTGTTTTGCGTGAGCGAAAGTTTCCAAGTAGTAGGAATAGAAGAACATGTATGAGAGGAATTATGAATGTGGATGAAGCGAAAGTTGCTTGTTTGGATAGGAGTGTTTGGAGGCGACTGATTTCGGGATGATGAAAAAAGTTTGTGCCACAGTCATTTGAGTACATGGCGTGATTCCGTATGTATGTATGTATGTATGCAAATAAAATTGATTTGTATTTGATTGTAAAAATAAAAATATAGTTTTGTGATGGTAAGTAGTATAAAATATAGTAAAAAATCTCTCAGAACTCATTATATTAAAATAAAACGACTTTAAATTAAAGTTCTGTATTAATATTTATTAATAATCGACGTACATACGTATATGTATGTATTGAATTGCGAAGATTTCTAATATGTTTCAAAACTGCGTAAATTGCTATTTGGAAATAATTTCATTATTCAACTAGTTACTAGTGTAAATACTTTTTCACGAGAAATAACCAAATATAATAATTAGAGTTTTACTTCATTTATTTTTGTAATTTCATCAGTGTCCGGATAGGCGCAGTCGTTGTGTAAACAAGGCCGTCCATACATTAAACGAAATTCAAACAAAAGAAAAAAAATAGAAAAATTAAGTTTAGTATTAATTCTGCAGCTAAAGTCAATAAGCTTCATTCAATATTTATTGACTTTACTTACATGATTAAACAAAATTTAAAGGGATAAAAAAAATTTTATTCATATTATTAAATTAGGTAAAAACAACTCATTAATACATATTACATAATAGTATTGATTTATTTATTGATTTGAATTTTATTATAAATAGCATTTAATATATTTTACATAATTTTTAAAAATAATATTAATATAAATTGATAAAATATATAAAATTGATTTGGGCAAATGCGGTCATCTTTACATTAGAATATATCAACAAATTGTTATCTTCTTGTCACAATAAAAACTGTAAATTTCAATTTGTATCAGGAACGCATAAACAAAGTTTATTGTCATTTCATGTTGTGTTATAAATATTCAAATACATGTTGATTTTTATAAAAATTAAAAATTATTATTGTACATAAAATCTAATTCAGACTAACGTTTTAGTTTTACGCACAAACACAAAAGCTGATTAATGAAAATACTCACAAATACTTGGCGTAAAATCTAAAAATGTGTCAAATTCTTGTGCTTCGGCGTAAAACTAAAACAGCAGTCTGAATGAGACAACATTTTAATTTTATTTAAAATAATAATCATGCCAAACAAATTATATTTAGAGTAAAACCTTATTCAGACTGCCAGGACAGTTTTACGATTTAGTTTTAGTTTCACGACGTAACACAGTGCAAAAACTTGAAAAATATTGTTAAAAATTATTTTTGACTTTACTGTTTACATTGTATACATTCTAAACAGTTTTTGGTTACGTTCAATACAGTTTTTTTTTACAGTTCAAGTTGTTTTGTTTTGTTAAATATGTCTGAAGAAGAATTTATGATTATACAAAATAAACCTGTACAATCATTTGAAAAATACGAATGCAAAATAAAACACTTAGAAAAGTATAAGATATAAATATAATTTTATAGGTTTATAGGATGAATTCGCCATCTGTTTTGTTTTCGTTAATTTTTCTTCTGATGTGTCTAAAATGAATGTTATTTGATTATATGAAATACGAGTTTTCAAAATAATATTAATTTTATCTTCCAAACTGCTCATTTACATATTATAATTTGACATTTCTTTTAATAAAAACATATACACATCGCTATCTCATTTTTGAAAAATGTGATTTGCCGTTCTTAAAACATAAGTGAATTTTAGTTAGAAACCTTGGCCATTTTGCTAATGAAACTAAATCCGTCCATTCGCAATGTATTCATATAAGCTCACATGTAGTTCGGTTCAGAACCACTAGGTCTTCGCTAAAACATAATACTGATTTCGCCAGCGAAAAAGCAGTCCGAATGAAGCTTAATAATATTTAAAAATTAATCATTAATAAAAAGTAAACTACAAAAATTAAATCGTCACACTATGAATACGAATAACTTTCTTTTTAATTTCTACTTTGAGGCAAAGTTTTCTATTTCGCATTCATCTGGCTACTCCTTCATATGAGAACGGACATGCTGCTTTAATTGACCACTCCACATAAAAGTTCTCTCACATATTTCGCATTTATAAGGTTTCTCCTTTGTATGTGTACGAATATGCACTTTCAAATTTCCATTGGTAATAAAAGTTTTCTCACATATTTCACATTTATAAGGTCTTTCATTTGTATGACAGCGGATATGTGTTTTTAATTTTCCACTTTCAGTAAAAGTTTTCTCACATATTTCGCATTTATAGGGTTTCTCCTTTGTATGTGTACGAATATGCATTTTCAAATGTCCACTGGTAATAAAAGTTTTCTCACATATTTCGCATTTATAAGGTCTTTCATTTGAATGAGAACGAATATGTGATTTTAAGCTTCCACTTTGAGTAAAAGTTTTCTCACATATTTCGCATTTATAAGGACTCTCATTTGTATGTGTACGAATATGCTGCTTTAATTGACCACTCCACATAAAAGTTCTCTCACATATTTCGCATTTATAAGGTTTCTCCTTTGTATGTGTACGAATATGCACTTTCAAATTTCCATTGGTAATAAAAGTTTTCTCACATATTTCACATTTATAAGGTCTTTCATTTGTATGACAGCGGATATGTGTTTTTAATTTTCCACTTTCAGTAAAAGTTTTCTCACATATTTCGCATTTATAGGGTTTCTCCTTTGTATGTGTACGAATATGCATTTTCAAATGTCCACTGGTAATAAAAGTTTTCTCACATATTTCGCATTTATAAGGTCTTTCATTTGAATGAGAACGAATATGTGATTTTAAGCTTCCACTTTGAGTAAAAGTTTTCTCACATATTTCGCATTTATAAGGACTCTCATTTGTATGTGTACGAATATGCTGTTTTAAATAAGCATTTCGAGTAAAAGTTTTTTCACATAATGTACATTTATGAGATTTTCCTTTCATTACAGATTCATCATTTTTATTCGAATTTTTAATAGCTTGACAACGTTTTACATCGGTTTCATTCTCAAAATCAGAATATTCTTCCTTAATTATTAATTCTGATTGTAAATCTAAAGATTCTGATTTCAAACTTTCTTCAAATTTAATATTTGTATCATTTTTCAAATCTACTTCAATGTGCTCATTAATAGCTTCTTCTTTGATATAAACAGCATCAAAATTTGTATTAATTTGTTGTTCTAAACTATCTTCAATTTTAATGTTTCTATCAGTTTCCAAATCTAGTTTAATGTATTCTTCATCAATATTCTCTTCTTTAATTTCGCTTTCATTTTTAATTTCGTTTTTCATAACTTCACTATTTTGCAATTGTTGCTTTGCATATCGCTTTAAACTTTCTTGCGATTTAAAACATTTTTCTACAAATTTATACGTTTCATTTAGTCGAACAGAACAAATTGAGCAAATACAATCCGATAACTTCTCAGTACATTCGAGCTAAAAATATAAATTAAAATTACATATTATATACAATATAATAATATCTCTAATTTAAAGGGAGCTTAATAAAGAAATATATTTCTATTAATAGTACCAAATTCCTATATTTAACTAATATTTGATGTATTTGAGTGATCTAAATCCCACCATAAGCTGTGTGGGTACGTTACTTGGTTATGGGATAACAAATGTTTAGAAATAAATTGTGCATAATTAAAAATGCAAGACAAAAAATTGACCAGCCTGAACACAGACAACAACATTTGTCTCATAATAGCTATTCCCACTACTCTTGCAGAAACAAATTTTAGTTTTTAGCAAAAACATATTATAATAATTAATAAACTTATTATAAGTAAATCTAATAAAATAATTGTTTTATGTAATTTTTATTGTAAATGCACATGTATTCAAATTACAACTTATTTTATATAAATTCAAATTAAACAAAACCAACAAAGGTACTAAAATTCAAAATACTGTAAATTAGGTTAGATTAATTGTTGTCTGTTCTCAAAACTTATAGAAGAGACAATAAATAAATTAATACTTATCAATTTATAAGCATATAATTTTATTCATGGACCTAATTATAGTCGCTAATATATATTTTACTTACAATTTCCGATGCAATGGTTTCCAATTTGTATGATAACAATACATTATCGAAATCCATTGTAGTTAAACTAAATGTTATATTATCACCACCAGCACATAATCGACAACGTGCTTCATTTAAATGTTGTTTTAATATTATTTGAGATTCGAAACATTGTTTTATAAATGTATAAGCATCATTCAACCGAACAGCGCAAATTGTACAAATACCATTAGGTAATTTGATCTTGCAATCAACCTAAAATAAGAAAAGTAAAAGATTCAAAAACAATAATGCATATTACAATTAAAACAAATTATTTCATTCTTACAAGTTCTGGCATAATTGCTTCCAATTTGTCCATGAAACGTTTGCCATCTGAATCCAGATCAAGTATAGTGAATGATACATTTTTGTCACTTATACATAATTGACAATGGTGCATAAACTTATTCATGATTAAAATTAAATTTTCTACCAGATAAAGCTTCTTATAATAAGTAAAATATAAAAATATTGTAATTGATAGTATTAGAGGTTAACTTATAAAAATCTGACACGAATCCAGTTGGCCAGATGAATTTTGTGTAAAATTACTAGTATAAGAAGAAGAATAAATAGCTGCGTATTTAATTTTACAATTTTTTCCTTAATTACTACTTGATCCAGGTGATTTGTCTAAATAAAATTTAAATAAAAGAAAAAAAATAGAAAGGTAAGTAATCATTCTGCAGCTAAAGTCAATAAAGTTGAATGAACTTTACCCACAGGACCGTCAATGTAAACAATTACTTTAAATATAATTTGTCACTTTTTTTTAAATGATTATTATTTAAAATCAAATCTAAATGTTGTATGTAGAATAAGTTTTTTACTTACTATAAAAATCAATATGTATTTGAAAATTTATAACACAACATTCAACTGGCCAACTATTTCGAACAATGATCTTACAGTGTCATCTATATGGTAATGTTTGAACTATTTGCAAATCAAACTTTGCTGTCGATAAAAAAGAAAACTGTAATTTAAATACTAGTAGTGCAATCTATGAATTATTTTTAAACAAGTATTGCCATTTTTACATTCTTCTGATCACAACGAAGTCTGAGAATTCCACTTGGTATTAGGAACACATGAAAAAAGTTGAAAATAACTAAATGTCACTTTATGTTGAAGAATTATTTTTACCACTTTGACTGCAAGGAACAAGTGGTATAGCGTTTGGTACGGTGTCTGTAACATTAGCAAAACAAAAAATTGTATATAGAAATCCTTCATATAGCCTCCAGATGACGAATCTGAACTTAGTTTATGTGAGTGTATGGATGTGCGTCGTCAGCTCGCTCGCTCTGTCGTAAGTCAAAGTTTTGTGGCCGCAACTTCTCCTAAACTGTTCAACCGATTTTAATGAAATTTTCAGGATAAATTTGTCTAGTGCCCAAGATGGTCATGTGGTTTTGGTTTTTTCCAGTAATGCCAACTTTCCGAAAAAAAAAAATTACTAAAGTTTTTAAAAATTTATACTGGCTACATTATTTATCCGATTTTGATCAAATTTTCAGAAAAGATTTTCTCAATGCTCCCATTAATTATATAATTTTATTAATATCTAGTGTTACCAACTTTCCTAGAACAAAATTACGGAATTTTTAAAAACTTTATTATAGTCATGTTATTAAACCGATGTTACTCAAATCTTCACAAAAGATTCTCCTAGTATTCATATAATTTATGTAATTTTAACAAAACACAGTGTTGCCAACTTTCCGAGAAAAACATTTACTAAATTTTTTAAAAATTTATTATAATCACTTTATTTAACCGATTTTAATCAAATTTTCATAAAAGATTTTTTTAGTGTCTAAATAAATTATGCAATTTTAACAAAATACAGTGTTGTCAACTTATCGAGAGAAAAAAAAAACACAAATTTTTTTAAAAATTTATTGTGGCTACATTATTTATTCGATTTTAATTAAATTTCCAGAAAAGTTTCTCCTAGTGCCCACATAAATTATAATGTTATTAAAATACAGTGTTGCCAACTTTCTGAGAAATGTCAAAGTGGTCTATATATGGGTTTACCCATATACTGCTAATCTTGTTAAAATTAAACTACATTTTAAATGTAATAGATTGCGAAATTGTTTAAATCGGGATAATTTCGACGCCTTCATGCTCATGGTTTGCGAAAAGGATATTTCGGTAAAAATTAGATAATGGAGAGACATCATTAAAAAAGAAATCCGAAAGGAATTATTTATTAAATCGTCTTTTAATTTAGATTTAAATAAAGAATTATATTTAATTTTATATGTGTCATACAATTTATTGATCTTTATCTGTAATGTCATTTCCATGTAAATTATAATTAAACAAGATTAGAAGTAGATATGGGTAAATCAATACATAGACCACTTTGACATTTCTCGGAAAGTTGGTCGAACATAATATCTTTAATAAAATTATAATTTATGTGGGCACGAGAAGAAACTTTTCTCAAAAATTTGATCAAAATCGAATAAATAATGTAGCCACAATGAATTTTGAAAAAAAATTGTGATTTTTATTCTCGATAAGTTGGCAACACTGTATTTTGTTAAAATTACGTAAATTTTATGATTGCTAGTAGAATCTTTCGTAAAAATTTGAGTAAAATCGGTTGAATAACATGGTCATGAAATATTTTTTAAAATTTTAGTAATTTTCTTTTGGAAAGTTGGCTACACTGGATATTAATAAAATTATATAATTAATGGGAGCATTAGGAAAATCTTTTCTGAAAATTTGATCAAAATCGGATAAATAACGTAGCCAATATGAATTTTTAAAAATTTTAGTATTTTTTTTCTCGGAAAAAAAAACAAAATTACATGACCATTTCGAGCAGTAGACAAATTTATCCTGAAAGTTTCATTAAAATCGGTTGAACCGTCTAGGAAGAGTTGCGGCCACAAAATTTTTACTTACGACCGAGCGAGCGAGCTGACGACGCACATCCATACACCCACGTAAACTAAGTTCAGATTCGTTATCTACAGGCTATATGAAGGATTTCTATACAATTTTTATTTTTTTTTGAAAATGTTACAGACACCGTACCAAACGCTATACCACTTTTTCCTTGCAGTCAAAGTAGTAAAAATTAAAATGAGAACTATTATATTTGTTTCTATTGGTTATAATTGTTTCATATTAAATGTGTATAATAAAATATTGAATACATACATATACCTACAAAAGGGTGTGGCGCAAACTCTTTTCATCATCCCGAAATCAGTCGCCTCCAAACATATTCCTATCCAGCACAAGCAACTTTCGTAATTTCATCCACATTCCACAATTCCACTCTCTCACAGCTTCTATTCCTACTACTTGGAAACTTTCGCTGCACGCAAGCCACTCTCTCAATCACACCACCACTCCAACTACTCATCGAACCGGACTGATCTACTGGGCAAACGTATACCATATCAAAATCATTCAAATGCATCTTTTCGAACAGCAAACGTTCATTGGACGCATTCGCTCAACATGCGTCCGAACCAGATCTTAACTGACTAACACCAACTTTTGCTACAACATTTTTTTCGCAATTTCACACTCATCATACACTAATCGTATTTTGTATCCCCCGATCTCTCCTATTTACTAGACATTATAATTGTCTATAAATGATTTAAAAAGCTGTATAAATAAATATGTACATATATAATAGTATATAATAATATATAGTATATATATATATATATATATATATAATAATAATATATAGTATATATATATATATATATATATATATATATATATATATATATATATATCTAATATATAAAATTCCTGTGTCACAGTTTTCGTATTTATACTCCTCCGAAACGGCTTGACCGATTTTGATGAAATTTTATATGTATATTCAATAGGTATGAGAATAGGTTCGTAACTAATTTTTATACCCTTAAGTGTTAAGGGTGGCTCACCCTAAAAAAACATTTTTTATTTTTTGGACAAATTTTTTTTTGGTTATTTTTTTGTGGTGTGCCATTAAAAAATACATTTAGTCCTAAATTTTTAACCTCTTACCACCAACCCCTACTTTTTAATAGCATTTTATATTTTTTAACCCCGGTCGATAGCTGATCAATGGGGTTCCGTTTTGCCAAACTCCTCCGCTTGGGAACAGCATAATAGCAAGTTTCGTCGAGCGCAATTTTTCAAATACATTTTAAAAGTAAAGATTAAAAAGATATAATAAATTGGCTTAAAAGTTATTTACGAAAAAAAAAAATTTTTTTTAAATATATAATTAATTTTTTATAAATATTATAAATGTTGGATCATAACAAAGGTACAGTATTACTGTATTATAAATGTAAGTATTTTAAATATTATAAATGTACAGTATTACTGTATTATAATTTTTTTTTTTCCTAAATAACTTTCAAACAAATTTATAATATCTTTTTAATGTTTACTTTTAAAATGTATTTGAAAAATTGCGCTCGACAAAAATTGCTATTATGCTGCTCCCAAGCGAAGGAGTTTGGCAAAACGGAATCCCATTAACACTTGATCAACTATCCCCGCCAGGGGTCTACCGGTATCACTTCTCACTTCTCCTGTCTCTCTTGCAAGGAGCTGTATCTCACTTTTTACACAGTTTTCGTAATAATTTTTTCTTTTTCTTACGAAAGTAACAGGTTCCTCCACACAATTGAAATTTTTGAAAAAGGCGTGTTAATACATATTAATTCATCTCTCTAATTGACAAACGTTTGTATGTATGCATGTATGTATGTATGTTTCTGCAGCATCTCCTCTTAAACTCCTGAACCGATTTTGATGGGAGTGGTGTCATTTTAATTGGTTCATTCCCTATTTGAGAATAGGCAAGTTTCATCTTTCTACGATTTCATCTTGGTTCTCAAAAATTTGAAAAATTATGTTTAACGCTAACCTGCAAATGTCAAATGATGGTTGCGCAGCAACGCACAACAGAAAAGCTGCAGTTGCGCAGCAACGCGCGACGAGAAAGTTAACTTTCAAATACTGAATTTTTGCGCAGTTTTGCAGCAACGCGCGACGGGAAAGCTAGTATATATATATATGAATGTATTCAATATTTTATTATACACATTTGATATGTAACAATTATAACCAATAGAAACAAATATAATAGTTCTCATTTTAATTTTTACTACTTTGACTGCAAGGAAAAAGTGGTATAGCGTTTGGTACGGTGGCTGTAACATTTTCAAAAAAAAAAAAATTGTGTATAGAAATCCTTTATATAGTTCTTAGATGACGAATCTGAACTTAGTTTATGTGGGTGTATGTGTGTGCGTCGTCAGCTCGCTCGCTCGCTCGGTCCTCAGACAAAATTTTGCGATCGCAACTCCTCCTAGACGGTTTAACCGATTTTAATCAAATTTTTAGGATAAATTTGTCTAATGCCCAAGATAGGGTCATGTGGTTTTAGTTTTTTCCAGTGATGCCAACTTTCCGAGAAAAAAATTACTAAAATTTTAAAAAATTTATTACGGCCATGTTGTTTAACCGATTTTGTTCAAATTTTTACAAAAGATTCTTCTGGTATCCATATAAATTAGCTAATTTCAACAAAATACAGTGTTGCCAACTTTCTGAGAAAAAAATTACTAAAATTTTTAAAAATTTGTTATGACCAATTTATTTAACCGATTTTAATCAAATTTTCACTAAAGATTCTTCTGGTGCCCGCAAAAATTATGCAATTTTAACAAAATACAGTGTTATCAACTTATCGAGAAAAAATTACTAAAATTTAAAAAAATTCAGTGTAGCTACATTATTCATCCGATTTTGATCAAATTTTCAGAAAAGTTTCTTCTAGTGCCCACATAAATTATAATTTTATTAAAATAAGGTGTTGCCAACTTTACGAAAAAATTAATAATTTTCTAAAAATTTGTTATGCCCCTAATATTTATCCGATTTTAATCAAATTTTTACAGAAGATACCTTTAGCGAATATAATATTATATATTATCAAAATACAATGTTGCCAACTTTCGGTAAAAAAATTTTTATTCCTATTTCTTATCATTTATGTGATAATGTCAAAGTGGGTTTATCCATATACTTCTAATCTTGTTTAATTAGTGTCAGCTAATATTATTGGCTAATGTTGTTAGCAACCTTGTTAAAATTTAGCAACTTCCTTAGAGAATCAAGTCAATAAAATTAAATATAATTCTTTATTTAAATCTAAATTAAAAGACGATTTAATATATAATTCCTTTCGAATTTCTTTTTTAATGATGTCTCTCCATTATCTAATTTTTACCAAAATATCCTTTTCTCAAACCATGAGCATGAAGGCGTCGAAATTATCCCGATTTAAACAATTTCGCAATCTATTACATTTAAAATGTAGTTTAATTTTAACAAGATTAGCAGTATATGGGTAAACCCATATATAGACCACTTTGACATTTCTCAGAAAATTGGCAACACTGTATTTTAATAACATTAAAATTTATGTGGGCACTAGGAGAAACTTTTCTGGAAATTTAATTAAAATCGAATAAATAATGTAGCCACAATAAATTTTTAAAAAAATTTGTGTTTTTTTTCTCTCGATAAGTTGTATTTTGTTAAAATTGCATAATTTATTTAGACACTAGAAAAATCTTCTATGAAAATTTGATTAAAATCGGTTAAATAAAGTGATTATAATAAATTTTTAAAAAATTTAGTAAATGTTTTTGTCGGAAAGTTGGCAACACTGTATTTTGTTAAAATTACATAAATTATATGAATACTAGGAGAATCTTTGTGAAAATTTGAGTAAAATCGGTTTAATAACATGACTATAATAAAATTTTTAAAAAGTCCGTAATTTTGTTCTAGGAAAGTTGGTAACACTAGATATTAATAAAATTATATAATTAATGGGAGCATTAAGGAAATCTTTTCTGAAAATTTGATCAAAATCGGATAAATAATGTAGCCAGTATAAATTTTTAAAAACTTTAGTAATTTTTTTTTGGAAAGTTGGCATTACTGGAAAAAACCAAAACCACATGACCATCTTGGGCACTAGACAAATTTATCCTGAAAATTTCATTAAAATCGGTTGAACCGTCTAGGAGAAGTTGCAGCCACAATATTTTGACTTACGACCGGGCGAGCGAGCTGACGACGCACATCCATACACCCACATAAACTAAGTTCAGATTCCTCATCTAGAGGCTATATGAAGGATATACCAAACCCTATACTACTTTTTTATTGCAGTCAAAGTGGTAAAACTAAATCTTCAACATAAAATGACAATTAGTTATTTTCAACTTTATTCATGTGTTCCTAATACCAAGTGAAATTCTCAGACTTCATTGTGATCAGAAGAATGTAAAAATGGCAATACGTGTTTAAAACTAATTCATAGATTGCACAACTAGTATTTAAATTACAGTTTTCTTTTTTATCGACAGCACAATTCGATTTGCAAATAGTTCAAACATTATCATATAGATGACAATGTAAGATCATTGTTCGAAATAGTTGGCCAGTTGAATGTTGAATTTTCAAATATATATTGATTTTTATAGTAAGTAAAAACATTATTCTACATACAACATTTAGATTTGATTTTAAATAATAATCATGTAAAAAAAGTGACAAATTATATTTAAAGTAATTGTTTACATTGACGGTCCTCTAGGTAAAGTTCATTCAACTTTATTGACTATAGCTGCAGATTAAATACTTATCTTTTTATTTTTTGTTTTTTTATTTAAATTTTATTTAGAGAAATAGCTAGAACCTGGATCAAGTAGCAATTAAGGAAAAAATTGTAAAATTAAATACACAGGTATTTATTCTTCTTCTTATACTAGTAATTTTACACAAAATTCATCTGGCCAACTGGATTCGTGTCAGATTTTTATAAGTTAACCTCTAACACTATCAATTACAATATTTTTATATTTTACTTTTTATAAGAAGCTTTTTTTGGTAGAAAATTTAATTTTAATCATGAATAAGTTTATGCACCATTGTCAATTATGTATAAGTGACAAAAATGTATTCTTCACTATACTTGATCTGGATTCAGATGGCAAACGTTTTGTGGATAAATTGGAAGCAATTATGCCAGAAATTGTAAGAATGAAATGATTTGTTTTGATTGTAATATATATTATTGTTTCTGAATCTTTTACTTTTCTTATTTTAGGTAGATTGCAAGATCAAATTACCGAATTGTATTTGTACGATTTGCTCTGTTCGATTGAATGAAGCTTATAAATTTATAAAACAATGTATCGATTCTCAAATAATATTAAAACAACATTTAGATGAAACACTTTGTCGTTTATGTGCTGGTGGTGATAATATCAAATTTACTTTAACTACAATGGATTCGGATAATGTATTGTTATCATACAAATTGGAAACCATTGCATCAGAAATTGTAAGTAAAATACTAGCTTTAATCAGGTTCACGAAAAAAATTATATGCTTATTAATTGATAAGTAATTATTTATTATCAATTCCATAAGTTTTGAGAACAATCCATTTTTAACCTAACCTAATTTAGAGTATTTTAAATTTTAATGCCATTTTTGGTTTTGTTTAATTGAAATTTATATAAAACAAGTTGTAATTTGAATACATGTACATTTACAATAAAAATTACATAAAACAATTGTTTTATTAGATTTACTTATAATAAGTTTATTAGTTATTACAATTATGCTTTTGCTAAACTAAATTTTATTTCTGCAAGAGTCGTGGGAATAGTTATTATGAGGAAAATGTTGTTGTCTGTTGTGCCTGGGTTATTTTTAATCATTTGTTACTCTATAGCCAAGTAATGTACTCACCCAGCTTATAGTAGGATTACGAGGATTTAGATCATTCAATATTAGTTAAATATTATAGGGATTTGGTGTTATTAGTAGAAACAGTTTGCTCCCTTTATAATCCGGAGATTTTTTATTATATAGTATGTTTAATATGTAATTTTAATTTATATTTTTAGCTGGAATGTACTGAGAAGTTATCGGATTGTATTTGTTCAATTTGTTCGGTTCGATTAAATGAAACGTATAAATTTGTAGAAAAATGTTTCAAATCACAAGAAATTTTCAAGCGATATGCAAAACAACAATCGCAAAATAGTGAAGTTATGAAAAACAAAATGAAAGAAAAGACTATTGATGAAGAATACATTAAACTAGAATTGGAAACTGATAGAAACATTAAAGTTGAAGAAAGTTTAGAATCACAAAATAATACAAATTTTGAGTTTGTTTGTGTGAAAGAAGAAGCTATTAATGAAGAGAACATTGAAGTAGATTTGGAAAATAATACAAATATTAAATTTGAAGAAAGTTTGAAATCAGAATCTTGATTTACATTCAGAATTAATAATTAAGGAAGAATATTTGGATTTTGAGAATGAAACCGATATAAAACGTTGTCAAGCTAGTAGAGATTCGAAGAAAAATAATATTTTCAGCTCGGAAGAAAATGATGAATCTGTAAAGGAAAGAAAATCTCATAAATGTACATTATGTGAGAAAACTTTTACTCAGAGTGGACATTTAATAGTACATAATCGTACACATACAAATGAGAGGCCTTATAAATGCGAAATATGTGAGAAAACATTTACTCGCAGTGGAGATTTAACAAGGCATTTTCGTATACATACAAATGAGAAACCTTATAAATGCGAAATATGTGAGAAAACATTTATTCACAGTGGAAATTTAAAATCGCATATTCTTATACATACAAATGAGAGACCTTATAAATGCGAAATATGTGAGAAAACTTTTACTCAAAGAAAAAGCTTAAAAATACATATCCGTTCTCATTCAAATGAAAGACCTTATAAATGCGAAACATGTGCGAAAACTTTTACTGAAAGTGGACACTTAAAAACTCATATCCGTTCTCATACAAATGAGAGACCTTATAAATGCGACATATGTGAGAAAACTTTTACTCAAAGTTCAAACTTACGGAAACATATCCGATCTCATGTAAGGGAGAAACCTGTTGAACGCAAAATAGAAAACTTTTCCACAAAGTAGAAATTAAAAGAAAGATAATATTCTCGCAAAGCGAGAATGGAGCTAGTCGAATGTGGTTTGATTTTATAAGCTAGTTTTTCGACTAACCAAAATACAAGATTAGAAGTATATGGGTAAACCCATATATAGACCACTTTGACATTATCACATAAATGATAAGATAGAGGGATAAAAAAATTTTTTATCGAAAGTTGGCAACATTGTATTTTGCTAATATATAATATTATAGGCGCTAAGGGTATCTTCTGTAAAAATTTCATTAAAATCGGATAAATAATGCGGGCATAACAAATTTTTAGAAAATTATTTTTTTTTTCGGAAAGTTGGCAACATCGTAGTTTAATAAAATTATAATTTATGTGGGCACTAGGAGAAACTTTTCTGAAAATTTGATTAAAATCGGATAAATAATGTAGCCACAATAAATTTTTAATATTTTAGTAATTTTTTTCTTAATATGTTGGCAACACTGTATTTTGTTAAAATTGCATAATTTATGCGGGCACCAGGAGAATCTTTAGTGAAAATTTGATTAAAATTGGTTAAATAACGTGGTCATAATAAATTTTTAAAAATTTTAGTAATTTTTTTCTCAGAAAGTTGGCAGCACTGTACTTTGTTGAAATTATCTAATTTATATGGATACCAGAAAAATCTTTTGTGAAAATTTGAACAAAATCGGTTAAACAACATGGCCGTAATAAATTTTTAAAAATTTTAGTAATTTTTTTCTCGGAAAGTTGGCAACACTGCTATCTGAAAATTGAATTTAATTTTTTATTTGGTATGAACTATCTAATTGCCAAGTTTCAGCTTTCTACGAGCTCTCCTTTATACTTATAATTAACACTCATATTTATCGTATTTTTTGGACACGACCGGCCAGCCAGCCAGCCGTATTGACGATTTTATAAGCTAGTCTTTTCGACTAGCTAATATTCGTATTCATAGTGTAACGATTTTGTAGTTCTCTTTTTATTAATGATTATTTTTTAAATATTGTTATGCCCTATTCAGACTGCCGTTTCGCTAGCGAAATCAGTGTTATGTTTTAGCGCAGAACTAGTGGTTCTGAACCAAATCACATGTAAGCTTATGATCGCTGCCAAAGTCTGATCTGGCCAAAGTTTCTTAACTAAAATTTACTTATGTTTTAAAAACGGCCAATTAGATTTTACTAAAATGAGATGGCGTTGTATATCTGTTTTTATGAAAGAAACATTAAGTTTATAATATGTAAATGAACAGTTTGGAAGATAAAATTAATATTATTTTGAAAACGCGTATTTAATATAATAAAATAACATTTAGTTTAGACACATCAAAAGAAAAATTAGCGAAAATAAAGAAGATGGCGAATTCATCGTGTAAACTTGCAAAATTATATTTATGTTCTATACGATTCGAAATGTTCTGTTTCGTATTCGTATTTTTCAAATGATTGTACAGGTTTTATTTTGTATAATCATAAAATTTATGATTAATTTGTTGTGTTAAATATGTATAGGTCTGAAAAAGAATTTACATACATACAAACACAATCACGCCATATACCCAAAAGGGTGTGGCACAAACTCTTTCCATTATCCCGAAAGTGGTGAAACTTTTGTGCTTGTGCGTAAAATTAAAGCGGTACTCTGAATGACACTTTATGTACAATAATGTTTTTTAACAACATGAAATGACAATAAACTTTGCTTATACGTTCCTAATACAAATTGAAATTTTCAGTTTTCATTGTGACAAGAAGATAATAGTTTGTTGATATTCTAATCTAACGATGACGGCATTTGCCCAAATCAATTTTATATATTTTTTTTAATTTAGATTAATTATATTATTATTAAATATGTAAAATATATTAAATGTTATTTATAATAAAATTAAAGTAATAAATAAATCAATATTATTATATAATATGTATTCATAAGTTGTTTTAACTGTGTTTAGTAATATGAATAAAATATAGTTTTTTCAAGTGTATCTTAACATTAATATTACCTACTTTACCATATTACCAATGTAGAAAGAGGTTATTATATTATTAGTACAATAATGACATTTTTATGAAGCAGTTGATTATTACCTATGTACATCACTGGAGGCAGCATCAAACATAACTACAACATCAAGTGTATTTAATCCATGGACTAAATTAAGAGAGAAGACTAGTTTTGCTTATACCAGAGCGAAAGATCTAATGTGATTAATGCCCCTATTCTGATCATTAAATTTAGCTTAAATCTTTAAATTTAATGAACTTTAATTAAATTTCAATTCTGGTCACTACTTAAATACTTTAAGTGTAAAACTTTAACTTAAATTCTTTTAAATTTAAATGGATATCAGAGGTGCTTTAACTGCTAAATTTGAGGTTAGAATCGTAAAAATTAATAATAATATAGAAATGTTTGCAATTTTTAATATTTAAAAGATTTTGAAAAATATGAAATTAAATATATACATTGTCAATATAGAAATAAAATACTTCAAATGGTTAAATGTTCAGAATACTTTATTTAATTTCTTTAAGTTAAAGTCTCATTTAAGCTAAAGATCTTTAAATTTAAATCTGATGACCAGAATAGCAGCATTAATGTCAAAACCATCTACATATGTTTTCGGGAAACATAGTTGGTCATACATGCACTGGCTTGTAGTTTTAAACTTATGAAAATTTATAATTAATGATAATACATAGTTTTTCAAATATAAATTTTAATGGGCGTGTTGGGGAAGCGCATATTATAGCCTTTTTTTGTGTACATTGCATAAGCGCATCAAAATATGTTGAATAACGCATCACGATTATATTGAATAACATAACTAAACTAAACTAACCTAACCTACCCTAAATCAACATAATATTTTGATGCGCTCATTCAATGTTTTTATTTGCTCTTATTCAATGCTGATTTTTTGCGCTTATTCAACTTTTTTGGTACCCAAATGCGCTTTCTCCACTTTCCGATTTTAAATTATTTTAAATAAGTAACATATTTACAAAGAGAGAGAGAGAGAGAGAGAGAGAGAGAGAATAATATGTTTTATCTGTAATATTAATAAAATTGTAATAAAAATATATTTAAAATTTAATTAATATACTTTTCTGCATGTAAATCAATTACTAAAATTTTTTTGGAACCTTCCTAACGTCAAGAATTAGGTCTAAAGTTGTTAAGAAATTGACTGGAAAATGGCAGTAGCCGTGAAATTGGAACAAAAAATCAAACAAATGCTAATCGAATGTTACAATTTCACGGCTAATGGCATTTTCAGTCAATTTCTTAACAATTTTAGGGCTAATTCCTGATGTTGGGATAATTCCAAAAAAAATTTTGTTGATTGATTTACATGTAAAAAAGTGCTTCCTAAAACATTTATCCCAAAGTTTTTTTGTAAAATAATTTGGGAAGCAGGAAATCGCACATGTCTGATTTTACATGCTAAATCCCTATGTATACGACAGTCCAAGTTAACAAACGGTATATATATAGGTTATAAGTTTAGGTTATAGTAATTTTTTGTTTTGTTTTCTTTTGCTTAAATCGCCATTGATTTATTTTCGATGAATTAATTAAATCATTAGTTAATTATTTTTTTTAATGAAGAAAAATTCATTGACCTTGTCGGCTTTCAAACCCGGGACCTTTTGCTTTCGCGGTAACTGCGCTAATCAACTGCGTCACAAGAAAATTTTCTACATTGATTCTGTAAATTTCATAAAACTATTATGTAATTAAAATATTACATAAAATAAATTAGCAGATTTACATATTATTTTTTTTGTAGATTTTTACGAAATATTATTTATTTTTTCATATTTTGTTTATATTTGTATTTTCATATATTACTTGTTTAGTACTGAAATTGTAATTATATTATAATAGAATTTTTACAGAGTAATTTAAGTAATATTACAGATAATCTTCTCGTAATATGATAACTTTTGTAGAATTACATTTTATTAAATTACACAATATGACAAGGCATTTATGTTATCTTTGGCTTTTTATAGTAAAATTACATAATATATAAATTTTACAGTGTAGCAAATGTATACCATCAAAAACATTTATATAATTTGTTTTTAATCAAACGTTTATTAGACATGCGCTCAAAATGTCCGAACCGTTTTTACTGAATAACACCAAAAATTACAATTGTGATTTGTGATAAATAAAACTCCGCCTAAGTATATTTAACACAACAGTTTTATTAAGTATAAGTTATTAAAGTTATTATAATAAAATGTATTTAAAGTAAATATTTGCAATAATATGAAGTAATCCTATAAATTTAGTACGTTAAGAAAAATGTATAACTTAAATTACATAAAACAAGATTAGAAGTATATGGGTAAACCCATATATAGATCACTTCGACATTATCACATAAATGATAAGAAATAGGAATAAAAAAAATTTTCATCGAAAGTTGGCAACATTGTATTTTGCTAATATATAATATTATATGCGCTAAGGGTATCTTCTGTAAAATTTTTATTAAAATCTGATAAATAATGCGTGCATAACAAATTTTTAGAAAATTAATAAATTTTTTTCGGAAAGTTGGCAACACCGTATTTTAATACAATTATAATTTATGTGGGCACTAGGAAAAATTTTTCTGAAAATTTGATCAAAATCGAATAAATAATGTAGCCACAATGAATTTTTAAAAAAATTTGTGATTTTATTTTCGATAAGTTGGCAACACTGTATTTTGTTAAAATTGCATAATTTATTTAGGCACTAGGAGAGTCTTTTATGAAAATTTGATTAAAATCGGTTAAATAAAGTGATCGTAATAAATTTTTAAAAATTTTAGTAAATTTTTTTCTCGGAAAGTTGGCAACACTGTATTTTGTTAAAATTACATAAATTATATAATTACTAGGAGAATCTTTTGTGAAAATTTGAGTAAAATCGGTTAAATAACGTAGCCATAATATATTTTTAAAAACTTTAGTAATTTTTTTCTCGGCAACACTGGATATTAATAAAATTATATAATTAATGGGAGCATTAGGGATATCTTTTTTGAAAATCTTTTTTGATAATGTAACTATTCGTGAAATGCATAATTTTTAATTTTGTGAGAGCAGAAAAGTGCACGTATTTTCAATAAAAAGTAGTGGAATAGTATTAGTTTGAATATCTGATAAATTTCACTAAATTTGTAGGATTTCGATTTTTTTGCAAATGGCCTTAAATATCAAGAACCAATCAATTATAACTAAAAAATAGCATGTAAGGCTTCCAATGAATCACTTTAGAGATACAAATAGCGAAACAATGTTATTTGGCCATATAAATTGGCTTTACGATTTTTTATTTGTAGATTTTTACCACTTTGACTGCAAGGAAAAAGTGGTATAGCGTTTGATACGGTGTTGTACAGTTTTCATATATTCGCGCCAGATATGCGCGCCATGTTAGGTTAGCATGTATATAGTCAGTTAGTTAGCAGTAAGCAGTAGAGTGAGTCTACAGACAGCGAACCATTCGCATCGCATTCAGCCAGCACAGGCATACACGTGGCCTTGCTGTGCAAGCATTTGTAACACAACGCATTTCTTTGTATTATCATCGCATATTTTTTAAGTAAACATATTTTGTGTAAATACATATATACAGTCCACTCAGAACTATCGTTATTATTTCAATCAACACATTGTTCCTTCGACACAACATACAACTGTCGAATCAACACAAAGTGCATCGCATCGATCAAGCATATTTGATACACAATTCAATCATACATTCGTCCTTCGAGTCACATTCACATACATATTTCGGTTCACAACACATCACGATACATTTTGGTCTGATTCGAACAAGATTTGGACCACACACGACATTTTTGGATCCATTCGAGTCGGATCACCACATTTTTGATCATTCAAGTCAATCCATCACATTTTTGATCCATTCGAACCGGGTTGGACTAGCAAGAGGCAGTTTTGGTAGTAGCGAGACGCAGTTCAGGTATTCAGCAGAATATCAAATCGCATAAGGTTGAAATTCGCACAGCCCGGCAGCATACAACGCGGCGTACGAGTCATCGGCAACATACAACGGCGGCGCAGATCACATAGGTACGAGTCATCGGCGACACACAGGCGGCGGCGGTGTCGGCAACTTACACAGAGGTACACATTCCTTTATTTATAGTCACATTCTTTAGTAATTGAGCGGTTTCGAGTTTGAATTCGGGTTTTTATTTCTCATATGTGCAATTATGGCGGCAAAAAAGCAAACAAAGGAAGAATTACAGCATAAGCGTAACGTTATAAATACAAAGTTTGAACGGTTTCGTGACGTCATAAACTCAGTAGATAATGCAGATGATGTAACGTCAATCGAATGTCGGTTACAAAATATAAAAAGTGAGTATGAAAAATTCGACGAAATTCAAACAAGGTTAGAGTATCTTAACATAGATATTGACAAACGAGATGAGATTGAAAATTTATATTTTGAAATTGTAACAAAAGCAAAACAATTTTTGAATAAACACGCAAATAATGTAGTCAAATCGGTTAATGATGTGATAAACGTGCAGCAGGGTACAATTGCAAATTTACCAATTATAGGATTACCAAATTTCTTTGGAACAATTGAAACATGGACAAGTTTTTACGATATATTTAATTCAGTTGTACACAATCGCGCAGACTTAACAGACATTCAAAAATTTTTGTATTTGAAAACGTGTTGTAAACAAACAGCATCACGAATAATCGAATCACTTGAAGTTACAGCGGATAATTACAATGTTGCTATTGATTTGTTGAAAAATCGTTTTGAAAATAAACGCGCGTTAGTTAACTTTCACACAAATGGTTTATTGTCTAAATTACCGGAAGTAAAAAAAGATTCTTCTATATCAATACGTAATCTTTTAGATACAGTGTTTCAACATACAAGTTCATTAAAAAAATTGGGTTTACCAGTTGATACTTGGGACGCATTACTTGTTCCACTGATAGTAAAAAAATTAGATTATAGTACACAAAGAGAATGGGAAAACAAATTAGATGATGTATCAGTTCCAACACTAGAACAATTAAACAAATTTTTATCCAAAAAATGTTATACGTTAGAAGCTTTATCATTAGACAAAAACATTGAGTCATTCAAATCACATGCTCACAAATCTCACACACACGTACACGATGCAAAACAAACGCGTAATTTTAGTTCATCGACAGATAAGTTAATACAACAAACATATACAGCAATAGCAAATATCACATGTCCTTATTGTAAAAATGCACATTATATTTTTAAATGTGAACAATTTTTAAAACTAACATTAGACGACAAATATAGGGAAATTAGAAATTTAAGGTTATGTTCTAATTGCTTACGTTCGGGTCATTTTAAACGAGATTGCAATTCTAGAAATTGTAAAAAGTGTTCAGGTAAACATAATACAATATTGCATAACGAATTGAAAAAATCTGATAACGATTCAAAAAACTCAAATTTTAGCGCACAAGCTATTAATTCAAATAACACGTTCGAAACTAATTGTCATAGTTTGAATTCTTCTCATTTACCATTAAGCTATTCCACATTATTATCTAATAAAAACACACATGAAACAAATCAAGTATTGTTATCAACAGCGACGGTGTTAGTTCTAGATAAGTTAGGAAATAAACATAAATGTACAGCATTGCTAGATTCGGGTAGTCAATCAAATTTTATTACTCAAAATCTATGTGACAAATTGAAACTTTATTGTGAAGATGTACAAGTACAAATAGCGGGCATCAATAAAGCACTTTTCAATATCAAACAAAAAACAAATGTAACAGTATATTCGCGACAAAATGACTATTCTGTTGACTTATCATTTTTGATATTACCAGTTATCACATGTCAGTTACCGTTGGTAGGTTTCAATAAATCAGAGTTGAATATACCAAAAGAAATTATTTTGGCAGATGAAAATTTTAATATTCCAAAACAAATTGATATGCTCTTAGGCGCAACCATATTCTTTGAGTTGTTAAAGGGTGGAAAATTAAGATTAGAACAAAACATGCCTTTGTTGCAAGAAACATATTTTGGCTGGATTCTCACGGGTTCTTTAAATTTAAATATTAATATTGAAAAACAAGTTTGCAATTTATCTTCGATAGTTACAAACGAGCAATTGAATCAATCATTAATTAAGTTTTGGCAAACAGAAGAGTTACCTCACACTAAAACTCTTTCGGAAGCAGATCAGTATTGCGAATTACATTTCAAAGAAACGACAAGTAGGGACGCTAGTGGCAGGTTCGTAGTTCGTTTGCCTTTTGTTCAGGATACTAACAAATCTCTTGGCGAATCGCAAATAAACTGTACAAAACGTTTTAATTATTTAGAAAATCGATTAGATAAAGATATCGCACTAAAAAACGATTATTTAGAGTTTATGCGTGAATACGAATTACTAAATCACATGACAAACATTTCTGTATTGGATGAATATATGCCGAGCAATAACGCGTATTTTCTTCCTCATCACGCGGTTATCAAACAATCAAGTAGCACAACAAAATGTCGAGTAGTTTTTGACGCATCGGCAAAAACAAGTAACGGATATTCATTAAATGATTTATTACATAGTGGTCCAGTTATACAAGACGATCTATTCTCAATCGTTACTAGATTCAGGTTACGCAAGTACGTTTTAAATGGAGATATAAAAATGATGTTTAGGCAAATTTCAGTTCATGCTAGTGATCAAACATATCAGAAAATTCTTTGGCGTCAAAATCGTACACAACCAATCAAAATATTTGAACTAAATCGTTTAACATACGGTATGGCTAGCTCTCCATATTTAGCCACGCGATGTTTAAAAGAATTAGCTATTGAAAACGAACATAAATTTCCGCAGACTAGTAAGTTAATTAAAAATTCATTTTATATGGACGACTTTTTAGCTAGTTTTGATACAAAAAATGAAGTAATTCAAGTTTTTCACGAATTAACAGAAATATTACAAACAGCTGGATTTGAACTGAGAAAATGGTGTTCAAATGATTCATTTATTTTGAATTATATTACTAAACAAAATCCTCATGATAATAAATATGTTTTGATACAAGAAGATAAAGAGTTAAAAACGTTAGGGTTGATTTGGAATTCACATTCAGATCAATTGCAGTACAATGTTTCAATCACGACAAATCCAACGGAGGTTACGAAACGCAATGTATTATCAATAATAGCGCAAATATTCGATCCGTTAGGTTTGATAGGTCCGAGTATAATCATGGCAAAAATATTAATGCAGGTTTTGTGGAGATCAAAGGTAGATTGGGATGAGCAAATTCCAGAAAATTTGTTGGAATTTTGGTCAGAATTTATATCGCAATTTCACATGTTAAACAAAATAACTATTTCGAGACATATACTTTGCACAAATGCTATTTCCATTGAGATGCACGGATTCAGCGATGCATCAGAAAACGCATTTGGTTGTTGCATTTATCTCGTAACTGAAAATCAAAATGGAGAACGTTTTTCACAATTACTTTGCGCGAAATCAAAGGTCGCGCCATTAAAGAAAATTACCTTACCACGACTTGAATTATTAGCAGCACATTTATTAGCTAGATTAGCGAGTACGGTAATAAAAATCATTGATGTAAAATTAACAAAAACAATATTCTATTCCGATTCCACTATTGTACTTTCTTGGTTAAGGTTAGAACCGAATCAGTTAAAAACATTTGTAGGAAATCGTGTTGCGCAAATATTAGAATTAACAGATATAAACTGTTGGAAACATATTAAAGGTGAACAAAATCCAGCAGATATTATCTCACGCGGTTTAAAACCAGAGCAATTAAGTAAATCACGAATGTGGTGGAATGGTCCTACTTTTCTCGTAATGAATTCGATTAATGATGACAATGAGTTAGTCGACTTTAACAACACGTTATTACCAGATTTAAAAGAAACAAAATGTACTTTGATTACTACACAAGCAGTCAAGTCAAATTTGAATTTATTTGAAAATTACTCAAAATTAACTAAATTAAAAAATGTTGTAGGTTACATATATCGCTTTAAGAATCGAACGTTAAATAAACAAGTAAACGACACAATTCTTTTAAATACACACGAGCAAGAACATTCATTACAAATTCTTATAAAATTACATCAAAGAGAAAAATTCTCGGATGAAATAAACGCATTAAAAAACAAAGACAATTTGAACAAAAAAAGTAAAATTTTAAATTTACATCCATTTATTGATAACAATGGAATACTTCGTGTAGGCGGTCGTTTAGCTAACTCAGATTTAGATTTTAATCAGAAACATCCAATAATATTACACCACCAACACAAGCTCACCACACTCATAGTTGAACATGAACACTTAAAATATTTGCATGTGGGAACACAAAATTTATTGGCAATTATTCGTTTAAATTATTGGATAATTAATGGTAAAAATCTTGTAAAACGCTTAATACATAAGTGTGTCAAGTGTTTCAAAGCAAATCCAAAATCTTCTAAATTTTTAATGGGGCAACTTCCCAAAGCTCGCGTTCAGCTTGATCGGCCATTTTCAAATTGTGGCATAGATTACGCTGGTCCTATACTTATAAAAGTTAGTAACTTAAGAAAAGCAAAATTAGTCAAATCATATATTTGCATTATTGTTGACTTTGCAGTACGTGCAGTTCATATAGAGCTGGTTACAGATTTGACTACAGACAGTTTTCTCAATGCATTGAAACGGTTTATCGCGAGACGTGGAAAACCACGTAATATATACTCTGACAATGGTTTGAATTTTGTTGGAGCAAATAATCACTTTCACGAATTGTATGAACTCATTTCAAGTGAAACACATAATAACAAAGTATCAAATTTCTTAACAAATGACCAAATTAATTGGCATTTCATACCACCAAGGTCACCACATATGGGCGGTTATTGGGAGGCGGTAGTAAAATCAGTTAAATTTCATTTACGGCGTGTTCTTGGAGATTCGTATTGCACATATGAGGAATTTTATACCATTCTGGTTCAGATCGAGGCATGTCTCAATTCAAGACCATTGACACCTTTATCCCATGATCCAGAAGATTATACTCCATTGACCCCTGCTCATTTCCTTATTGGTGACTCATTGGCAACCTCACCACAACAAAATGTACTGGAAGTTCCGACAACACGACTTTCCAGATATCAACGCATGCAGCAACTTTTTCAACAATTCTGGAAACGTTGGTCGAGAGAATATCTCACCAGCTTACAACAGCGATCAAAGTGGCAGTGTAGTGAAACTAGTGTAAAAATTGGTTCTCTAGTGGTTTTAATCGAAGACAACATAACCCCCCTCAAGTGGCCCATGGCACGAATTGTAATGTTACATCCAGGAAACGATAACATAACTCGAGTTGTAACAGTTAAATTGGCTAGTGGTGCTACGTTCAAACGCGCTTTAAATAAAGTGTGTGTTTTACCCATTGAACAAGACCTAGATCATAAGATTAATAATATCTAATAATTATAAGTTTATTATGTATTCTTTACTATTGTTTATATTGTATATTTCAATCATTTGTTCTTATGTTGAAAGTCATGACCTTTCAAGGGCGGCGGCGTATGTACAGTTTTCATATATTCGCGCCAGATATGCGCGCCATGTTAGGTTAGCATGTATATAGTCAGTTAGTTAGCAGTAAGCAGTAGAGTGAGTCTACAGACAGCGAACCATTCGCATCGCATTCAGCCAGCACAGGCATACACGTGGCCTTGCTGTGCAAGCATTTGTAACACAACGCATTTCTTTGTATTATCATCGCATATTTTTTAAGTAAACATATTTTGTGTAAATACATATATACAGTCCACTCAGAACTATCGTTATTATTTCAATCAACACATTGTTCCTTCGACACAACATACAACTGTCGAATCAACACAAAGTGCATCGCATCGATCAAGCATATTTGATACACAATTCAATCATACATTCGTCCTTCGAGTCACATTCACATACATATTTCGGTTCACAACACATCACGATACATTTTGGTCTGATTCGAACAAGATTTGGACCACACACGACATTTTTGGATCCATTCGAGTCGGATCACCACATTTTTGATCATTCAAGTCAATCCATCACAGGTGTCTCTAACATTTTCAAAAAAAAAAAAAATTGTATAGAAATCCTTCATATAGACTCTAGATGACGAATCTGAACTTAGTTTATGTGGGTGTATGGATGTTCGTCGTCAGCTCGCTCGCTCGGTCGTAAGTCAAAATTTTGTGGCCGCAACTCCTCTTAGACGGTTCAACCGATTTTAATGAAATTTTCAGGATAAATTTGTCTAGTACCCAAAATGGTCATGTGGTTTTATTTTTTTCCAGTGATGACAACTTTCCGAGAAAAAAATTACTAAAATTTTTAAAAATTCATATTGGCTACGTTGTTTATCCGATTTTAATCAAATTTTTAGGAAAGATTTCCCTAATGCTCCCATTAATTACATAATTTTATTAATATTCAGTGTTGCCAACTTTCCGAGAAAAAAATTACTAAAGTTTTAAAAATTTTATTACGGCCATGTTATTTAACCGATTTTACTCAAATTTTCACAAAAGATTCTCCTAATATTCATATAATTTAGGTAATTTTAACAAAATTGTTGCCAACTTTCCGAGAAAAAAATTACTAAAATGTTTAAAAATTCATTATGACCATTTTATTTAACCGATTTTAATCAGATTTTTATAAAAGTTTCTCTTAGTTCCTAAATAAATTATGCAATTTTAACCAAATCCAGTGTTGCCAACTTGTCGAGAAAAAAAAATCACAATTTTTTTTTAAAATTCATTGTGGCTACATTATCTATTCGATTTTGATCAAATTTTCCAAAAAGTTGCAGTGTTGTCAACTTTCCGAAAAATGTCAAAGTGGTCTATATATGGGTTTACCCATATACTTCTAATCTTGTTAGGTAAAATGTAGGGTTTTTTTGCCAATAATAAATATACGATATATTCTTATAGGTACCACTCCTGGTACATTGTCACACTTATCCACACATTTTCTGTTAACTGCAGTCACAAACAACAAGTATATTGAGTCAAGTTTATATGCGCGGTAAATCCGGTATAAGTATTTATCGAAATTTGCATGTATTCAGAAAAAAATCGCGCTGAACGCAAAAGCAAACTTTCAGACTTCTCATATTCAATTTCGTGAACTATTTTGTATTTGAAAGCGAACGCAAACATCAAGAAGGTTAGGCAGAAAAAAAAATGTTAAATTTTGTTTCGTAGTGTTATATTAATACATATTAATAAAGAACTATAACCAACAGCCGTTTTATTTTAATTGAAATTGAATTACAGCCATATAAGTATTACATCATATAAGTAACAATAAACATAATTTAAAATAAATTGTAAAATTTACAAATTAATTGCTTCATAATTACTAGTAATATAATCTCAATCTTCTAAAAGTTAGGATAAAGGTATTCATCAAATTCGGTACAAACGCATTTGTGTTCTATACAAGAAGCTGGTGAACAGTGTTTTTTATGGCCGCATTGTCTCGAAGTGGTACAGTAACCAGTTACAGCTTCTGCAAATTGATAATTGTGGTCCGATCTATTCTCGTCGCAGACATTTTATCATAAATCGTAGATATCATCATCATCATCATCAATGCTTGGTCATGATGATACGTATCAAAAACAGGAAAAATTATTGAAAATTCTAAAATGTTTTTTAGAATTTTCAATAATTTTTTCTACTAAATCAGTATGAGATAGAGAAAAAACTTAATTAGGTATTATGTAGCTAATTTTTTTCTCTATTTGGCTGAATTTTTTCAGATTTTTCTGAAAAAAGTCTTATTTTGATAAAAATCTCTGAGAAATTTTCAAAAATTCAGTTTTTAATTTTTTTCTAATAAACGATGCGTTCTAGAAAAATGGTTTCTTCACTCAATTATAGTACTCGTTATTCCGCATTTTTCCATATTATGCATATTTTCCTATATCTCATGCTGGCAAATTAAAACTAAAACCAAATTCTAGAACTTTTTATTCCCTATCAAAAAGTTTTCTAAGTATTTCTCCGAATTTTACTTCAGAAAGAAGGATTCTGTATATTATCGATATTCCATGTTATTGTTCTATATCAACATGGCAAACGAATACCCTGTATATACATGTATTGTATTGTAAGTATTGTATTGCATTATTTTAGCATTATTCAAGATAATGTTAATACTATTGTAATTGTTAATAAATAAGACTGATTTTTTACATATTAAAATACCATTATTTTTAAGTTAAATGCATTTAATACATTTATGCTTTTTTTGGGTAAAATCTCATATTATTTTTTGTGTCATGTAAGTTTTCGGCACCATTTGGGGACCTCAGAAAATTGTGATACTTACAATAGTTTTAGGGGTTGGGCGAAAAATTTTTTTTTTAAAACCATCCTAATACAATATATATATATATATATATGTATATATTATATACATATGTTATTTTTGAAACTTATATTTTTTTTGGTTATGTTATTTATACATTTTTTTAATTATTTTTCAAGTCAAAATAAAATATAATTAATATGCTCAAAAACTTTATATTTTTTACTGCCTTGAAAATAAATCAAATAAAAGAAATATTATATTTTTTATGTACGTATACAGAGTGGTTGAAATTTAATTTTTAGCCGATATAACTTATTATTATTTGACTTTCAACATCAGCTAATAAAAGCTAATATCAAAAATGAAAAAATATAAAATAGAGCAATATTGTTAATTAGACAATTAAAAAACAGTTGTATCACTTAAAAATGAAATTTCAACTACCTGTATAAGCTTACAAAGGGGTATTTCTAGATTTACTGTTTTCATGTCAAAAAATACCTTTAAAAGAGTATTTATTATATCCTTCAAATGTAATTAAAAATTACACTTAAAAGATTATTCAATTGCTATAAAAAGGGTATTCATATTACGCAAAAAAATTAATTTAATTGCCTTAAAAAGAGTACATATTTTTTACCCTTTTCTGGAATGATAATAAAGTGCTCTTTTTGAATTTACCTAATTAAGATAATTATATTTACCCTTTTTTAGAGCAGGTAGATGAATTTGTGTATTTGGGTAGCTTGCTGTCTAGAAATGGCCGTTTTGATCGTGAAATTGAAAGGAGAGTAAATGCTGGTTGTAAGGTTTTGGTCTAGAAATGGCCGTTTTGATCGTGAAATTGAAAGGAAAGTAAATGCTGGTTTTAAGGTTTTGGTCTAGAAATGGCCGTTTTGATCGTGAAATTGAAAGGAAAGTAAATGCTGGTTTTAAGGTTTTGGGTGCTTTGAGAACTTTTGCTAGGAATGTAAATGTTTACAAAGAAGCCACCCAGTTTGAGTATATGCTATATACAATGCAGTTTTGGTGCCTTCGTTGATTTATGGTAGTGAATGTTGGGTTTGGTTGCAAAAGCATAAACGGAAAATGACTGCTGTGGAAATGAGATTTTTACGTGGGGTAGCTGGGTGTAAATAGGAGAGATCGGGTACGAAATAGATTAGTGTATGATGAGTGTAAAATTGAAAAAAAATGTAGCAAAAGTTGGTGTTAGTCAGTTAAGATGGTTCGGACATGTTGAGCGAATGCGTCTAATGAACGTTTGGTTAAAAAGATTTATTTGAATGATTTTGATGGTATACGTTTGCGTGGACGTCCGATGAGTAGTTGGAGTGGTATGATTGAGAGTGGCTTGCGTGAGCAAAAGTTTCCAAGTAGTAGGAATAAAAGAGCATGTATGAGAAGAATTATAAATGTGGATGAAGCGAAAGTTGCTTGTTTGGATAGGAATGTTTGGAGGCGACTGATTTCGGGATGATGAAGAGTTTGTGCCACACCTTTTTGGGTACATGGCGTGACTGTGTATGTATGTATGTATGTTTAGGGAATGGACTTATATAGACACTAATAAAGATATTTTTATTGAACAGTGTAATATTAGGTCGGTACGAAAGTTCTCAGGGTTTCAATAGGTAAAATTTAAAGTGGCATAACTTCTGTAATAATTACTCGATTTAATCGAAATAAGCGCCATTACAATCTGTACATTTTTGCCAACGTGCTACAAGTCTATTTATTCCATCATTATAAGAATTTGGTTTACGGGATTTGATGAAATCGACAAATGCTGTTTTTACCTGTGAGAAAGTTATCAAAGTGCTTGAAAAGGTGGTAGTCGGTTGGCGAGAGGTCTGGAGAGTATGGTGGGTGAGGCAAAACTTCGACGCTCAATTCATTTAATTTTCGGACGGTGATTTGTGAAATGTGACAATTTCTGTCGATCGTTCAAATCGTGGGGCACCCACTTTTCGAGTTTTTTTACTTTTCCAAGATGTTTTAAACCATCTAAAACTGCATGGTGACTGACTCCTAGTTTCTGTGCAATCCCTCGAGCTTTTCGCGATGGGTCAGCTTCCACCAGGGTCGAAATTTTTTAAACCATTGTTGCACGGTGCTTTTTCCAACGCTATTAGGGCCCCACACTTGGTTAATTTGGCGAGCTGTCTCGGCAGCGGATTGTCCCAATTTTAAGTTAAAATAAAAAATTGTACGAAATTGTTCCTCAAACATGCTGAATTAAGCTCACAAAAGTCACAAAATAGAATAACATAGAAAAAAACAAATTCCACTATCAGATAGAGGGAAAAGTTCTTTACAAGATAAGATGCCAAAACGCAAAATACGTTGAATATTTTATTCAGAAACAAATGAATAAAAAAAAGTAACAAGATAAACCCTGAGAACTTTCGTACCGACCTAATAAATTGTAAGCAAAAAGTTCTACAAAAATTTTCAATTTTTGTGAATCAAATGTTTTTTAAAATTATACTATATTTAAAAAATTTATTTATACGACTTGTATGAAACATACCTGTTACAAATAGAACGAAAATTATGCTCAAAATAAAAAACAGAAGTTTTGTCATGATTTCTTTCAGTTGTTTCTTCAGTGAAGTTTACTAATAAATTTAAATTTTTATTTTCAAATTTGAAAGTTTTATAGTAATTTTTTACAGGGTTCAATGTTCAAGGTTCAATGTTTAATCTCAAAAGTAACCAAATAATATTTTCATATTATCTCCATTTCAATATACTGAATATTAAGATAAAATTTTATGTGTTATACAGTATGTCTGTAAAAGTTGGGCAACAAAAGGGAAATTTTTTTATTATTGATTTTACTACAAAAAGTCATTTTTTATAAAACGTTTTGCTTGTTGAATAAATAAGTTTACTATCAGAAAATCTAAAATTAAATGTACAGAATGTTTCTAAATTAAGATAGCATGAACAAGAGAAGTACCATTTATTGCATTTTTTTTAGTTTAAATACAAAATTTCAATCAATTAAGAAAGTCAACAAAAATTATTCCAGAAGACTATTATTCTAGGATGCATCGTTTAGAAGAAAAAAATTAAATTAAATTTTTTTTAATTTTTGAAAGTAATGTAAAATTTTTTTTCAAAATAAGACTTTTTTTTTCGAAAATTTGCCCAAAAAACTCTGGAAAAATTCAGTGAAATAGAGAAAAAAATTAGCTACATAATAGCTAAGTAACTTTTTTTTCTAGCTCATTCTGGTTTGGCAGGAAAAATTATTGAAAATTATTAAATGGTACTTCTCTTGTTCATGTTATCTTAATTTAGGGACATTCTGTTCATTTAATCTTCAGATTTTCTGATGCTAAACTTATTTATTTAACAAGCAAAACTTTTGACAAAAAAATGACTTTTTGTCGAAAAATCAATATTAAAAAAATTTCTCATTTTTGGGCAAATTTTCGAAAAAAAAGTCTTATTTTGAAAAAAAATTCATAAATTACTTTCAAAAATTAAAAAAAAACTGTTTTTAATTTTTTTCTTCTAAACGATGCATCCTAGAATAATAGTTTTCTAGAATAATTTTTGTTGACTTTCTTAATTGATTGAAATTTTGTATTTAAACTAAAAAAAATGCAATAAATGGTACTTCTCTTGTTCATGTTATCTTAATTTAGGGACATTCTGTTCATTTAATCTCCAGATTTTCTGATGCTAAACTTATTTATTTAACAAGCAAAACTTTTGACAAAAAAATGACTTTTTGTCGAAAAATCAATATTAAAAAAATTTCTCATTTATTGCCAACTTTTACAGACATACTGTATATACATATTTTAATAAATATACACTTAAAATAAATACCGCACATAAATTTTAATTATCATAATCTATAAAAACTTGTCAAATAATTTATTTTTAATAAATACAGAATTACTCAAATATTAAAAAACCAAGATTAGAAGTATATGGGTAAACCCATATATGGACCACTTTGACATTTCTCGGAAAGTTGGCCGAACACACTGTATTTTAATAATATTATAATTTATGTGGGCACCAGGAAAAACTTTTTTGAAAATTTGATCACAATCGAATAAATAATGTAGCCAGAATAAATTTTTTTAAAATTTTGTGATTTTTTTCTCGATAAGTTGGCAACACTGTATTTTGTTGCAATTGCATAATTTATTTAGGCACTAAAAGAAACTTTCATGAAAATTTGATTAAAATCGGTTAAGTAAATAAAGTGGTCATAATAAATATTTTTAAATTTTAGTAATTTTTTTTTCGGAAAGTTGGCAACACTGTATTTTGTTAAAATGACATAAATTATATGAATACTAGAAAATTTTCTCAGAAAATTGGCAACACTGGATATTACTAAAATTACATAATTAATAGGAGCATCAGGGAAATATTTCCTGAAAATTTTATCAAAATCGGATAAATAACGTAACCAATATGAATTTTTAAAAACTTTAGTAATTTTTTTCTCGGAAAGTTGGCATCACTGGAAATAGGTTGAACCGTCTAGGAGGAGTTGCGGCCACAAAATTTTGACTTACGACCGACCGAGTGAGTGAGCGAGCTGACGACGCACATCCATACACCCACATAAACTAAGTTCGGATTCGTCATCTAGAATTCTAGAGGCTATATAAAGGATTTCTATACAATTTTTTTTTTTCAAAATGTTACAGACACCGTACCAAACGCTATACCACTTTTCCTTGCAGTAACAGTGGTAAAAGATTTCTCATTTGTTGCCAACCTTTACAGACATACTGTATATACATATTCTTATCAATATACACTTAAAATAAATACCGCACATAAATTTTAATTATCATTATCTATAAATTCTTGTCAAATAATTTATTTTTAATAAATACAGAAAAAACGGGGCTAGAAATCATTTAATGATTTAATGATTTATGTACCTGAGATGTTTCTAGTCTAATGTACCTGAGATTTATGACGTATGTGTATTATTAGAAATTATTTAGTATGGAATTTAGGAATATTTATGAGTGCAAAGAATTTATTACAGAAAATGTACCTATTATATATTGTACTATATATTATTATATACTATTATTATATACTATTATATATGTATACATATTTATTACCACTTTGACTGCAAAGAAAAAGTGGTATAGCGTTTAGTACGGTGTCTGTAACATTTTCAAAAAAAATAATTGTGTATAGAAATTTTTCATATAGTCCCTAGATGACGAATCTAAACTTAGTTTATGTGGGTGTATGGATGTGCGTCGTCAGCTCGCTCGTAAGTTAAAATTTTGTCGCCGCAACTCCTCCTAGACGGTTCAACCGATTTTGATGAAATTTTCTGGATAAATTTGTCTAGTGCCCAAGATGGTCATGTGGTTTTGGTTTTTTCTAGTAATGCCAACTTTCCGAGAAAAAATTACTAAAATTTTTAAAAATTTATACTGGCTACATCATTTACCCAATTTTGATCAAATTTTCAGAAAAGATTTTCTTAATGCTTTTATTAATTATAAAATTTTATTAATATTCAGTGTTGCCAACTTTCCTAAAAAAATTACTAAAGTTTTAAAAAAAATTTTAATCGGTTAAATAACCGATTTTACTCAAATTTTTACAAAAGATTCTCCTAGTAATCATATAATTTACGTAATTTTAACAAAATACAGTATTGCCAACTTATCGGGAATAAAAATCACAATTTTTATTCGATTTTGATCAAATTTTTGAGGAAAGATATTGTGTTCGTCCAACTGTCCGAGAAAAATCAAAGTGGTCTATATAAAAGTTTACCCATATTTACTTCTAATCTTGATTAATTATAATTTACATGGAAATGACATTACAGATAAAGATCAATAAATTGTATGACACATATAAAATTAAATATAATTTTTTATTTAAATCTAAATTAAAAGACGATTTAATAAATAATTCCTTTCGGATTTCTTTTTTAATGATGTCTCTCCATTATCTAATTTTTACCAAAATATTCTTTTCACAAACCATGAGCTAGAAAGCGTCGAAATTATCCCGATTTAAACAATTTCGCAATCTATTACATTTAAAATGTAGTTTAATTTTAACAAGATTAGAAGTATATGGGTAAAACTATGTATATAGACCACTTTGACATTTCTCGAAAAGTTGGCAACACACTGTATTTTAATAACATTATAATTTATGTGGGCACTAGGAGAAACTTTGAGCGAAAATTTAATTAAAAACGAATAAATAATGTAACCTCAATAAACTTTTTAAAAAAATTTATGTTTTTTTTTTCGATAAGTTGGCAACACTGTATTTTGTTAACACAACATAATTTATTTAGACAGTAGGAGAATCTTCTATGAAAATTTGATTAAAATCGGTTAAATAAAGTGATCATAATAAATTTTTAAAAAATTTAGTAAATTTTTTTCTCGGAAAGTTGGCAACACTGTATTTTTTAAAAATTACATAAATTATATGAATACTAGGAGAATCTTTTGTGAAAATTTGAGTAAAATCGGTTTAATAACATGACTATAATAAAGTTTTTAAAAATTCCGTAATTTTATTCTCGGAAAGTTGGTAACACTAGATATTAATAAAATTATATAATTAATGGGAGCATTAAAAAAGTTTTTTCTGAAAATTTGATCAAAATCGGATAAATAATGTAGCCAGTATAAATTTTTAAAAACTTTAGTAATATTTTTTCTCGGAAAGTTGGCATTACTGGAAAAAACCAAAACCACATGACCATCTTGGGCACTAGACAAATTTATCCGGAAAATTTCATTAAAATCGGTTGAACCGTCTAGGAGGAGTTACGGCCACAAAATTTTGACTTAAGACCAAGCGAGCGAGCTGACGACGCACATCCATACACCCACATAAACTAAGTTCAGATTCGTCATCTAGAGGCTATATGAAGGTTTTCTATATACAATTTTTTTTTTGAAATTGTTACAGACACCGTACCAAACGCTATACCACTTTTTCCTTGCAGTCAAAGTGGTAAAAATAAATCTTCAACATGAAGTGACAATAGTTTTTTTCAACTTTCTTCATGTTTTCCTAATACCAAGTGGAATTCTCAGACTTCATTGTGATCAGAAGAATGTAAAAATGGCAATACTTGTTTAAAATTAATTCATAGATTGCACTACTAGTATTCAAATTACAGTTTTCTTTTTTATCGACAGCAAAATTCAATTTGCAAATAGTTCAAACTTTACCATATAGATGACACTGTAAGATCATTGTTCAAAATAGTTGGCCAGTTGAATGTTGTGTTATAAATTTTTAAATACATATTGATTTTTATAGTAAGTAAAAAACATTATTCTACATACAACATTTAGATTTGATTTTAAATAATAATCATGTAAAAAAAAGTGACAAATTATATTTAAAGTAATTGTTTGCATTGACGGTCCTGTAGGTAAAGTTCATTCAACTTTATTGACTTTAGCTGCAGATTGATTATTTATCTTTCTATTTTTTTTTCTTTTATTTAAATTTTATTTAGACAAATCGCTAGAACCTAGATCAAGTAGCAATTAAGGCAAAAATTGTAAAATTAAATACGCAGTTATTTATTTTTTTTCTTATACTAGTAATTTTACACAAAATTCATCTGGCCAACTGGATTCGTGTCAGATTTTATAAGTTAACCTCTAATACTATCAATTACAATATTTTTATATTTTACTTATTATAAGAAGCTTTATCTGGTAGAAAATTTAATTTTAATCATGGATAGTTTTATGCAACAGTGCCGATTATGTACAAGTGATAAAAATGTATTGTTTACTATACTTAATCTGGATTCAGATGGCAAACGTTTCGTAGATAAATTGGAAGCAATTATGCCAGAAATTGTAAGAATGAAATAATTTGTTTTGATTGTAATATACATTATTGTTTCTGAATCTTTTACTTTTCGTATTTTAGGTTGATTGCAAGATCAAATTACCGAATGGTATTTGTACAATCTGCGCTGTTCGATTAAATGAAACGTATAAATTTGTAGAAAAATGATTTAAATCGCACGAAATTTTCAAGCGCTATGCAAAACAACAATCGCAAAATAATGAAGTTATGATAAACGAAATTAAAGAAGAGAATATCGATGAAGAATACATTAAACTAGAATTGAAAACTGATATAAACGTTCAAGTTGAAGAAAGTTTAGAATCACAAAATAATAGAAATTTTGATGTTGTTTGTATGAAAGAAAAACCTATTACTGAAGAACACATTCAAGTAGATTTGGAAAATGATACAAATATTAAATTTGAAGAAAGTTTGAAATCAGAATCTTTAGATTTACATTCAGAATTAATAATTAAGGAAGAATATTCTGATTTTGAGAATGAAACCGATATAAAACGTTGTCAAGCTGGTAGAGATTCGAAGAAAAATAATATTTTCAGTCCGAAAGAAAATGATGAATCTGTAAAGAAAAGAAAATCTAATAAATGTACATTATGTGAGAAAACTTTTACTGATAGTGGAAAATTAAGGAAACATATCTGTTCTCATACAAAGGAGAAACCTTATAAATGCGAAATATGTGAGAAAACTTTTACTCAAAGAGGAAGCTTAAAAATACATATCCGTTCTCATACAAATGAGAGACCTTATAAATGCAAAATATGTGACAAAGCATTTACTCGAAGTGGATCTTTAAGAAAACATATCCGTACTCATACAAATGAGAGACCTTATAAATGTGAAATATGTCAGAAAACTTTTACTGAAAATGGAACCTTAAAAAAACATATTCGTTCTCATACAAATGAAAGACCTTATAAATGCGAAATATGTGAGAGGACTTTTACTGTAAGTGGAAGCTTAAGTAGACATATCCGTTCTCATACAAAAGAGAGACCTTATAAATGCGAAATATGTGAGAAAACTTTTAGTCAAAGTGTACATTTAAAAGAACATATTCGTATACATACATATGAGAGACCTTATAAATGCAAAATATGTAAAAAAGCATTTACTCAAAATGGAACTTTAAACGCTCATATCCGTTCGCATACAAATGAGAGACCTTATAAATGCGAAATATGTGAGAAAACATTTACTCAAAGTGGAGCTTTAAGAATACATATCCGTTCTCATACAAATGAGAGACCTTATAAATGCAAAAATGTGTGAGAAAGCTTTTATTAGTAGTGACATTTGAAAGAGACATATCCGTTCTCATGCAAAGACGACACCTGAAGAATGCGAAATAGGAAACTTTTGCAGAGAGTAGAAATAAAAAAAAAACATATTCGTATTCATAGCGTAATTTGTTAATTTTTGTAGTTTTCTTTTTATTAATGATTAATCTTTAAATATTGTTAAATCTCATTCAGACTGGTCTTTGTTATATTGCAGAACTAGTGGTTCTGAACCAAACAACAAGTGAGCTTATAGGAATACATTGCGAATGGACGGATTTAGTTTCATTAGCAAACTTTGTTTTATCGCAGCCAAAGTCTGAGCTAACCCAGGTTTCTAACAAAAATTCACTTATGATTTAAGAATGGCCAATCAGATTTCAGTAACGTGAGATAGCGATGTATATTTGTTTTTATGAAAGAAACGTTAAATTTGTAATATGTAAATGAGCAATTTAGAAAATAAAATTAATATTATTTTGAAAAGGCGTATTTAATATACTAAAATAAAATTTATTTTAGAAACAGGAGAAAAATTTTCGAAAATATAGAAGATGATAAATTTATCGTATAAACTTACAAAATTATATTTATGTAGTATACAATTCGAAATGTTCTGTTTCGCATTCGTATTTTTGAAATTATTGTACAGATCTTATTTTGTATAATCATAAATTCTTCTTTAAACATATTTAACGCAAAACAATTTAAACTGTAAAAAAAAACTGTACAGAATGTAATCAAAAACTGTTTAGAATGTAAACAACGTAAACAGTAAAGTCAAAAATGATTTTCAACAACATTTAAATTGTCATCACTGCGTAGGCGTAACTGAAAATTGATCAAGACAGACAGGCAATGTAAATGATCAAGTTTTATCGCTGCGTTAAATCGTGAAACTAAAACTAAATCGTAAAACTGTTTTGGCAGCATGATTATTATCCTAAACAAAATTTAAATGTTAAGGCTCATTCAAACGGGCGTTTTAGCACAGGAAATTGAGCAATCCGAACATTTAACACATTTTTAGTTTTTACACTAAGTCCAACTCTTGTACTTGTGCAAAAAACGACAGTCTGATTGAGACTTTCTGTACAATGATAATTTTTAATTTCTATAAAAATCAACATGTATTTGGAAATTTATAACATTTATAATACATTCTGAAATTTTCAGTCTTTATTGTGACAAGAAGATAACAGTTTGTTGATATTGTAATGTAAAAATGACAGCATTTGCCTAAATCAATTGTATGTATTTTTTTAAATTTATATTAATTTTATTATTATTAAATATGTAAAATATATTAAATGTTATTTATAATGAAATTTAAATTAATAAATAAATCAATATTATTTTGTAATATGTATTGATAAGTTGTTTTAACTTTATTTAATAACATGAATAAAATATTTTTCTTTAAGCCTATCATAGGATCTATAAAAGTTAAGGTTCAGTTTTTGGGGCATTGATCAGCTAAGTAATGTTCCTTTATAATTAGTAAAATATTTATAGTTTATGTAATGTAGATTGTACAAATTTATGAAAATCATACATTTTCATACGTATTATACTCAATTAATACTCTATTAATACTCAATTTCAATATAGATACAATTGTTAAATTATTGATTTTTAAATGTACCATTTTTATATAATGATGTCAATTTCGTTCTGTTTTAAAAGTTATGGATTGAGTTAGATTATGAATTCATAATTTAAAATAATGAACTTTAATTATTGAACTTTATAATCAGCAGCGGTAGTTGTAGTCGATTCAATATGCGATTATCTGATAATGAATAAATATTTGAATTATAGATTTTGCGTATAGTTTTATTCATTAATATATTGATAATATATTTTTGGTCTAGTAGATTGTTGCCAAATTCCAAATTGCAATCCTAAATTCTTGTTCTCTAGCTTTACGTAATGCGATTAATAGATCCTTTTTTTTTTCTTTCTAATAATTTTGAATTTGTACTATTATATTCTTCTAGAACGCTCAAAAATATGGGGTACATTTCTGTATCTGAAAGGTAAGTTGTTAAATGCCATACATTACTATAATTATGTTCCGCTAATGGTTCAATAAAATATTTTGAAGACGACAGAAATGTAACAACTAATTTGTCTTAAGCAAATTTGGTGGGTGGTTTGTTTGTCGTTTTGTATTAAAAAATATATCTTTTTTGTATTTATTAAATACGTGGTACCAGACAAATATATGAATATATCTTTGTTTTTCTATTGATATCTGTTTATAAGCACAGCTATTAGGTATTTAGAAAAATACTTTTTAAAACATTTCCAATGGCTAATATATTTGAATTCGTACACAGAGAAAAACAGATTGCTATGCACGTTTTGCTTATAAAAGCAACATTTTATTATGCAATAATATCAGCTTTGTTAATATAAAAATATTAGATATTAGGTGAAATTATATATTTTATATTTAACCTCATATATTAAAACAAGCTTTGTGTATATTGAAAATAGTAAAATAGATATCGACAGGATATATGAATAATTTTAAATGCTATATATATATATATATATATATATTCATGATAAAAATCTACAAGACATTTTAAAATACCATATTGCCACGAATGTAATGTATACATATATAATTTGTACTGAACAAAATTATTGCAACAGTTGATATTTAGAACGTCAACTAAGTAAAAAAATATCTATTAAATATTCAATTAAAATGACAGACGAATAAAGTAAAAATGTTTTAAAATTGTTTTTAAAATTTGTATTATTTGCTCTGATGCAAAACGTAATACTAAAATTGAATAAGTGCAATGATTATCACTTATTTTATTTGCATTTTTTCTTTATTAGAAGAAAATGCTATGATATATTTTAACAAAAAATAGAAGTTATCTATGTGCAAAGAAATTGATCTTGTTTGATCTACAAACTACTTAAAAATATCAGTAATCATCGTGATATTTACTTTTTATTTAGGATGAGGTTATTTATACATACGGTATGTATACGCAATTGGCTATTTATACATACAGTTTGTATACGAAATTGGCTAGTTATACATACAGTATGTATACGCAATTGGCTATTTATACATACAGTATGTATACGAAATTGGCTATTTATACATATAGTATGTATACGCAATTTACTATTTATACATACAGTATGTGTATACAACTGGCTATTTATACATACGATATGTATTTGCAATTGGCTATTTATACATACTTTAAGTATATGCAATTTGCTATTTACAGATGTACATATACTGATTGTTTGTGCTATTATTACAACTAATATTTTGATAATAACTACACAATTATAAATAATTATAGTTTTATTTATTAAAATTTATTTACAATATTGTTCAATAAAGTAATACATATACTATAAAGTATCATTAAATCAGAGAAATAAATATAAAGTAAAATAAATATAAATAAAAATAAAGTAAAATAAATATATTATTTTTTATTCTGTATTTCAATTTTTTTTTTTTGTAAAAAGTGGTCTGCTTAGTCTTTCTCTTTGGAAGTCCTTTGGATTTAATTTTGGATGAGGCTATTTATACATAAGGTATGTATACGCAATTGGCTATTTATACATACTAAAGAAAAAAAACCTAAACCAACCTACTAACCTAACCTACCCTAAATAGCCAATTGCGTAATAATACTGTATGTATAAATAGCCAATTGCGTATACATACCGTATGTATAAATAGCCACTTTCTATAACTGAACTCTTATCAAGCTACTACACCTACAAAATGAATATAATTGCAGGGCAGTCGGCACTCATAGCTACTTTACTGTGCCCAGCGGAAAAGTTCATTTTAATACAATATTACAGGGGTGTTAGGTTTAGCTGAATGCGTGATTTTGGCGGTTTTAGCGTTGCTAACTTGTACACATGCGTATGTATAAATAGCCAATTGCGTATACATACTGTATGTATAAATAGCCAATTGCGTATACATACCGTATGTATAAATAGCCAATTGCGTATACATACCGTATGTATATATAGCCAATTGCGTATACATACCGTAGGTATAAATAGCCAATTGCGTATACATACCTTAGGTATATAAATAGCCACTTTCTTAATAGTTAACAATGTGATCAAGTCATACATTAGTTAATCAATCAATCTACGGTTTATGTACCTCTACACTGTAAAAAAAAATTACAATAATAATTATTGGACACTTTGTTGCCAACGATAATCATTGTAAATTTACAAAAAAAAATGTATTTTTACAAAAATTATTTTTATATGTAAAATTACAATTAAAATATGTAACACATTCTAATATTACATTTGCTAAGTAAATTTACATAACTACTTGTAATATTTCCACTTTTTAAAGTAATTATTACATTTGTGAATGTAAATATTACATTTATGCGTACATTAATAAATGTAACAATTACATTTACTGTTGTAAATATTACATTTTTATTAATATAAATATTACATTTAATAATGTAATTATAATATATTTACTAATGTCATTATTACATTTATAATTTTTTACATTTTTATATAAAAATATTTGTATAATTACATAAAATTCAAATAATATTAGAAAATTTCTGTACTATTTACAGATTTTAGTAAATATGAAAAAAAAAAAATTACAGTGATATTCATTTTAAAATTACCATGATTATTATTGTAAATTTACACCGATTTTTTACAGTGTAGTTCAAATTACTTGTAACGTATATGTTCAATAATTTTCCGTTATTATTTCTTTTCAGGTGACAATCTTAATTAATAACGCTTGCGTTGTATCGGGTCAATTACTTTTGGACATCCCTGATGAAATGATATAGCGAACATTTGATGTCAATATTTTGGCACATTTTTGGGTAAGAACAGTATTAGTGCGGGTGCCTACGTTGATGTATGGTAGTTGAGTGACTGCAGAGAAGCATAAAAGGACAAGGTGATTGCTGTGGAAATACATATATGTAAGTTGTTGCGTGGTATGTTTCGGTAGAAGAGATATTGGCTAGGATGAGTAGTTGGAGTGGTATGATTGAGAGAGTGGCTTGCTTGCAGCGAAAGTTTCCAAGTAGAAGGAATAGAAGTGAGTGAGAATGTATGAGAGGAGGAATTATGAATGTGGATGAAGCGAAAGTTGCTTGTGCTGGATAGGAATAATAGGAATATGTTTGGAGGCGACTGATTTCTCGGGATGATAAAAAGAGTTTGTGCCACACCCTTTTGGGTACATGGCGTGATTGTGTATGTATGTATAAAGATTGCAAATTGTTGTTGCAAAAGTTGGTGTTAGTCAGTTAAGATGGTTCCGGCTATTTTAAGCGAATGTATATGTCTGTGTGTGTGGATGTCTGATGAGTAAATCGAGTGGCTTGAGTGAGCAAATATTTCCAAATCGTAAAAGTAAAAGAGCATAATATATACATACATACATACATACACAATCACGTCATGTACCCAACCAGAGTGTGGCACAAACTCTTTTTATCATCCCGAGAAATCAGTCGCCTCCAAACATATTCCTATTATTCCTATCCAGCACAAGCAACTTTTGTAATTTCATCCACATTCATAATTCCACTCTCATCGCATGCTCACTTCTATTTCTACTACTTGGAAACTTTCGCTCACGCAAGCCACTTTCTCAATCATACCACTCCAACTACTCATCGGACTGATTTACTGAGCAAACGTATACCATCAAAATCATTTAAATAAATTTTTTTAACAGCAAACGTTGATTAGACAAATTTGCTCAACATGGCTCCGAACCATTTTAACTGACTAACACCAACTTTTGCTACAACAATTTTTCGCAATTCCACACTCATCATACACTAATCGTATTTCGTAGCCCCGATCTCTCCTATAGTTACACCCAGCTACCCCACGTAAAAATCTCATTTCCACAGCAGTCATTTTCCGCTTTTATGTTTTTGCAACCCAACATTCACTACCATACATCAATGTAGGCACCAAAATTGCATTGTATAAAGAGCATATATGAGATATATAATAAATGTGGATCAAGCTAAAATTACTTGTCTAGATAAGAATATTTGGAGGAAAACAGGGCTGGACTAGATAAAAAATAAGGCCCGGGGAAAGTTGCAGGATAGACCCCCACTTTTGTTTTTATATTTTTTTATTCTAATAAACATGGAAATGACATTAGAGAAAAATAAAAATAAATTATAACAAGATTAGAAGTATATGGGTAAACCCATATATATATATATATATATATATATATATATATATATATATGTGGGCACTAGGAGAAACTTTTCGGCAAATTTAATTAAAATCGAATAAATAATGTAGCCAAAATAAATTTTTTTAAATATTTGTGAGATTTTTCTCGATAAGTTGGCAACACTGTATTTTGTTAAAATTGCATAATTTATTTAGGCACTAGGAGAATCTTTTATGAAAATTTGATTAAAATCGGATAAATAAAGTGATCATAATAAATTTTTAAAAATTTTTAGTAAATTTTTTCTCGGAAAGTTGGCAACACTGTATTTGGTTAAAATTACATAAATAATATGATTGCCACGAGAATCTTTTGTGAAAATTTGAGTAAAATCGGTGAAATAACATGGCCATAATATATTTTTAAAAACTTTAGTAATTTTTTTCTCGGAAAGATAGCATTACTGGAAAAAAACCAAAACCACATGACTATCTTGGGCACTAGACAAATTTATCCTGGAAATTTCATTAAAATCGGTTGAACCGTCTATTATAAACTTATAAACTAAGTTCAGATTCGTCATCTAGAGGCTATACGAAAAATTTCTATACACAAAATTTGTTTTTTTGCTAATGTTTCAGACACCGTACCAAACGCTATACCACTTTTCTTTGCAGTCAAACTGGTAAATAAAAAGACTCATATATAATTAAATATAATTCTTAATTTAAATCTAAGTTAAAGGACCATTTAATAAATGATTCTTTTCGGAAATTTTGTTCAAAATATCATTCTCGCATGACATAAGCATTAAAACCTTCATGTTTGCTGTTAAATAGATTTATTTGAATGATTTTGATGGTATACGATTGCAGGTGGACGTCCGATGAGTAGTTGGAGTGGTATGATTGAGAGAGTGGCTTGCTTGCAGCGAAAGTTTCCAAGTAGTAGGAATAAAAGAGCATGTATGAGAGGAGGAATTATGAATGTGGATAAAATTGCAAAAGTTGCTTGTGTTGGATAGGAATATGTTTGGAGGCGACTGATTTCGGAATGATGAAAAGAGTTTGTGCCACACCCTTTTGGATACATGGCGTGATTGTGTATGTATGTCCATGATGCAACCAAAGTTTCCTCTAAGCTGCGCGGGTGCGTGGCCGCGCACTAATTTTTCGAAAGTTGTGCAGCCGTTTTTGTATTTTGCGCACAATGGGCTTGTTCACCATTTTTTTGTGGTTTACTTCGCTATTATAAACATACACTTAGCTTGATTTAATCTATGATTTAATGGTAAAATATAAAATATATATAATTGCATCTAATATCTAATATTTTCATATTGACAAAACTGATATTATTGCATAATAAAATGTTGCTATTATAAAAAATCTTAGCAATACGTGCATAGCACTCTGTTTTTCTCTGTGTATAAATTAATAGTATATTATCCGTTGGAAATGCTTTAAAAAGTATTTTTCTAAATATCTAACAGATTCTTGTAGCAATGTTTATGAACAGAAATCAATAGAAAAACAAACAAAGACATACTCATACATTTTTATGATACCACGTATTTTCGGAATACAAAAAAGATATATTCTTTAAATCAACAGGACGAAGTATTTTATTGAAGCACTAGCGGAACATAATTATAGTAATGTATGGCATTTAACAACTTACCTTTCAGATATGTACTCCATCTGTTTGAGCGTTCTAGAAAACTATAACAGTACAAATTCAAAATTATTGGAAAGGAAAAAAAAAGGGGACGGTTAATCGCATTACGTAAAGCTGGAGAACAAGAATTTAGAATTTTGCAATTTGGGATTTAGCAATGAAGTACTAGGTTAAGAAAATATTATTACTTAATATATGTATTCATTTAAATATGTATTCATTTTCTTCATTATTAGATAATTACATATTAAATCAACTACCGCTGCATGATCATAAAGCTTAGTTAAGAAACCTTCGCCAGGTCAGACTTTGGCTACGATGAAACAAAATTTGCTAATGAAACTACATAAATCCGTCCATTCGCAATGTATTCATATAAGCTCAAATGTAGTTCGGTTCAGAACCACTAGTTGTGCACTAAAACATAAAACTGATTTTGCTAGCGAAAGAGCAGTCCGAATAAAGCTTAACTATATTTAAAAACTAAAATCATTAATAAAAAGGAAACTACAAAAATTAAATCGTTACACTATGAATACGAATATGTTTCTTTTTAATTTCTACTCTGAGGAAAAGTTTTCTATTTCGCATTCATCAAGTTTCTCTTTTGCATGAGAACGGATATGTCTTTTTAAGCTTCTATTTTCGGTAAAAGTTCTCTCACATATTTCGCACTTATAAGGTTTCTCCTTTGTATGAGAACGGATATGTATTTTTAAGCTTTCTCTTCGAGTAAAAGTTTTCTCACATATTTCGCATTTATAGGGTTTCTCCTTTGTATGTGTACGAATATGCACTTTCAAATGTCCACTGGTAATAAAAGTTGTCTCACATATTTCACATTTATAAGGTCTCTCATTTGTATGAGAACGGATATGTCGTTTCAAGTTTCCTCTTTTAGTAAAAGTTTTCTCACATATTTCGCATTTATAAGGTCTCACATTTGTATGTATACGAATATGATCTTTTAAATGTACACTTTGAGTAAAAGTTTTCTCACATATTTCGCATTTATAAGGTGTCTCATTTGTATGAGAACGGATATGCGCTTTCAAATGTCTACTTTGCGAAAATTCTTTTTTACATATTTTGCATTTATAAAGTCTTTCAGTTGTATGAGAACGGATATGACGTTTTAAGTTTCCACTTTCAGTAAAAGTTGTCTCACATATTTCGCACTTATAAGGTCTCTTATTTGTATGAGAACGGATATGACGTTTTAAGTTTCCACTTTCAGTAAAAGTTGTCTCACATATTTCGCACTTATAAGGTCTCTCATTTGTATGTGAACGGATATGTCTTTTTAAGCTTCCTCTTTGAGTAAAAGTTTTCTCACATATTTCGCATTTATAAGGTCTCTCATTTGTATGTATACGAATATGCGCATTTAAATTTGCACTTCCTTTAAAAGTTTTCTCACATATTTCACATTTATAAGGTTTCTCATTTGTATGTACACGAATATGCAATTTTAAATTTCCACTCCGAGAGAAAGTTTTCTCACATATTTCACATTTATAAGGTCTCTCATTTGTATGTGTACGAATATGCAATTTTAAATTTCCTCTTTGCGGAAAAGTTTTCTCACATATTTCGCATTTATAAGGCCTCTCATTTGTATGTATACGAATATGCCTTTTTAAACTTCCATTATGAGTAAGAGTTTTTTCACATGATGTACATTTATAAGATTTGTTTTTCATTACATATTCATCATTTTCATTCGAATTTCTACTAGCTTGACAACGTTTTATATCGGTTTCATTCTCAAAATCAGAATATTCTTCCTTAATTATTAATTCTGAATGTAAATCTAAAGATTCTGATTTCAAACTTTCTTCCAATTTAATATTTGTATCATTTTCCAAATCCTCAATGTATTCTTCTTTAATCACTTCTTCTTTCATACAAACAGCATCACAAATTGTATTATTTTGTGATTCTAAACTATCTTCAACTTTAATGTTTCTATCAGTTTCCAATTCTAGTTTAATGTATTCTTCATCAATATTCTCTTCTTTAATTTCGTTTTTCATAACTTCACTATTTTGCGATTGTTGTTTTGCATATCGCTTGAAAATTTCTTGCGATTTAAAATATTTTTCTACAAATTTATACGTTTCATTTAATCGAACCGAACAAATTGAGCAAATAGAATCCGATAACGTCCCAGTACATTCCAGCTAAAAATATAAATTAATATTACATATTAAAGATACTATATAATAAAAATCTGAGGATTATAAAGGGAGCATAATAAAAACTGTTTCTACTAATAACACCAAATCCCTATGATATTTAACTAATATTTAAATGATCTAAATCGTAGTAATCCTACTATAAGCTGGATGTATTCATATTACAACTTGTTTTATATAAATTTCAATTAAACAAAATCAACAAAGGTATTTCAATTTAAAATATTCTAAATTAGGTTAGATTAATTGTTGTCTGTTCTCAAAACTTATAGAAGAAACAATAAATAAATGATTATTTATCAATTTATAAGCATATAATTTATTTTCGTGGACCTGATTAAAGCTAGTATTTTACTTACAATTTCCGATGCAATGGTTTCCAATTTGTATGATAACAAAACGTTATCCGTATCCATTGTAGTTAAAGTAAATGTTATATTATCACGATCAGCACATAATCGACAAAGTGTTTCATTTAAATGTTGTTTTAATATTATTTGAGAATCGAAACACTGTTTTATAAATTTATAAGCATCATTCAATCGAACAGCGCAAATTGTACAAATACCATTCGGTAATTTGATCTTGCAATCAACCTAAAATAAGAAAAGTAAAACATTCAGAAACAATAAAGTATATTACAATCAAAACAAATTATTTCATTCTTACAATTTCTGGCATAATTGCTTCCAATTTATCCACAAAACGTTTGCCATCTGAATCCAGATCAAGTATAGTGAACAATACATTTTTATCACTTGTACATAATCGGCACTGTTGCATAAAACTATCCATGATTAAAATTAAATTTTCTACCAGATAAAGCTTCTTATAATAAGTAAAATATAAAAATATTGTAATTGATAGTATTAGAGGTTAACTTATAAAAATCTGACACGAATCCAGTTGGCCAGATGAATTTTGTGTAAAATTACTAGTATAAGAAGAAGAATAAATAGCTGCGTATTTAATTTTACAATTTTTTCCTTAATTGCTACTTTATCCAGGTTCTAGCGATTTGTCTAAATAAAATTTAAATAAAAGAAAAAAAATAGAAAGATAAGTAATCAATCTGCAGCTAAAGTCAATAAAGTTGAATGAACTTTACTTACAGGACTGTCAATGTAAACAATTACTTTAAATATAATTTGTCACTTTTTTTTACAAGATTATTATTTAAAATCAAATCTAAATGTTGTATGTAGAATAATGTATTTTACTTACTATAAAAATCAATATGTATTTGAAAATTTATAACACAACATTCAACTGGCCAACTATTTCAAACAATAATTTTACAGTGTCATCTATACGGTAATGTTTGAATTAATTGCAAATCTAAATATTCTGTCGATAAAAAAGAAAACTGTAATTTGATTACTGGTAGTGCTATCTATATGTTAATGTTTAAACTATTTGCAAATCAAATTGTGCTGTCGATAAAAAAGAAAACTGTAATTTGATTACTAGTAGTGCAGTCTATGGACTATTTTTAAACAAGTATTGCCTTTTTTACATTCTTCTAATCACAACGAAGTCTGAGAATTCCACTTGGTATTAGGAACACATGAATAAAGTTGAAAATAATATATAAATTAGTATAAAATTGGTTGTTTACACGGTCAAATTGCAATAAAAATGTATCGTCTTATAAACCGTGATGGCCCTTTGGAAATATTTTCTTTAGTGATGCAATGGACTAAAAAGCCGGATAACAAATAATTAGCCATATTAGAATGCCGGATATCGGATTATCATAAATGATATTAAATTTTATTTAGAAATGTAAATGTTTCCAAAGAAGCCCGTTTGAGTATATACAATGCAGTTTTGGTGCCTACGTTGCGATGTATAGGGTAGTGAATGTTGGATTTGGTTGCAAAAGCATAAACGGAAAATGACTGCTGTGCGAAATGAGATATTTACGTATGGGGTAGCTGGGTGTAACTATAGGAGAGATCGGGTACGAAATACGATTAGTGTATGATGAGTGTGAAATTGAAAAAAATTTTGTAGCAAAAGTTGGTGTTAGTCAGTTAAGATGGTTCGGGTATGTTGAGCAAATGCGTCTAATGAACGTTTGCTGTTCAAAAGATTTATTTAAATGATTTTGATGGTATAGGTTTGCCCAGTGGATCAGTCCGATGAGTAGTTGGAGTGGCATGATTAAGAGAGTGGCTTGCGTGAGCAAAAATTTCCAAGTAGTAGGAATAAAAGAATTATAAATGTGGATGAAACGAAAGTTGCTTCTTTGGAGGCCACTGATTTCGGGATGATGAAAAGAGTTTGTGCCACACCCAAGTGGGTACATGGCGTGATTGTGTATGTATGTATGTATGTATTAATAAAAAAATAATAAAAATTTATTATTATTTATATTTTTATTTTTCAAAAAAAAAAATTAAACAACAATTTAAAATAGTAAAAAATTTGCAAAATTTTTGTTTTATAAATAGATATTTTTAGCGTGATGTTATAAAAAGTGATATATTAATTACAAAATCTAATCAGTTACCTAATTAATTATACTATAAGTATTGACTAAATGAAAATCAGGGAAATGATTTTCCCAAAGATACAATTCAAAAATTTACAATACACAATTTATTCAACCGTTTTTTCGAATCTTGTATTAATTGAACAAGATTAGATGTAAATGGGTAAACCCATATGTAGACCACTTTGACATTTCTCGAAAACTTGGCAATACTGTATTTTAATAATATTATAATTTATGTGGGCACTAGGAGAAACTTTTCGCAAAATTTCATCAAAATTGAATAAATAATGTAGCCACAATGAATTTTCAAAAAATTTTGTGATTTCTTTCTCGATAATTTATTTAGGCACTAGGAGAAACTTTTATAAAAATTTGATTAAAATCGGTTAAGTAAAATGGTCATGATGAATTTTAGTAATTTTTTTCTCGGAAAGTTGGCTACACTGTATTTTGTTAAAATTACGTAAATAATATGAATACTAAGAGAAACTTTTGTAAAATTTTGAGTAAAATCGGTTAAATAATATGGCCATAAATTTTTAAAAATTTTAGTAATTTTTTTTTTCAGAAAGTTGGCAACATTGGATATTAATAAAATTAAATAATTAATCGGAGCATTAGGGAAATCTTTTCTGAAAATTTGATCAAAATCGGATAAATAACGTAGCCAATATGAATTTTTAAAAACTTTAGTAATTTTTTCTCGGAAAGTTGGCATTACTGAAAAAAACCAAAACCACATAACCATTTTGAATACTACAAAATTTGTCCTAAAATTTTTATTAAAATCGGTTGAACCCTGTCTGGAAGGAGTTGCGGTCACAAAATTTTGACTTAAGAGCGAGCAAGCTGACGACGCACATCCATACACCGCACTTATAAACTAAGTTCAGATTCGTCATCTAGAGGCTATATGAAAGATTTCTATACAATTTTTTTTTATTTTTGTTAATGTTACAGACACCGTACCAAACACTATACCACTTTTCCTTGCAGTCAAAGTGGGGTAAAAATGGATGCGGGGAATAAGGGCATTAATAATTATTATACAAAATTAAAAATATTTTTATATCAAAAAATTTATCTACAATTTAAATTACCAAAAATAAGGTACAACACAATTATATAAAGCAAAATAATAAAAAAAAATGTTGTAGCAAAAGTTGGTGTTAGTCAGTTAAGATGGTTCGGACATGTTGAGCAAATGTCTACTGAACGTTTGCAGTTAAAAAGATTTAGTTGAACGATTTTGATGGTATACGTTTGCAGGTGGACGTCCGATGAATAGTTGGAGTGGTATGATTGAGAGAGTGGCTTGCTTGCAGCGAAAGTTTCCAAGTAGTAGGAATAGAAGAACATGTATGAGAGGAATTATGAACGTGGATGAAGCAAATTATATAATGCAAAATAACAAAAAAATTGTTGTAGCAAAAGTTGGTGTTAGTCAGTTAAGATGGTTTGGACATGTTGAGCGAATGCGTCTAATAAACGTTTGCTGTTAAAAAAATTTATTTGAACGATTTTTGATGGTATACGTTTGCAGGTGGACGTCCGATGAGTAGTTGGAGTGGTATAATTGAAAGAGTGGTTGCGTGAGCGAAAGTTTGCAAGTAGTTGGAATAGAAGAGCATGTATGAGAGGAATTATGAATGTGGATGAAGCGAATTATATAAAGCAAAATAACAAAAAAATTGTTGTAGCAAAAGTTGGTGTTAGTCAGTAAAGGTGGTTCGGACATGTTGAGCGAATGCGTTTAATGAACGTTTGCTGTTAAAAAGATTTATTTAAACGATTTTTGATGGTATACGTTTGCAGGTGGACGTCCGATGAGTAGTTGGAGTGGTATGATTAAAAGAGTGGCTTGCGTGAGCAAAAGTTTCCAAGTAGTAGGAATAGAAGAGCATGCTATGAGAGTGGAATTATGAATGTGGATGAAACAGACATAATCTTGTGAAAAACAGACATAACCTTGTGAAAAACAGTCATAATCTTTTAAAAAACAGTCATAACCTTGTGAAAAACAGTCATAACCTTGTGAAAAACAGTCATTACCTTGTTAAAAACAAACATAATCTTTTGAAAAACAGTCATAACCTTGTAAAAAACAGTCACAACCTTGTGAAAAACCGACAATCTTGTGAAAAACAAACATAATCTTGTGAAAAATTGCATAATCTTGTTAAAAAACAGTCATAACCTTGTGAAAAACAATAATGACCTTGTGAAAAACAGACAATCTTGTGAAAAACTTTGAGGAAAATGTAGAAAGTTTCCAAGTAGTAGGAATAGAAGAGCATGTATGATAGTGGAATTATGAATGTGGATGAAAGTGCGAAAGTTGCTTGTTTGGATAGGAATGTTTGGAGGCGATTGATTTCTGGATGATGATAAAAGTTTGTGCCACACCCTTTTGGGTACATGGCGTGATTGTGTATGTATGTATGTATGTAAAATAAAAAAACAAACTTTTTGTACAAAAAGGCATTAATTTTATTTGTATTTTACTCAAAAAAAAACTTCCTATGAGTAAAATTTAATTGCTGTAAAAATTAACTGTTAAAAACCTAGTTTTCTGTACAAAAACTGTATTAATTTTTTTTGAAATTTTATATGAAATAATTTTATATAAAAAAAAAATTGTTTATGAATAATATTTATCTACACTGTAAAATTAACTGTTATTTTCGAAATAAGAACCGTGTAAAAACGGGACGGTATTAATTAATTTTTTTCATTATTTAATTATTTAATTACATAACTTTTTATAATAACCTAACCTAGTTTTTTTTATTTTTGACACATTATATTTATATTTGTATTTATTAAAACCATAAAGTTTGAATTTTCTAATAAATTTTGACAATTCTTGAAAAATGTTTTATCATTTTGATAATTTTTACTACAATTTTAACAATTTTTCGGGAAATTTCTTATAATTTTTGTCAATTTTCAATGAATTTCACCAAATTATGGAAAGATTCTTATAATTTTGACAAATTTTTACTAAATTTTAGAAAGGTTTTTTATAATTCTTGATAATTTTTAATAAGATTTTTGTCAATTTTCCAATTAATTTTTGACAATTTTGGAAAGATTCTTACAATTTTGACAAATTTTTCATAAAATTTCCGTTAATTTTCTAATAAATTTTTACCAAATTAAATACCTAAGTCTATAATTTCAAATTAACACGAATTATTCGAAATTAAAATCTAAACTTACATTGTTAATACAATAGCAAACAAGTTAATACATAATCATAATAATAATAACGTATGATAATTATATGAAATGCTAAAAAAATACTAAGTATATTTTTAAATAACATTTTATGAAATTTACAAAAAATATTTTTTTTATTAATTTCGCATTTTGAAAAATTACTGAGCAATTTTTTTAATAATACTTCAAGATTTTGTTCTTATATATATAAATATATATATATATATACGGGGTGTTCGTTCGTTAAGTTCGTATATGGGCGTTTAACATGCAAATTCGATAATTTGCGGTTTACTTCTTTCTCGAGTAAAATTCGAAAAAATACTTGGAATACTTTTTGATAGACAATAAAAAGTTCTATAATTTCGTTTAGTTTTAATTTGCTAGCATGTGCCGTTTGGGCGCTAGAATTTTTTTTCGATTTTTTGGTTTTTATTTTTTTTCTCAAAAACTATGAGGTGTAGGAAAATAGGCATGATATGGAAAAATGCGAAATAATGAGTGCGATAATTAATTGAAAAAACTGTTATTATAAAATGCATTGTTTAGTAGAAAAAAATTAAAAACTGAATTTTTGAAAATAAAATTTTTTTTTAAAATTTGTTCAAAAAAATCTGAAAAAATTCAGTAAAATAGAGAAATTAGCTACATAATAACTTAGTAACTTTTTTCTCTAACTTATTCTGGTTTGACCGGAAAGAAAAACAAATTATAAAATGCAAAACATATGAATTTTCAATAATTTTTCCTGCCAAACCAGATGAGATAAAAAAAAAGTTATTTAGCTATTATGTAACTAATTTTTTTCTTTATTTTACTGAAGTTTTTCAAATTTTTTTAAGCAAATTTTAGAAAAAAGTCTCATTTTGAAAAAAAAATTCAAAAATCACAAATTTTTTAAAAAATTTATTGTGGCTACATTATTTATTCAATTTTGTTGAAATTTTTAGAAAAGTTTCTCCTAGTGCCCACATAAATTATAATATTATTAAAATACAGTGTTGCCAACTTTCCGAGAAATGTCAAAGTGGTCTATATATGGGTTTACCCATATTTATTTCTAATCTTGTAAATGTAAATATTGAAATTATTGTAGAAATAATTTGTATTAATTAATAATATTATTAAAATACAGTGTTGCCAACTTTCCGAGAAATGTCAAAGTGGTCTATATATGGGTTTACCCATATTCTTTTCTAATCTTGTTGTATTTTGTATTGAATTGTATTTTTGCTGGTTATGTAATTGTATTTATTTCTGTTTGGCAATAAATTATTATTATTATTAATAAAATATTTTGTTTTTTTTTTAAGTGACAATGTATATGAATTATCTTGTATATATATTAATAACGGGGCTAGCAATCATTTAATGATTTAATGATTTATGTACCTGAGATGTTTCTAGTTTAATGTACCTGAGATTTATGACGTATGTGTATTATTAGAAATTATTTAGTATGAAATTGATAAATATTTATCTACAGATGACTGCAAAGAATTTATTACAGACAAGATTAGAAGTATATGAGTAAACCCATGTATATAGACCACTTTGACATTTCTCGGAAAATTGGCAACACTGTATTTTAATAATATTATAATTTATGTGGGCACTAGGAGAAAATTTCATCAAAATCGAATAAATAATGTAGCCACAATAAATTTTTAAAAAAATTGTGATTTTTTTTTCAATAACTTGGCAACACTGTATTTTGTTAAAATTGCGTAATTTATTTAGGCACTAGAAGAATTTTTTATGAAAATTTGATTAAAATCGGTTAAATAGTGGTCATAATGAATTTTCTAAAATTTTAGTAATATTTTTCTCGGAAAGTTGGCAACACTGAATATTAATAAAATTATATAATTAATGAGAGCATTAGGAAAATTTTTTCTGAAAATTTGATTAAAATCAGATAAATAATGTAACTAATATGAATTTTTAAAGACTTTAGTAATTTTTTTCTCGGAAAAGTGGTAACACTGAATTGTGGAATGTAGATGAAATTGCAAAAGTTGCTTGGTTGCGGATAGGAATATGTTTGGAGGCGACTGATTTCGGAATGATAAAAACAGTTTGTGCCACACCCTTTTGTGGGTACATGGCGTGATTGTCTATGTACCTATATATATATATATATATATATATATATATATATATATATATATATATATATATATATATGTATGTATTCAATATTTTATTATACACATTTGATATGTAACAATTATAACCAATAGAAATAAATATAATAGTTCTCATTTTAATTTTTACCACTTTGACTGCAAGGAAAAAGTGGTATAGTGTTTGGTACGGTGTCTGTAACATTTTCAAAAAAAAAAATTTGTGTATAGAAATTCTTCATATAGTCCCTAGATGACGAATCTGAACTTAGTTTATAAGTGAGTGTATGTGTATGCGTCGTCAGCTCGCTCGCTCGCTCGCTCGGTCCTCAGACAAAGTTTTGTGATCGCAGCTCCTCCTAGACGGTTCAACCGATTTTAATGAAATTTTTAGGATAAATTTGTCTAGTGCTCAAGATAGAGTCATGTTGTTTTAGTTTTTTCCAGTGATGCCAACTTTCCGAGAAAAAAATTACTAAAGTTTTAAAAAATTTATTACGGCCATGTTGTTTAACCGATTTTGTTCAAATTTTTACAAAAGATTTTTCTGGTATCCATTAAAATTAAATAATTTTATCAAAATACAGTGTTGCCAACTTTCTGAAAAAAAAATTACTGAAATTTTTAAAAATTTGTTATTAATTTATTTAACCGATTTTAATCAAATTTTCACTAAAGATTCTTCTGGTGCCCGCATAAATTATGCAATTTTAACAAAATACAGTGTTGTCAATTTATCGAGAAAAAATTACTAAAATTTAAAAAAAATCAGTGTGGCTACATTATTCATCCGATTTTGATCAAATTTTCAGAAAAGTTTCTTCAAGTGCCCACATAAATTATAATTTTATTAAAATACGGTGTTGCCAACTTTACGAAAAAATTAATAATTTTCTAAAAATTTGTTATGCCCGCATTATTTATCCGATTTTAATTAAATTTTTACAGATGATACCTTTAGCGCCTATAATATTTATTATATATTATCAAAATACAATGTTGCCACCTTTCGGTGAAGAATTTTTTTATTTATATTTCTTATCATTTATGTAATAATGTCAAAGTGGTCTATATATGGGTTTATCCATATACTTCTAATCTTGTTTATTTAGTGTCAGCCAGAGCCGTATTTATGCACAGGCGCATGAGGCGCAAGCTGGGGCCTCGTAGCTAAGGGGCCTCAGATTTCAAATCAGACATCAGTCACTGAGATCACTTTAAAAATTATATTTTAATTTCCAGTTTCTAGTTTTAATTTACGAGTAAATTATTTTTCAATACGTTTCTAATGTTGAAGTACTGGTGTTGTCATTGTCAATAAGATAATAAAAACCTGCATATTAAGGTTGCATTCCTTTCGACGGCACGGAGCACTCTGCACGCTACACCGCGCAGGTTGCACTTGGCACGCTGACCCGCATAGAAGTTACCAATGGAACACTCATTTGTCGCTTATTGCTTATGGATGTTTTAAGGGGTACGGCGACAAAAAAAAAACTGTAAATTACCTAGCGTATTTTAATGCATTCGTATAAATAATAAATTTTAATATTTTCAGTTTTATAAGTACTGTTTATGTGTAACAATAAATATGTACTTTAAGTATTTTCATTACTTTAAATACTATCGTGAAGTTATGCATATATATACAAAAATATCTATTTTTTTATTAGAAAAATATTAATAATTATAAATAGTACAAAATACAATAAAATAAAACATAAAATTAATATTACAAATTTTTTAAAATGTATTTCGAATAATTCGTTAATAGTTTTCTTATTGCTAATCTCATAATTGTCAGAAAACTCCATTTTGACGTCGGTGCACATCGAACTACCCCTGCTTACGAGTAGGTGCATTTGAAATAGCACGGTGATGTTCAGTAAGTGCACGGTGCACAAAATTTTCCCAATGAAACACTTGACAGTTGCGGTGTAGCGTGTCAAAGTGCAACTTGTAGCGTGCAGAGTGCACGGTGCCGTCCAAAGAAATGCAGCCTAAGTAGGGTGGCTATCTGGCTATTGTAACAAAAGGGACTATTTTCTCTCTACCCGCTAGTTGCTACTTGTTTTCAAAGAATTTATGCAATGATAAAAATTTGCGAAACAAGAAAATCTTACGAATCCTCTCGAAATGTACATATTTAAAAATCAGTGAGTAATGCATCTGAAGAACGTTCGTTTTCAGTTTTAAAACGAGTGAAAAATTATTTGAGAAATAGTTTACATCAAAATTGTGTAATTTAAGCTCATTGTTTATTGAAACAGAGTTACAAAAATCCATCAATTATGATGATATTGTTGATACGTTTGCTAAGGTAAAAGCGCGTAAAAAGTTTATTTAAGATTATTATTATATTTATAGCCATGTGTGTATTTTCCTTTTTCCTTATGTACCTATACATTATTTTGTTTTGATTTTGCTGATTTTTTTGATCTAATACCAATGTATAAACAATTTAAACAAATTAAAAACATTTTCATATAATAATAATAGGCCTAAAACTAATTTTTTTCCACTGACAATTCCTTTTCAGTTGAAGAATATCTGCAAGGGGGCCTCATATTTCAATTGCGCCCGGGGCCTTATATTTTAATTGCGCCTGGGGCCTCGAAAGAGGTAAATACGGCTCTGGCAGTAAAAGTGGTAAAAGATTTCTCATTTATTGCCAACCTTTACAGACATACTGTATACAGGGTGTAACAGAATAACTATTCCTAATTTTAACTGGAGTATCCTGGGCTCAGAATATAAAGATTTAATGCAAATCACTTAGATAAAATATGGCTCCTTACTGAGCTACAGGGTGTTTTATATAAAAATTTAAAAACGATTTTTGCCCAGTACTTTAAAACTATTTGACGTATCCTTATCATACTTGGCAGGAAATGTAGGTACCGTATACCTTACTAAATTATGTTAAATAAAAGTTTCTGGCTACTGCCAGTGGCGTACAACAGGGGCAAGTGAGAGGTTGATCCTTCCTAAATTCTACGCCACTGGCGGAATTGTCATTTTAGCACAATTTTTCGATTCTCCAATACTTGCTGTGTAAAAAACATACTCTTCCTTTGTAACGATAAAGTCACTGTTTTTCGAGATATTTAAAGTTAAACATAAGCTGCACCCTTGGGATTTTTTCAAAATTTGCTCAAAAAAATCTCAAAAAATTCAGTATAATAAAGAAAAAAATTAGCTACATAATATCTAAGTAACTTTTTCTCTAACTCATTCTGGTTTGGATGGAAAAATTATTGAAAATTAATATGTTTTGCATTTTATTTTTTTATTTTCAATAAATTTTACAGCCAAATCAGAATGAGTTAGAGAAAAAAGTTACTTAGTTATTATGTAGCTAATTTTTTTCTCTATTTTACTGAATTTTTTGAGATTTTTTTGAGCAAATTTTGAAAAAATCCCAAGGGTGCAGCTTATGTTTAACTTTAAATATCTCGAAAAACAGTGACTTTATCGTTACAAAGGAAGAGTATGTTTTTTACACAGCAAGTATTGGAGAATCGAAAAATTGTGCTAAAATGACAATTCCGCCAGTGGCGTAGAATTTAGGAAGGATCAACCTCTCACTTGCCCCTGTTGTACGCCACTGGCAGTAGCCAGAAACTTTTATTTAACATAATTTAGTATGGTGTACGGTACCTACATTTCCTGCCAAGTATGATAAGGATACGTCAAATAGTTTTAAAGTACAGGGCAAAAATCGTTTTTAAATTTTTATATAAAACACCCTGTAGCTCAGTAAGGAGCCACATTTTATCTAAGTGATTTGCATTAAATCTTCATATTCTGAGCCCAGGATACTCCAGTTAAAATTAGGAATAGTTATTCTGTTACACCCTGTATACATATTTTTATCAATATACACTTAAAATAAATACCGCACATAAAGCCCCATTCAGACTGCCGTTTTAGTTATTGCAGTAGTTATAGTCGTAGTTGTAAGCATAAGAAAATACATGTAAGCTTATGGGAATACAATGCGCATGCGTGGTTATTGCAGTAAGACATAGTAGTAGTTGTAAGCAGCCAAACATTTGAACAAGCCAAACTTTCTGGTTAAAATTTTACATAGTTGTAAGAATTGGCCAATCAGAGTTGAGTGAAAAGAGATAGCACTATTTTTTATTTAGAAACGTCAAACAAATGTCAAACAAACGTCAAATTCATAAAATATATTAAAATGGAGACTTTAGAAAGCAAAATTAATCAAATAATGTTTAATTATTATTAATATTATTATTATTATATTATTATTATGATTATTTAATTATTTTATTTATTTATTTTGTGTCAAATGTGTCATTGCAGTACGCATGCGTATGTAAAAATTTCACTAGCATCACAAGCCAGTGTGAATGGTCAAGTATGCTTACAACTAATACTACGGCAAAAGCAAAAACTACAACCGCAGTCAGAATGAGACTTAAATTTTAATTATCGTTATCTATAAATTCTTGTCAAATAATTTATTTTTAATAATTACAGAAAAAACGGGGCTAGAAATCATTTAATGATTTAATGATTTATGTACCTGAGATGTTTCTAGTCTAATGTACCTGAGATTTATGACGTATGTGTATTATTAGAAATTATTTAGTATGGAATTTAGGAATATTTATGAGTGCAAAGAATTTATTACAAAAAATGTACCTATTATATATTGTACTATATATTATTATATGTATACTATCATTATATACTATTATATATGTACATATTTATTACCACTTTGACTGCAAAGAAAAAGTGGTATAGCGTTTGGTACGGTGTCTGTAACATTAGCAAAAATAAAAATTGTGTATAGAAATTTTTGATATAGCCTCTATATCAGACGAATCTGAACTTAGTTTATAAGCGGGTGTATGGATGTGCATCGTCAGCTCGCTAGCTCGGTCGTAAGTCAAAATTTTGTGGCCGCAACTCCTCCTAGACGGTTCAACCGATTTTAATGAAATTTTCAGGATAAATTTGTCTAGTGCCCAAGATGGTCATGTGGTTTTGGTTTTTTTTTCAGTAATGCCAACTTTCCAAGAAAAATAATAATAAAGCTGTTAAAAATTTATACTGGCTACATCATTTACCCGATTTTGATCAAATTTTCAGAAAAGATTTTTCTAATGCTCTCATTAATTATATAATTTTATTAATATTCAGTGTAGCCAACTTTCCGAGAAAAAAAATTACTAAAGTTTTAGAAATATATCATGACCATGTTATTTAACCGAATTTACTCAAATTTTCACAAAAAATTCTCCTAGTAATCATATAATTTACGTAATTTTTACAAAATACAGTGTTGCCAACTTATCGGGAATAAAAATCACAATTTTTAAAAAAAATACATTGTGGCTACATTATTTATTCGAATTTGATCAAATTTTTGAAGAAAGTTTCTTCTCGTGCCCACATAAATTATAATTTTATTAAAGATATTGTGTTCGGCCAACTTTCCGAGAAATGTCAAAGTGGTCTGTATATGGGTTTACCCATATACTTTTAATCTTGTTTAATTATAATTTACATGAAAATGACATTACAGATAAAGATCAATAAATTGTATAACACATATAAAATTAAATATAATTCTTTATTTAAATCTAAATTAAAAGACGATTTAATAAATAATTCCTTTCGAATTTCTTTTTTAATGATGTCTCTCCATTATCTAATTTTTACCTAAATATCCTTTTCGCAAACCATGAGCATGAAAGCATCGCAATTATCCCGATTTAAACAATTTCGCAATCTATTACATTTAAAATGTAGTTTAATTTTAACAAGATTAGCAGTATATGAGTAAACCCATATATATACAGTGTCCAAGATAACTCCGTATGCATGGGGATCTCCGGAACTGTTAGAGATACGACCTCGGTTAAATTAGATGAAAGTTGCCTCATTAGTAGGCGAGTTTAGTCATCTTTTGTTTTTTCCAAAAAATTCCTTAGGTTACTAGATATAGGCAAAAATGCAAATTTTGCTTTTTTATATTTTCGCTTATAACTCTCGAATGCAAAACGATAAATGATTTTGGTTTGCACTTTCTTAAGACACTTTTTTACACAGAATTTCCAGGAGTAACCAAATTTTTTTTATCATGTACCGTTTTCGAGATTTATGATGCATCTTTCATTTTTCTTATGTAACTAGTATTTCAATGTAGTGTCATTAAAAGGATTTTTTTTTCTCTTTCCAGTGATATAACATTGTCCTATTTTTTTAAAAATAATAACATGGAAAATTGAAAAAAATCTATTTTGCAAAGTAATAATTCATTTATTTAGTTGAAAACCGAGTAGGCCATATCAAAACAAATGAAACATGAGAAATAGGCATTGTTTTCCTTATTATTAGATTTTTGGTTTTGCTTTTCTTCTGATTATTGTCTTAGTTAGTTAGTTAGTTTTATTGGAGTGCTTATTGAAAGAATATTAATTCATAGAGCGGTTTGAAAATTTAGAGAAGTTTGAAATGCTTTATTGTTACATTCGTTGTCAAAGTAACGAAGTATTAGCCGCGGAAATGTATTTAAATTTATATCCTTAAAGAAGGCAACCCAGTGTAGGGATGTATAGGATATATAGGATATATATTGAAACCATTAATTTTAAGTTAATGGTTTCGAGGGGTATAACTTTAAGTTAATGGCTTCGAGGGGATATCTGATTCAGTGACCCTTGCCCCCCCCCTTCTTCCCAAAGAACTGAAAAGAACTTGAATATCGTACTTAGTTACACCTTTTTTTTCAAATTGAAAACTGATAAACTGAGAAAAAAAATGCTGTTTGCAGCGCCATCTATCAAAGATAAACAAAAAGTCTTAAAATAAAATTTACATACTTTTTAATGGCCTATCAGAATCTACAATAAAAAATAGGGTATTCCATTTAAGATTTCAAAGTTGTCCCCCTTTCCCGCCCCCCAGGGGGTCCGGAGGAGGCAAGGGTCTCTGCATCAGATGTCCCCCTCGAAACCATTTACTTTTTATCCGAAACATTTTTTTGTCCGATGCACGATTTTAAAGTTATTGCAGGTGGCGGATTAAAATGGGACACCCAGTATATACAGGATGTAACAGAATAACTATTCCTAATTTTAACTGGAGTATCCTGGGCTCAGAATATGAAGATTTAATGCAAATCACTTAGATAAAATATGGATCCTTACTGAGCTACAGGGTGTTTCATATAAAAATTTAAAAACGATTTTTGCCCAGTACTTTAAAACTATTTGACGTATCCTTATCATACTTGGCAGGAAATGTAGGTACCGTACACCATACTAAATTATGTTAAATAAAAGTTTCTGGCTACTGCCAGTGGCGTACAACAGGGGCAAGTGAGAGGTTAATCCTTCCTAAATTCTACGCCACTGGCGGAATTGTCATTTTAGCACAATTTTTCGATTCTCCAATACTTGCTGTGTAAAAAACGTACTCTTCCTTTGTAACGATAAAGTCACTGTTTTTCGAGATATTTAAAGTTAAACATAAGCTGCACCCTTGGGATTTTTTCAAAATTTGCTCAAAAAAATCTCAAAAAATTCAGTAAAATAGAGAAAAAAATTAGCTACATAATATCTAAGTAACTTTTTCTCTAACTCATTCTGGTTTGGATGGAAAAATTATTGAAAATTAATATTTTTTGCATTTTATTTGTTTTATTTTCAATAATTTTTACAGCCAAATCAGAATGAGTTACAGAAAAAAGTTACTTAGTTATTATGTAGCTAATTTTTTTCTCTATTTTATTGATTTTTTTCAGATTTTTTTGAGCAAATTTTGAAAAAATCCCAAGGGTGCAGCTTATGTTTAACTTTAAATATCTCGAAAAACAGTGACTTTATCGTTACAAAGGAAGAGTATGTTTTTTACACAGCAAGTATTGGAGAATCGAAAAATTGTGCTAAAATGACAATTCCGCCAGTGGCGTAGAATTTAGGAAGGATCAACCTCTCACTTGCCCCTGTTGTACGCCACTGGCAGTAGCCAGAAACTTTTATTTAACATAATTTAGTATGGTGTACCTACATTTCCTGCCAAGTATGATAAGGATACGTCAAATAGTTTTAAAGTACTGGGCAAAAATCGTTTTTAAATTTTTATATGAAACACCCTGTAGCTCAGTAAGGATCCATATTTTATCTAAGTGATTTGCATTAAATCTTCATATTCTGAGCCCAGGATACTCCAGTTAAAATTAGGAATAGTTATTCTGTTACACCCTGTATATATATATATGAATTTTTCATTTTCAGATTATTCCTTTATGATTATATTTGAGTATAAACTGTATTTAAATGATATATCTATCAACTAACCAGATTAATGTATTATATATATATACCGGGTGTTCGTTCTTTAAATTCGTATGTGCGTTTAACATGCAAATTCGATAATTTGCGATATACTTCTTTCTCGAGTTACATTCGGAGAAATTCTTAGAATACTTTTTGATAGACAATAAAAAGTTCTATAATTTGGTTTTAGTTTTAATTTGCTAGCATGTGCCGTTTGGGCGCTAATTTTTTTTTTATTTTTTTGGTTTTATTTGTTTTCTCAAAAACTATGAGGTGTATGAAAATAAGCATGATATGGAAAAATGCGAAATAATGAGTATGATAATTGAGTAAAGAAACCATTATTCTACGATGCATCGTTTAGTAGAAAAAAAATTAAAAACTGAATTTTTGAAAATCTCTCAAGGGGATTTTTTCAAAATAAGACTTTTTTCAAAATTTGCTCAAAAAATTTTGAAAAAATTCCGTGAAATAAAGATATAAAGCTAAGTAACTTTTTTCTCTACCTCATTCTGGTTTGGCAGGAAAAATTATTGAAAATTCTAAAATGTTTTTTAGAATTTTCAATAATTTTTCTAATGTTGTTGGTTCGACGCTAAAAAACCGAATTCAAAAATAAGGATAATAATTATATCTTAAGGAAAATTGGAGGATTTTTATTGAAAAAGAAATTCTAGTTATAATACTCTTTAAACCCATAAATAAATAAATAATTAAAAAGAAAACATAAATTGATAAAATTTAAACATTTGAACCATAAATAAACAAATAATTAAACAAGATAAGAAGTATATGGGTAAATCCATATATAGACCACTTTGACATTTCTCGGAAAGTTGGCAACACTGTATTTTAATAATGTTATAATTTATTTAGGCACTAAGAGAAACTTTTATGAAAATTAGATTAAAATCGGTTAAATAAAATGGTCATAATAAATTTTTAAAAATTTTAGTAATTTTTTTCTCAGTAAGTTGGCAACACTGTATTTTGTTAAAATTACATAAATTATATGAATACTAGGAGAATCTTTTGTGAAAATTTGAGTAAAATCGGTTAAATAACATTTCCATAATAAATTTTTTAAAACTTTAGTAATGTTTTTCTCGGAAAGTTGGCAACACTAGATATTAATAAAATTATATAATTAATGGGAGCATTAGGGAAATTTTTCTGAAAATTTGATCAATATTGGATAAATAACGTAGCCAATATAAATTTTTAAAAACTTTTTTCTCGGAAAGTTGAATAAAAAAATAAAACCACATGACCATCTTGGGTACTAGACAAATTTAACCTGAAAATTTCATTAAAATCGGTTAAACCGTCTAGGAGGAGTTGCGGCCACAAAATTTTGACTTACGACCGACCGAGCGAGCTGACGATGCACATTCATACACCCACATAAACTAAGTTCAGATTTGTCATCTAGAGGCTATATAAAAAATTTCTACACAATTTTTTTGTGTTTTTTTGCTAATGTTATAGACGCCGTACCAAACGCTATACCACTTTTTCCTTGCAGTCAAAGTGGTAATTATTCAAAATGTGTGACGAAGTGCAACAGCCAGATTTGTCAGAAATTGCATATTTGACCAATAAAACATTAATTTTAACAAATTACGTAACAAATATACTGTTTTACAACTATTAGTATGGTTAAGCTTCCTTGTTATGCATTTTTATTTATTTTTAATTTAATTTCGCTTGGAACATTTGAAGAAAGTGTAGCATATGCCACTCGGAATAGACAGCTCTTTTTGTGTTTCGCCTAGATTGACTGTATCTGAATTTAACACAATAAAGTTTATTTTCTACTTTTCGTAACATAATACACTATTCAAATACTTTTTTTGTTTTAGGAAAAATACAATAATAATAAAAATAATGTAAAATTAATCGAATTTGATAATATACATACATACATACATACACAATCACGCCATGTACCCAAAAGGGTGTGGCACAAACTCTTTTCATCATTCCGAAATCAGTCGCCTCCAAACATTCCTATCCAAACAAGCAACTTTCGCTTTATCTACATTCGTAATTCCTCTCATATATGCTCACTTCTATTTCTACTACTTGGAAACTTTCACTGCACGGCAGCCACTCTCTCAATCATACCACCACTCCAACTACTCATCGGACGTCCACTTGCAAACGTATACCATCAAAATCATTCAAATAAACCTTTTTAACCAGATGTTCATTAGACATTCGCTAAACATGTCTCCGAACCATCTTAACTGACTAACACCAACTTTTGCTACAACATTTCTTTCAATTTTACACTCATCATACACTAATCTATTTCGTACCCGATCTCTCCTATTTACACCACATACCCCACGTAAAAATCTCATTTCCACAGCAGTCATTTTCCGCTATTATGCTTCTTGCAACCAAACCCAACATTCACTACCATACATCAACGTAGGCACCAAAACTGCATTGTATATTTTATTGAAAATTTGAAATAAAACATTAAACACTCTTACTAATTTATCATTCAGTACTAATTTTACAGTACATATTATTAAAATAAAGCTGGTTCAGTTTAAAGTTCTGTATTAATATTTATTTATTATCGACGTTTCGACGAACTAATCCTCCGTCTTCATCAAGAAAAATAATATATACGTTTGCAGGTGGACGTCCGATGAGTAGTTGGAGTGATATGATTGAGAGAGTGGCTTGCGTGCAGCAACAGTTTCCAAGTACACCGTAAAAGGTAAAATGTAAATTTACACTGATAATCAGTGGCCAAAAAGATGCCACTGAAAATCAGTGTAGTTTTAAAAATGAATTGTATTATTACAAGCATAATGTAAATATACAAAAGGCAATGCAATATTACAGTAAGAAATGTAAACCTACAATGTAATTATACTACTTATTATGTAATATTACAAATGAAAGTGTGAAAATACAATATAGTTTGTATTTTTCCTGATAAAACTTTAATTTTACTTTACGTGTTGTAATATCAGTAGTTTTCCAAATATTCTCGATCTGACTTAAATTGACAATTTTTCTTACATAACTAAATTTATACGTCGTGAATATCTAAAGCAAAATGTATTTTAAAAATATATTTTTTTAATAATAGAAAACGTATTTTATAATTTTATCTTTTTAAAAATATATGTTAATAATTAAATTGGTATTAATGTTTTTACATTAATACCAATTTAAACATATATTTTTAAAAAGATAAAATTATAAAATACGTTTTCTATTATTAAAAAAATATATTTTTAAAATACATTTTGCTTTAGATATTTAGATAGTTTGGTTATCAGCAAAAGCTGATAACCAAACTTTTTGTATCAGCTTTTAACTTAATTATCTTCATATAAATTTAGTTATGAAACAAAAATTGCTAATTTGTCAGATTGAAAATATTTATAGAACAAATGATATTAGTACATGTAAATTAGTATGAGGTAAATATTAAGAATTTTCAATAATAGATCACCTATTGAAATAGTGAAAAAAAATAATTTATTCTTATAAAATTAATATTACAATAAATACAAAAACAATAAATATATAACAGTAAAATAAAAATTAATTCTTACAAAAAACAAAACTGTAACTTATTTAAAAAAAATTATTAATAAAAGTTTTTGTAGAAAAAAAGGAAAACTTTTTTTTTAACCATAAAATTATTTTTCAAGTACTGAATAATTTTTGAATACAAAATGAAAAATGTATTGTTTATTTATGAAATTTCTTTTAATTTATTAATTAGTGATACCGCTAATTTGGTATTTTTGGTGTATTTGGCTCCAGATTCCGGATGAATTTTTAAGTAATATTTTTGCAAAAATTCTAATGTTGATGCACACTTGGTGTTATACATTATGTTAAATATATAAAAACTTCCAAAAAATATTTGCAAAGCTTCTTCAAAATATGTTGTTCCATCGTCATTTAAAATAGTGTTGTCGACGAAATTGTAATACTTGATTCCACTCTGGGTATCTACAAAAACAAAATTATTTAATTTAATACCTGATAAATTTAAAATAATATTTTATAGTATATAAAAAAATATTGATTTGAACAAAATATCAAGTTAAGTTTTTATTATATGAATTTATTATATAGTTTCAGTAAATATGATAAAAGATAAAACAATTAACTTACCCACAGATATTATACAAGGATAGGAGTGACTTGGTTGTAAATCTTCAAATGTTGTTTCATTCTGTAATGTATAAAATAGAAATTATATAGACATACATACACTTTATTCAAATAGACTTACAAGTGCACAACAATAAATCGATGAAAGAGGTTCCTTAAAATATATCATAAGAATGTTTAAGATGTTTAGTAAAGATGGAAAATTTTCATTTATACTTATTTTATACATTTTTGATAATAAATAAATTTTGTCTTTTTTGAAATTCATATTTTCGGTAAGATTTTCAATCTTATGATTCATAAGTTTTGTGTAGTGCCATTTGAATATTTTATAGTGAAACAAAATTGGCCATTCCCTTTTAATTGTATCGACTGACGAATTTTTATTAATATTCAATCTTTGCAAAGTGTATGTTTTTTCTAAGTAAGTATATAACAATTTATCGCTTATAAAATTTGTTTGAGCTGATAAGTTTTTTAAATATTCCTTTTTATTTTCAATTGTATTTTCATCTTCCGACTCTGGATATTCATCTGGCTGCCATGAACTGCAGCCGGCACTATCAGACCAAATTTTACGTTTTTTCTGTGGAATATTGGTCAATTGTCTTCGTAATGTATGGAATTTGTGTGGACGACTTAAGTAACTGTGTTTACTTGAGTTTAAGCTTTTATTTGATTCAGAATCTGATTTTTCATTTAACACATTGTCTATATCGATATTTTTATGTATTATTGAAATGTCTTGTAATGGTGTTGAAAAACAATTAGAATCAAAAGTGTCTGTAGAAGTGGATGCCGCGGATGGTATTACTGGTGACTGTAATTCTGCTGTTACAAATTGTAATATTTGTTGCCATATTTCATGTTCACATAAAAGAATGAATTTTTCTGTATGTAATAATTTTATCGCTTCATCTTCATCAACTGGTGTGCCATCGTTTTCTAGCACTAAATTTTTGCCATTAATATTTAATTTTTTTGATGCTAAAATATATAAAAAAATAAAAAATTTATATTAAAAATATTATATTACCTTTTGTAATAACTGTTTGAAGTAATCCTTCTTCCTCTTTAGATACGATAATAAGACACTTTTTCAGGCGATCTACGTCCCATATTTTTATTGCTATTGCTGAATTCATCTATAAAAAATAAAAATGCATATTATATAATTTCAATTAAACATTACAAACATAACCATACAATTCTTCAAAAAATGAAGTTTTGAAAGACAACAATTTGCGTTCTTTATATGTTACTGATATGAGTGGTAAAAATGAAGCCAATTCAGTGTAACTTGTTACATAATATTTATGATCATTACTTATACAACAATCATATAAATCTGTGCTTGGATTATAAATTAAATTATTTATATTTCCAACAAAAAATAGCTTTTCATATAACTGATCAAAAAGCAAAGATTTTATTTGCAAAACATTGATAAGGCCCGTCATTTTATTTCGACCGCAACAAATAAACATATTTCTTTCATATTTAATTCCTCTAAACAGGACATCATTTGCAAAATTACATGTAAATTTATTATTTATATTTAAAAAATATATTTTTGTATGAATTCTTAAAAGATGTGACTTAAAACTTGCATATTTTCTAAAACGCATATTGCAGTTGTCGTATAAACATATAAAAGTATTAAGTATTTAATATATTTCTATGACAATGTAAATGTTTGTTGTATAAAGTAATGTTCACAAAGTTTAATGAACAAAAATTACATGTAATCATGGTAGTTTCGAGCACTGTAATAGAAATATATTTATACAAATTATGCAAAAAGTGTATAACATAACCCATATCTTGCAATATGACTTTTATATGTAATGAAAATAATTGCCATATAAATATAATATTTATGAAATATAATATAAACAAAAATTAACTTACCTTGAAACAGTAATAGATACAATTATATAAAACCAAATTCTTTAAACTGCACACAACAAACGTCCTATTATAATACGTAGAACTGACTACTTTCTTATCTATGATGCTGACTACATAAAACGTGCTACCCTACCAATACTAGCTGAATGCAACGTATTCAATAAAATGACGCGCAATACATTTTATTGTATTATTCCATTTATGACACTGTATTACTACAGAAATACCATATTTTGCTTTGTAAAAGTACATAATTTTATGTAATCAATGCGAATTTACAATAAAAATGTAATTTTCATTTCTTAATAAGTAATTTTTCACAGGATTGTCTGTAAATATACATTATCTATTTATTACTACATAAATATGGTAATATTGCAGCAAAAAAAAATAAAATTACATCAATTTGTATGTAATAACTTAAAAAATGGATTTTTACAATAGATATATTGTAATTTTGTTATTACATACTATGTATTTTTCAGTAAAAATTTTACGGTGTAGTAGGAATAAAAGAGCATGTATGAGAGAGGAATTATGAATGTGGATAAATTTACGAAAGTTGCTTGTGTTGGATAGGAATGTTTGGAGGCGACTGACTTAGGGATGATAAAAAGAGTTTGTGCCACACCCTTATTTGGGTACATGGTGTAATTGTGTATGTATGTATGCATGTATAAATTTCTATTGTTTTTTTTATTAATCTGCTGTTAATATTGATTGATCATGCAATAATTACAGTATCTTCGAATTTTTTTATAATAAAGATTCACTAAGGCATTTGTTCGGTGCAAGTGTGTGTGTGTGAACAGTGCGACGTTGTGTTGGTGCCGAGAGCACACGAGTGCGTCCGACTGAGTCAGACAGAGCTCAAAGCTAGTCAATTGCGAGCTATTCGTTGTAGGCTCGGAGATGAGACTGACGTCACAATCGATCGTATGAGAAATCACAAACTTATTTAATACGTTCTCTTTCTTACCTACAGCTGCTCTTATAGCGATTGCTTTGTAGGTAATGTCTGCAAAATTCTGTCCTTTATCATTCAGTAAGTAGGAAAAAGATAACAACAGACAATGTATCTATTTCTGTTCTACTAATTGATATTCTCAATAATGTTTTTCTTGTTGCTTGTAATACGGAAAGAAAATGTAAGAAATAGAATACGCATATAGCTGTATGTGCTATCTCTGTTATAGGCATGCTCAACATATATTGTATTTCATTTGAAAGTGTCGTGACATAATCCAACAAAATTTTGGCTCCGCCTAAGTGACTGACACTATTGATGGGGATGATATGGGAGGGAGGCATATATAGTAACCCCTACAAGGTCACACATAAGCGCATCAAAAATTTTTATATTTCATTACTATTTTACATAGATTACTATACGGTTACGCTATTTTAATATTTGTAAAGTTGACTTTGTGTTTATAATATAGTTTTAAGTTGTTTTATTATTACTTTTATTTTCTACGATGACGGGTGATATTTTTTTAAGCCAAGCACGACAGATAATTTTAAATGTTTATGAAAATATATAGGTACCGTCGCTGTATTTTTCTGCGCTTAAATATTTTACAATGCGAGAGGTATGGCTAAGCTAAGATGGGCGTAATTTACCCCCGTAAAATTGGATTTGATTCATACAGTCTTGTTTGTGACGTAAGTCTCATCTAAAATAATACAGGGTATAGCTGTTATAGAATATACACGCATTCTTTGTTATGTACTATTTCTTACAAACGCAGTGACATTATTATTATATATACAGTCCACAAAAACTTAGTCAAAACCATCGACTAATCGAAGAACAAACCCCCACAGCATTAAAGTTTAAATAAAATTTAGTAATAATTTATAAAATTTTATGATGTAGTTACTTATTTCGTTAACTAAATTATAATTTCAATTTGAAAGGTTTGAGGGCAATAATTAACATACATACATAGACAATCACGCCATCTACCCAAATAAGGGTGTAGCACAAATTCTTTCCACTCATCCCGAAATCAGTCGCCTCCAAACATTCCTATATCCAAAGACAAGCAACTTTCGCTTCATCCACATTCCACAATTCCTCCTCTCATATATGCTCTTTTATTCCTACTACTTGGAAACTTTTGTTCACGCAAGCCACTGTCTCAATCATACCACCACTCCAACTACTCATCGGACGTCCACTAGCAAACGTATACCATCAAAATCATTCAAATAAATTTTCTCAACAGCAAACGTTCATTAGACGCATTCGCTCAACATGTCGTCCGAACCATCTTAACTGACTAACACCAACTTTTGCTACAACATTTTTTTACTGAATTTCACACTCATCATACACTAATCGTATTTCGTACCCGATCTCTTCTATTTACACCACATATCCCACGTAAAAATCTCATTTCCACAGCAGTCATATTCCGTTTATGCTATTGCAACCAAACCCAACATTCACTACCATACATCAACGTAGGCACCAAAACTGCATTGTATATATATATATATATACTAAAACTAAATTGATTAATTATATATTTATTTAATGATCCACTATTACCTTCAAACCTTCCAAACTCAAATTTAACTACTGGTTGACAAGAAAAAACCAAAAAACCAAAACTACAAAAGGAACACATAATTTATGTAATTCAATTGTATCTATTTTATATTTTTTATAAAATATGTAACTAAAGATGGCCGTGATTTAATAACCGAAACGTACAAATAATAAACATAAATAAATTAATCATATATTTATTAAATAACTCATTATTGTCTTCGAAACTTTCAAATTAATATTTTGTTACCTAGTAACTTGTTTCTATGTTTTGTTTTTTGTATCTTTTGTATCTTTTGTATCTTTTTCCTGATGAAGACGGACATTGAGTTTTGTCGAAACATCGATTTTTAATAAATATTAATACAGAACTTCAATTTAAGCAGTTTCATTTTACTAGAAGAATTTTTTATGAAAATTTGACTGAAATCGGTTAAATAATGAATTTTCTAAAACTTTAGTAATTTATTTTTTCGGAAAGTTGGCAACACTGGATATTAATAAAATTATATATATAATGGGAGCATTAGGGAAATTTTTTCTGAAAATCTGATTAAAATCGAATAAATAATGTAGCAAATATGAATTTTTATAAACTTTAGTAATTTTTACATAACTAACTACATAACTACATGACCATCTTGGGCACAAAACAAATTTATCCTAAAAATTTCATTAAAATCGGTTGAACCGTCTAGGAGGAGTTGCGGCCACATAATTTTGACTTACGACCGAGCGAGCTGACGACGCACATCCATACACCCACATAAACTAAGTTCAGATTTGGCATCTAGAGGCTATATGAAAGATTTCTATACAATTTTTTTGTTTTTTTGAAAATGTTACAGACAGCGTACCAAATGCTATACCACTTTTTCCTTGCAGTCAAAGTGGTAATAAAGCTAAAGTTTTCAATCATTTATCTAAGATTACTATTGATAATAGAAGCTTAGCTTTCAAAATATGTATTTAACTTTTTAAAATTTAATATTTGTAGTATAAGAGAATTTATTTCATTTCATTAATTAGTCTAACAAATTTACCGTGTAAATGTATATTCTCACCTTACTTTTAAATGTGATTTTTGTCAAAATTATCTTTTACGTTTACTTAAAATTACTTATTAACGTTAGTTAACGCGTGTCATGTGACACGTAACGCAAATACAAAACATGTTGCATTTCATATTGAATTTATTCGTTTAAATGACCAGATTTTTATAAAATCAATAAAAACCACTGGGGCTAAAATTAGATGAAAAACGAGCATTGTTTCAACCAGACTGGTTGTATCTGCCAACTCTAGCTGTATTCTAAAAAGCACTAATATTTTTTGTAATTTTTAGTTTACGTATATTTGAGTAGGAATTACCACACATAAAAACAAAAACTTCAAGAAATAATAAACATTTTTTTACAAAATTTTAATAAATTATTTACTAATATTTATTTTCTCTAATACATTTTATTAGTTGTTGCCAAATACAATTATTTTTTGTCATAACTATTTTAACATATAACATAAAAGTATAAATATAATAGATGTATTCTTAGATGTGTGTCTAAAAATGTTGTTTCAAGTTGCTACTGTTAGTAAAAAAGTTTTATGCAAATTTCACATTAAAGATTTCTTTTGTGAATGTGTACGTCTAATATGTGTTTTTAAATTGCTCTTTTGACTAAAACTTTTATTACAAATTTCACATTTATAAGGTTTCTCCTTTGTATGTGTACGTATATGTACTTTAAAACTGCTGTTATGAGTAAAAGTCTTATTACAAATTTCACATTTATAAGGTTTCTCCTTTGCATGTGTACGTATATGTACTTTTAAATTGCTCTTTTGACTAAAACTTTTATTACAAACTTCACATTTATAAGGTTTGTCCCGTGTATGTGTATGCAAATGTGTTTTTAAATTGATCTTTTGACAATAACTTTTATTACAAATTTCACATTTATAAGGTTTGTCCCGTGCATGTATACGCATATGGGTTTTTAAATTGCTCTTTTGAGTAAAATTCTTATTACAAATTTCACATTTATAAAGTTTCTCCTTTGTATGTTTACGCATATGTACTTTTAAATTGAATTTACGACTAAAACTCTTATTACAAATTTCACAGTTATACGGTTTCTCCTGTGTGTGCACGCGCATATGTATTTTCAAATGTGATTTCTTTAGCCAAACTTTTTCACATATTTTACATTCGAACCGTTTCTTTTCTGTGCGTGTCTGACTGTTTGTTTTTAAATTCGGATCATCACTGACAGATTCTGAACAACTGCGACTGTTCTCAAAAGATGTTCCAGGTTGTAAACAATCGTTACTATTAGCAGTTTGTTTATTAATTTCAGTATTTTCGACATCAGCCTTAAGTATTGTATTGTCTCGCAATCGTTCCAATTCTAAATTATATTTCATTTTAATATTGTTTGCCAATCTACATTCGGCAGCATTAAAACCACAAAATTTAAAACCTTGAATTTCATGCTCTTCAGTTTTAATTTCGTGTTCAACATCTACTTCGGTAAAATAATCATTGTTAATATTATTTTCACTGCGATTTTCTTCAGTAATTTCTTGTTTTATATCAATTAGTAATGCGATTACGTCTTCACTCGGACATTCCAATTCTTTTTTTACTTTCATATCAAATTCTATATCAATAGTGTCAGCGTAACATTCTTCAATTTGTTCAGTCTTGACATTTGGAAAAAAATGGTTAATATCCGTTTCTTCTACTTTACTATCATCTTCAAAATTTACGTGAGTAGATTCGGAACCACCAACAATATTTTCTTGTTCCATAATAACCTCTTCTTCCTCATAATTCGCAAATGTATTATGGAATTCTTTATCAGTTTGTTCAATATTCATATCATTCATGTAGTTGATTGCATTATTTTGTTCCAATTTTATTGCATTTATTACAATTTCATAATTTTCACTTTGTTCTACATATAGCCCATTTTGTAATTGCTCTAAATACTTTTCTAGAATTTTTTGCGAACATAAACAGCTCTGAAGAAATTTGTAACTTTGGTTTAACTGAACAATACAGGTCTTACATATGCCATTCGGTAAATTATTATTTACTTTTAGCTAAAAACACATAAATTTAATATAAAATATTAGATACTAAAATATAATACTTACAAGTCCTGGCGCAATTTGATTTAGTTTGTCGAATAAAGTAAGGTTAGGTGAATCGTAATTGATCAAAGCTGACGAGATATCTTTGTTAGTAATACATAAGCGACAGACCTTTGTAAACATAAACATGTTTATCTCTTTGTATTTTCAAGAGTTTATATAGTTTTATTATAAGTAAATATCAATATTAAATACACAAATAACCAATAACCAGTTAACATGTGACAAGTTTCTTTAGGAATTGTCTCTAGTGACCACATGTTAGTGATGCCCAAACTTTTTTTGTAAAACAGTACAGAGTTTATAATATATATTTGTTTGTTATATTATTTGCTAGTTGCTTAAATATATTTGCTTAATATCCTTTAATTATATGATTAGTAGTATTTAATTATTAAAAAAATATTTTTATTAATGAATTTTATGTAATATTTCTAGTATAAGAAAAAGAAGAATAAATAACAACGTATTTTATTGAACGCACCCACGGAAATAATGGAGGGGAGGGACCAATTGATATCGCCTGCGCCTAGAGAAGTAATAAATTTTGAAAGCAACCGCTGCGCTAATGGTGCGTATGCACCATAGATCATATAATGATCATATATATGATCTATGGTTTGCACACTCAATATTTAGCAATATTTACATACATAAACAATCTATTTTACTATCACAATGTGGAATGAATAGTTCAGGAACAAAGACATTCTCGTTTTTAATTTTGTTTTGAATGAAACTCAAATAACACATGAATTGTATAATTAATATATCATTTTATAATTAAGTAATAATTTTTAATATTTATTTTATAATTATAATTATATTATTATAATTATAATTACAGTAATTAATGTTTTTACAATATTTTATATGTATAAGCAGTAATACTAACAATATATAGCTATTTTATATATCTAATTGACTAAACGCCACCTAATATCTGACTAATGACGTCACTGTCAGCTCAGTAGTTGATCAGTTAAATTTTGTATTATAAATATTAGCTAATGTTCACTATACGGGTTTTTATTATATTTTGATGAAATCTATTTCAATCATTCTGATTCTCAAAATTTAAATGGTATCTGGAATATTGTTTTCTAATTTCTATAAAATCAACATGTATTTGAAAATATATAATCAATTCTTCTTTTTCTTATACATCAAACATTATCCAAAATTTTGCAGGCCAACTGTATTTGTAACATATTTCTGAAGTCAACGTCGAATAATATCAAATATAATATTTTTATATTTTACTTATAGTAAAAAGCTTTCTTTGATAGAAAATTTATTTTTAATCATAAATAGTTTTTTGCAGCATTGTCATTTATGTACAAATGATAAAAATATATTGTCCACTTTTTCTGTGGGTGCGTTCAACGAAAATAGGATGCTTTTTATTCTTCGTATAGTAGAAATATTACACAAATTTCATCTGGCCAACTTTATGTCTCTCAGATTTTCCTAAGTTAACCTCTAATACTATCAAATAAAATATTTTTATGTTTTACTTATTGTAAGAAGCTTGTTTGGTAGAAAATTTATTTTTAATCATGAGTGGTTTTATGCAACTTTGTCAATTATGTACGAGTGATGGAAATGTATTATTCACTATACTTAATCTGGATTCAGATGGCAAACGTTTCGTAGATTTTGGAAGCAATTATGCCAGAAATTGTAAGAATGAAATAATTTGTTTTGATTGTAATATACATTATTATTTCTGAATCTTTTATTTCTTTTTATGTAGATTGCAAGATCCAATTACCGAATGGTATTTGTACAATTTGCGCTGTTCGGCTGAATGATGCTTATACATTTATAAAACAATGTTTTGATTCTCAAATCATATTAAAACACTATTTAAATGAAGAACTTTGTCAATTATGTGCTGGTGGTGATAATATAACATTTACTTTAAGTACAATGGATTCGGATAACATATTGTTATCATATAAATTGGAAACTATTGCATCGGAAATTGAAATTAATTTTTATTGCTCTTTATTTTTTATACAAATTATAGTATTATCTTTAGTGATTAATATTATATCATTTGTTTGCTAGGAATGTAAATATTTCCAAAAAAGCCCGTTTGTGTATATACAATGGAATTTAGGTGCCTACGTTGATGTATAGTAGTGAATGTTGGGTTTGATTGTAAAAGTATAAACGGAAAATGACTGCTGTGAAAATGAGATTTTTACGTGGGGTATGTGGTGTAAATAGGAGAGATCGAGTACGAAATAGATGAGTGTGAAATTCGAGAAAAATGTTGTAGCAAAAGTTGGTGTTAGTCAGTTAAGATGGTTCGGAGACATGTTGAGCGAATGCGTCTAATGAACGTTTGCTGTTAAAAAGATTTATTTGAATGATTTTGATGGTATACGTTTGCCCAGTGGATCAGTCCGATGAGTAGTTGGAGGTGGTATGATTGAGAGGGTGGCTTGCGTGTGCGAAAATTTTCTAGTAGCAGAAATAGAAGTGAGCATGTATGAGAGAGGAATTATGAATGTGGATGAAGCGAAAGTTGCTTGTGCTGGATAGGAATGTTTGGAGACGACTGATTTCGGGATGATGAAAAGAGTTTGTGCTACACCGTTTTGGTTACATGGCGTAATTGTGTATGTATATATGTATGTATGTATGTTTCTGGCAAGTTTCTGGTTGCGCCACTGTTTTTAAAAGCTATTGAGAAATTTAATCAAAAGTCATATATTATATAAATTATAGATTTATAAATAAACAAATTTTTAATAAATTAAAATATGAACTAACTGTCGCGAAAATTTAATAAAATAAATAAATTTTTCTAAAAACTACAAACAATAACATTTATAAAAGAGCACATATACATATTTCGAATGCTAGGCTTTCATCATCAGTAGCAAAAGATAAAGTCATAGTGAGTCATGCAAAGTTACACAAATACTCAACGTACCGAGTGGTCAAAGATCACTAATTAACACCGATTACAAATCACGTAAGTTGTAAATGTTGAAAACATTTTGGTTTTTTTTGCAGTGTAGCCAGCTTATTCAGAATTGGCCAATGGCGTACTCACACCTATAGAGAATGGTGGGGGTAGATGTATATATACCAGATTGCGGGGCAGAAACTGTCATTCAGTCACCAAGCCCTGAGAATGCCATCTACGATGTATGGAGAAACGTCTGCAACGAAAATAGATCAACCACGGTATATCAGCCCAGAAATTTCTACAAATTCAAGATTTAACGTTTAAAAATTTCCATCAAAAATAAAGATCGCAAAAAATTAATTATAATAATTAATAAATAATATTTGTTATGTTTATCATATTTTATATAATATATATTGTATATTTACCAATGTTCTTTATATTGTATAACAAATTTATTTTTTATGTACATGTGTGTGTGTAAAAATTTAAATATATGTAATATATTTTTCCTGTTTAATAACCTAATTTTGATTTGATTGACTTCCTTATTGCAGCATTTTATAAAAGTAATTAAAGCAAATTATATTCTTAATTTTTTTTTATATTCAATTCATTTATTTCTACTTGTCTGAAGATTATTTTTCCAAAATATTTTTCTTATATAATCTTTATTTAGTTTGTAGATAAATGCAGTGCGGTTTAATATACTTATAAAATTATATGTGATTTATTAATTAAAAAAATTTAGACTATTTTTAAATAGATGTGTAAAATATAGTTAGATTTCTTTAATACGTATGTATGTGTTTAATTATAAATTCTATACAAACCTATTTGTGATAAAACAGAAACTATTTTTATTAAATCATTTTAATATTTGCAAATAAAATTGATTTGTATTTGTAAAAATAAAAATATAGTTTTGTGATGGTAAGTAGTATACAGTATAGTAAAAAATCTTTCAGAACTTATTATTTTAAAATAAAACGGCTTTAAATTAAAGTTCTGTATTAATATTTATTAATAATCGAAGTACATACGTATATGTATGTATTGAATTGCGAAGATTTCTAATATGTTTCAAAACTGCGTAAATTATTTAGTAATAATTTCATTATTCAACTAGTTACTAGTGTAAATACTTTTACACGAGAAATAACCAAATAGAATAATTAGAGTTTTACTTCATTTATTTTTGTAATTTCATCAGTGTCCGGATAGGCGCAGTCGTTGTGTAAACAAGGCCGTCCATACATTAAACGAAATTCAAACAAAAGAAAAAAATAGAAAAATTAAGTTTAGTATTAATTCTGCAGCTAAAGTCAATAAACTTCATTCAATATTTATTGACTAGACTTACATGATTAAACCAAATTTAAAGGAATTAAAAAAATTTATTCATATTATTAAATTAGGTAAAAACAACTTATTAATACATATTACATAATAGTATTGATTTATTTATTAATTTAAATTTTATTATAAATAACATTTAATATATTTTACATATTTAATAATAATATAATTAATATAAATTGAAAAAATATATAAAATTGATTTGGCCAAATACTTTCATGTTTACAATAGAATAATCAAATAATAGTTTCACGACGTAACACAGTGCAAAAACTTGAAAAATATTGTTAAAAATTATTTTTGACTTTACAGGTTACATTGTATACATTCTAAACATTTTTGGTTACGTTCAATACAGTTTTTTTTTACAGTTTAAGTTGTTTTGTTATGTTAAATATGTCTGAAGAAGAATTTATGATTATACAAAATAAGACCTGTACAATCATTTGAAAAATACGAATGCAAAATATAACACTTAGAAAAGTCTAAGACATAAATATAATTTTATAGGTTTATAGGATGAATTCGCCATCTGTTTTGTTAATTTTTCTTCTGATGTGTCTAAAATGATTGTTATTTTATTATGTGAAATACGCGTTTTCAAAATAATATTAATTTTATCTTCCAAACTGCTCATTTACATATTATAAATTTTACGTTTCTTTCATAAAAACATAAACTCATCGCTATCTCATTTTAGTAAAATGTGATGGGCCGTTCCTAAAACATAAGTGAATTTTGGTTAGAAACCTTGGCCATTTTGCTAATGAAACTAAATCCGTGCATTTGCAATGTATTCCCATAAAATCACATGTAGTTCGGTTCAGAACCACTAGGTCTTCGCTAAAACAAAATACTGATTTCGCTAGCGAAAGAGCAGTCCGAATAAAGCTTAACAATATTTCAAAATTAATCATTAACAAAAAGAGAACTACAAAAATTAAATCGTAACTATGAATATGAATATCTTTCTTTTTAATTTCTACTTTGAGAAAAAGTTTTCTATTTTGCATTCATCAGGTTACTCTTTCTTATGAGAACGGACATGCTGCTTTAAATGACCACTCCACATAAAAGTTCTCTCACATATTTCGCATTTATAAGGTTTCTCCTTTGTATGTGTACGAATATGCACTTTCAAATGTCCACTGGTAATAAAAGTTTTCTCACATATTTCACATTTATAGGGTCTTTCATTTGAATGAGAACGGATATGTGCATTTAAACTTGCACTTTGAGTAAATGCTTTTTCACATATTTCGCATTTATAAGGTCTCTCATTTGTATGAGAACGATTATGGTCTATTAAATGTGCACTTTGAGTAAATGATTTTTCACATATTTTGCACTTATAAGGTTTCTCATTTGTATGAGAACGGATATGTCTTTTTAAGTGTCCATTTTGAGTAAAAGTTCTCTCACATATTTTGCATTCATAAGGTTGTTTCTCCTTTGTATGTATACGAATATGATCTTTTAAATGGCCATTCGTAATAAAAGTTTTCTCACATATTTCGCATTCATAAGGTCTCGCATTTGTATGTATACGAATATGCCGTTTTAAAACATCACTTCGAGTAAAAGTTTTCTCACATAATGTACATTTATGAGATTTTCTTTTCATTATCGATTTATCAATTTCATTCGAATTTGTACTAGCTTGACAATGTTTTATATCGGTTTCATTCTCAAAATCAGAATATTCTTCCTTAATTATTATTTCTGAATGTAAATCTAAAGATTCTGGTTTCAAACTTTCTTCAAATTTAATATTTGTATCATTTTCCGAATCCCCAATGTATTCTTCATTGATAGCTTCTTCTTTTACACAAACAAACTCAAAATTTGTATTATTTTGTGATTCCAAACTTTCTTCAACTTTAATGTTTATATCAGTTTCCAAATCTAGTTCAATATTTTCTTCATCAATATTCTCTTCTTTAATTTTGTTTTCCATAACTTCACTATTTTGCGATTGTTGTTTTGCATATCGCTTGAAAATTTCTTGCGATTTAAAACATTTTTCTACAAATTTATACGTTTCATTTAATCGAACCGAACAAATTGAGCAAATACAATCCGATAACTTCTCAGTACATTTCAGCTAAAAATATAAATTAAAATTACATGTTACATTTTAATGGGAGCTTAATAAAGAATGATATTTCTACTTATAACATCAAGTCACTATGATATTTAACTAATATTTGGTTTATTTAAGAGATCTAAATCCCACTATAAGTCGTGTGAATACGTTACTTGGTTATGGGGACCAAGTTTTTACCAGCCTGAACACAGACAACAATATTTTTCTCATAACAGTTATTCCCACTACTCTTGCAGAAACAAATTTTAGTTTAGCAAAAACATATTATAATAATTAATAAACTTATTATAAGTAAACCTAATCAAATAATTAAATTATGTAATTTTTATTGTAAATATACATGTATTCAAATTCAAACTTATTTTATATAAATTTCAATTAAACACAACCAACAAACGTATTAAAATTTAAAATACTTCAAATTAGGTTAGGTTAAATGTTGACTGTTCTCAAAACTTATGGAAGAAACAATAAATAAATGATTACTTATCAATTTATAAGCATATAATTTTGTTTCGTGGACCTGATTAAAGCTAGTATTTTACTTACAATTTCCGATGCAATGGTTTCCAATTTGTATGATAACAATACATTATCCGAATCCATTGTAGTTAAAGTAAATGTTATATTATCAACACCAGCACATAATCGACACCGTTCTTCATTGAAATGTTGTTTTAATATGATTTGAGAATCAAAACATTGTTTTATAAATTTATAAGCTTCATTCAACCGAACAGCGCAAATTGTACAAATACCATTCAGTAATCTGATCTTGCAATCAACCTAAAATAAGAAAAGTAAAAGATTTACAAACAATAATGTATATTACAATCAAAACAAATTATTTCATTCTTACAATTTCTGGCATAATTGCTTCCAATTTATCTACGAAACGTTTGCCATAGGAATCCGTATTAAATATAGTGAACAATACATTTTTATCACTTATACATAATTGACAATGTTGCATTAAACTATTCATGATTAAAATTAAATTTTCTACCAAAAAAGCTTCTTACAATAAGTAAAACATAAAAATATTGTATTTGACAGTATTGGAGGTTAACTTATAAAATCTGTCACGAATCCAGTTGGCCAGATGAATTTTGTGTAATGTTTCTAGTATAGGAAGAAGAATAAACAGCAGCATATTTTTTGCTGAGCACATCATATTTAGCTTTGAAAATGTTTCATCAATTCTAGTTGATCTAAGTGTTTGTCTAAATGAAATTCAAGCAAAAGAAATAAAAAATAGAAAAAATAAGTTTAGTATTCATGCTGTAGCTAAGGTCAATATAGTTGAATGAAGTAACTGCTAAAGAGATACAAGTACATAAAAAAAAATACAAAGAAAATAGCTATTCACAGCAAAGTACAAACAGCTGCCTTCTCCCACTCTTCTGACAAAATATTGATTTTATCTCAAGCAGTGGCGTAGCAATATTTATTTTTTGTGCAATCAAGAATAAATTTTATTTATGAGCATTATTTAAAATATATTATTTTTAAAACAGTTATAGCAATAATTTAAAACCAATACTGATATTTTTGACAACAAATGAAAAAGTTATGTATTATTTAAAAATTTTCTCTCTAAATAAAAATACCTTTTTAGTTTTTATTAAAATTTTTATATTTCTTTTCATTTTATATTTTATATTTCATTTTCTGTATATGATATTTCCGTTTATATCTGATATTTTAACTTCAACAATAAATAAACAGCGACCATGATTATTATTGTCAAATTCACCTGAGAAAAATAACAACGAAAAAATTAAAATGAATGCGACATTTTTATTTACCATAAAATTTCATCTATAACTTATGTAATGCAAAGATATAAAAATATATAAAAGATTAATTTAAAATAAAAAATTACAAGAATTTTCTTATATTTATTTTTTTAATTAAAATAAGAAATAATAAATAATTATTTTGTACATTTGGTTTAATATATTTATAACTTACTGTATTTTTTTGTTTGTTTCATATTTAAAAATATTTTTCTAGTAGGGTACTTGCAACAAAAATTAATATTTGTTTTTTGCTTTAAGTTTCTATACAAGTAGTTCTATATAAAACTTATTTTAAAATTTAAATTTTTTTATAATATGTATATATAAAATATTGTGTTTCATACAAAAATTGCACGAGTATATCTTATTGAACTTTTATATATAAAATCCGTATTTATCTTAATTCTTATTAAAGTAAAAAGTGTTAATATTTGTGGTAATATTATTTATTTACAACTTATTACAAAAAAAGCCCGTTTGAGTATAAACAGTGGCGCAACCAAGGGAGGGGGGCGACGGCCCCCCCCCCCCAAGGCTAGCAGAATTAGCACAATTTTTATTCGTTTAGTCATATATTCAGCAGTCACTTCTAACGCTACAATTATTTACCCCAAAATATTGAGCCAAAATTCATTATTTTAAACTATTAATTATTCGATTCATGTAAGATAAAGTGAAAATCTGGTTAGTATTTGCTTTTTTTTTTGTTTCTCCAAGATAAAATCCTTGGGCCCCTCCCAAGACAAAATCCTGGCTGCGCCACTGAGTATAAACAATGCTGTTTTGCTGTGCCTACGTTGATGTATGGTACGGAATGTTGGGTTTGACAGTAAAAGCATTTAAGAAGAATGACCGCTGTTGAAATAAGATTTTTTCGTGGGATATGTGGTGTAACTAAAAGGAATTGGGTGGGTACGCGAAATAGATATTAGTGTATTAATGAAGGTGAATAGCCTATTAATAGTAAATAAATTAGTATCAGCACTATTGAATAACTATTACCTCCTTAATATTGAAAATGTCAGAACGGTGTTATTTAATAATTTTTGTTTAGTAATTGTAATTTTACCCTGTTCTGTAACAGTTATTATTAAATAATTATAATAAAAGTACAAATATATAAATTAAAAACAAAAAATATTGTACATAAAAATTTACCAACAAAAAATTACTAGTACACCACTGCATATGGTAGATGGTAATTTTGCCGCTAAGGGAGCTAGTGTGAGCTAGGGTTATAGCCTCCTAAAGTAATGACGCGCAGTTGCCGCGAAATATGAAAATGTTGCTTAACAAAAATTGTAGTTTGAATTTCTATGTAAATTAAATGGGGTTTAAAAATACGTGTTTTCAATCGCTTATTGTGAAAATATAAAAGATATTTAAGACCTGGCACAACTTGTTTCATATAGTGTGAATATTCTACTTTCATGTGAAATAATTAAAAACTCAAGGAACACCATGGATAAATATGTTCTTTTATGTTAAATATTATAAGTCTTCCATGCGCCATTATAATTTAGACATGCGCAGTTTAGGTTCTCTACACGCTTGATAAAATGACATAGGTTTCGTTCATGTCATATGTATTTAATTTTATACACAATATTATATTTTTATTAATTTAATAAAAATATTAAAAATAATAATCTAAATTTTAATAAGATTATTTGTAACATTATTAAATAAATATTTTCGTTAATTTGCTTGTACACGTATGCAGGGCCGGATTAACCTTTTGTGGGGCCCTAGACATTTTTTTTCTCCGGGCAAAAATAATAGGACTTTATTGCGTAAAAATACATAAAAATGAAATTTGACCGACTGCAGGCCGGGCCCTTTGTATGCGGGCCCTAGACATTTGTCTTTTTTGTCTAGGCCATAATCCGGCCCTGCACGTATGTTTAAATATATTTTTACAATAACAATTCTGCTGCATTTTTGAACGTACTCAAAATTTTTGGCTGAACTTTAGCATAGCCTCCCGTTTCACAAATTTTAAAAAAGTCAGATTTGCGCATGCGTGAGCATTGGAACGCCCATATTTGGTGTATAAAAACCAGTGAACCTCAAAGTGTTTCATTAGTAATTTTCCTTTTGTTATGTTATGTTAAGAAGTCCGGTAGGTTAGGGTAGGTTTGGTAGGTAGGTTTCAGGTAGGAGTTTGTTTTTTAAAGACCGTTAAGAAGTCCGGTAGGTTAGGGTAGGTTTGGTAGGTAGGTTTCAGGTAGGAGTTTGTTTTTTAAAGACCGTTAAGAAGTCCGGTAGGTTAGGGTAGGTTTGGTAGGTAGGTTTCAGGTAGGAGTTTGTTTTTTAAAGACCGTTAAGACACATTTAAAATCATATTTTGTCATGTCGAATAGTTTGACAGTCACTGGTTTTTCAACTCGCGTGCCTACCGCAAAAACGGGAGGCTGTTCTGTAACTATACCAAATTTTTAAAGATAAAATGTGTTTGACATATGTATAAAAATATAACCTACCATTTTGTGCTTTCTATCGTAATTTGATATTTTGCTCAAAAGAACCGTTCCTTTGAGCAAAATACCAAATTACGATAGAAAGCACAAAATAGTAGGTTATATTTTTATACATATGTCAAACACATTTTACCTTTCAAAATTTTGAGTACGTTCAAAAATGCAGCAGAATTGTTATTGTAAAAATATATTTAAACATACGTGTACAAGCAAATTAACGAAAATATTTATTTAATAATGTTACAAATAATCTTATTAAAATTTAGATTATTATTTTTAATATTTTTATTAAATTAATAAAAATATAATATTGTGTATAAAATTAAATACATATGACATGAACGAAACCTATGTCATTTTATCAAGCGTGTAGAGAACCTAAACTGCGCATGTCTAAATTATAATGGCGCAAGGAAGACTTATAATATTTAACATAAAAGAACATATTTATCCATGGTGTTCCTTGAGTTTTTAATTATTTCACATGAAAGTAGAATATTCACACTATATGAAACAAGTTGTGCCAGGTCTTAAATATCTTTTATATTTTCACAATAAGCGATTGAAAACACGTATTTTTAAACCCCATTTAATTTACATAGAAATTCAAACTGTACAATTTTTGTTAAGCAACATTTTCATATTTCGCGGCAACTGCGCGTCATTACTTTAGGAGGCTATTGTGTCCATTCGAGTGGCGCCCGGGGTAAGATAGTCCCCCCCTTGCTAAACCACACGTTAACACACTGTACTTCATTCAAACTATATTGACCTCAGCTACAAAATGTATACAAAACCAAGTTTTTCTATTTTTTCATTTATCTGAATTTCATTCAGCTAGTAGTTAGTTAGTTAAAGTAGCAATTAATAAACATTTTTTAAATTAAATATATTGCCTTTATTAAATAAATACATTGGTATTTATTCTTCTTCTTATACTAGAAATATTACACAAAATTCCTCTGGCCAACTGGATTCATAACAGCTTTTTTTCTAAGTTAACCTGTAATATCGTGAAATACAATATTTTTATGTTTTACTTATTGTGAGAAGCTTTTTTGCTAGAAAATTTAGTTTTAATCATGAATAGTTTTATGCAACATTGCCGATTATGTACAAGTGATAAAAATGTATTGTTCACTATACTTGATCTGGATTCAGATGGCAAACGTTTCGTAGATAAATTGGAAGCAATTATGCCAGAAATTGTAAGAAAGGAATAATTTGTTTTGATTGTAATGTACATTATTATTTCTGAATGTTTTACTTCTCTTATTTTAGGTGGATTGCAAGATCAAATTACCGAATGGTATTTGTACGATTTGCGCTGTTCGATTGAATGATGCTTATATATTTATAAAACAATGTTTCGATTCTCAAATAATATTAAAACAACATTTAAATGAAGAACGTTGTCGATTATGTGGTGGTGGTGATAATATAACATTTAGTTTAACTACAATGGATACGGATAACGTATTGTTATCATACAAATTGGAAACCATTGCATCGGAAATTGTAAGTAAAATACTAGCTTTAACCAGGTTCACGAAATAAATTATATGTGTGTGCCAAAAAAATTAGAACCGATAAGTAAATTTGTAAGATTTACTGCGATTTTACAGTTTTAGTATAAATTAACTTGTTCTAAATGGAATTTGTTAGGTTTTAGCTTATAATAAACTTATTAAGTATTATATACCTATATATATATACAGGGTGTTCGTTCGCTTGGTTGATATAGGGCAATAACATGGGATTTCAATAATATGCAGAATACTACTTTCTGAAGTAAAATTCGGAGAAATACTTAGAATTCTTTTCGATAGGGAATAAAAAGTTCTATAATTTGGTTCTACTTTTAATTTGCTAGCATGTGCCGTTTGGGCGCTAGAATTTTTTTTAAATGTTTTTTAGAATTTTCAATAATGTTTCCTGCTAAATCAGTACGAGTAAGAGAAAAAAGTTGCTTAGCTATTATGTAGCTAATTTTTTTCTCTATTTTACTGAATTTTTTCAGATTTTTTTGAGCAAATTTGAAAAAAAGTTATATTTTAAAAAAATTCAAAATAAGACTTTTTTCAAAATTTCTTCAAAAAATCTGAAAAAAAATTAGTAAAATAGAAAAAAAAAATTAGCTACATAATAACTAAGTAACTTTTTTTTCTAACTTATACTGATTTAGAAAGAAAAATTATTGAAAATTCTAAAAAACATTTTAAAAAAAATTCTAGCGCTCAAACGGCACATGCTAGCAAGTTAAAAGTAGAACCAAATTATAGAACTTTTTATTCCCTATCGAAAAGTATTCTAAGTATTTCTCCGAATTTTACTTCAGAAAGTAGTATTCTGCATATTACATACTACTACTACTATTACATACTACACATTGTATATAGCTATTATGAGAAAAGTTTTGCTGTCTCCGTGTTGCTGATACAAATTTCGACTTGCATTATTAATTATTGCGGGTTATTACTAACCATTCGTTACCTCATAGCCAAGTACGAAAGCATAGCTTAGTGTGGAATTTATGTCACTCAAATACATCAAATATTAGTTAAATATCATAGGGATTGTTATTAGTAGAAATATATATATATATATATATATATATATAATTCAATGCAATCATATATAATTCATTGCACTATTGCACGAACCAACATCTTTCATAAGTATAGTTCTTATATGTATTTAGACATTAAAAATTAATGATATTGCGTATTTGTTGACTATGAAAAATTATGAATAGAATGTGTACTGAAAATGATTAGGTTTCATTCGCTCGATCTGTAATGGTCTTGATAGCTCAGTGGTAGAGCATTCGCCCGGCAAGCGAAAGGACCCTGGTTCGATCCCAGGTTGAGGCGATAAGATTTTTTCATTTTCAGATTATTCCTTTATGATTGTATTTGAGTATTAACTGTATTTAAATGATATATCTATCAACTAACCAGATTAATGAATTATATATATATATATATATATATATATATATATATATATATATATTATTACGGTAGTGAAAAATTTAAAACTATATACATACATATTTATTTATTTATATATTAAACTTTCCTTAAGGGCGCCGTCTCATGAAGAGACCTCGAAAAATGGGTAAACTTTGAAATTTTTTGCGGGGAAACTAAAAGTCGTAGGAACATGCGGTTTTGATGTACGAGTAGGTTGTTTTTTTGACTATAAAACTGTTTTTTATTTCTCAGTCGAAATTTTTGTGAAAAACTTTAAACGCGTTTTTCTCGAAACCACTTCTTTTTTACTATAAAAATTATTCCGGTCGAATGGATTGAGCGATTTACTTTGAACCAAAAAGCCAAAAAACTAGACGAAATTTGTTGACGGTTATACCTATTTCTAGCAAAATTGGGTCATATTTACTATTTAATTTTTAATCGCGGATTGCACACCAAAAAATAGTAAAATGGCCGCCATTTTGCTAAATTTTAACATTTTTTTTTGTTAGAATTAGATATAAGCTTCAATAAATTTTGTTTAATTTTTTGATCTTTTGGTTCGAAATAAATCGCTCGATCCGTTAGACCGGAATCATTTTTAGAGTAAAAAAAGAAATGATTTTGAGAAAAATGCGTTTAAAGTTTTCGCAACGATTTCGACTGGGAAATAAAAAACAGTTTTATAGTCAAAAAAACAACCTACTTGAAAATCAAAACCGCATATTCCTACGACATTTAGTTTCCCTGTAAAAAAATTCAAAAGTTTACCCATTTTTCGATGTCTCGTCATGGGACGGCCCTCTTAAACTAAAGATTTTTATTATATGTAATATGTATTTTTAATTTACATTTTAGGTGGAATGTACTGAGAAGTTATCGGATTGTATTTGCTCAATTTGTTCGGTTCGATTAAATGAAACTTATAAATTTGTAGAAAAATGTTTTAAATCGCAAGAAATTTTCAAGCGATATGCAAAACAACAATCGCAAAATAGTGAAGTTATGCAAAGCGAAATTAAACCTGAAAGCGAAATTAAAGAAAAGAATATTGATGAAGAATACATTAAACTACATTTGGAAACTGATATAAATATTAAAGTTGAAGAAAGTTTAAAATCAGAAAATAATACAAATTTTGATGCTGCTTGTGTGAAAGAAGAAGTGATTAATGAAGAATACATTGAGGATTTGGAAAATGATACAAATATTAAATTTGAAGAAAGTTTGAAATCAGAATCTTTAGATTTACATTCAGAATTAATAATTAAGGAAGAATATTCTGATTTTGAGAATGAAACCGATATAAAACGTTGTCAAGCTAGTACAGCTTCAAATAAAAATATTATCAGCTCGAAAAAAAATGATAAATCTGTAAAGAAAAGTGAATCTCATAATTGTACATTATGTGAGAAAACTTTTACTCGGAGTGGAACTTTAAAATTGCATATTCGTGTACATACAAATGAGAGACCTTATAAATGCGAAATATGTGAGAAAACTTTTACTCGGAGTGGAACTTTAAAATTGCATATTCGTGTACATACAAATGAGAAACCTTATAAATGCGAAATATGTGAGAAAACTTTTGCTGTAAATTCAAACTTAAAAACACATATTCGTATACATACAAATGAAAGACCTTATAAATGCGAAATATGTGACAAAGCATTTACTCAAAGTGGACATTTGGAAGATCATATTCGTATACATACAAATGAGAGACCTTATAAATGCGAAATATGTGAGAAAACTTTTACTCAAAGTGGACACTTAAAAAGACATATCCGTTCTCATACAAATGAGAAATCTTATAAATGCGAAATATGTGAGAAAACTTTTATTCAAAGTTCAAACTTACGGAAACATATCCGTTCTCATGCAAGGGAGAAACATGTTGGATGCAAAATAGAAAACTTTTCCACAAAGTAGAAAGCAAAAAGAAAGATATTCGTATTCATAGTGTAACGATTTTGTAGTTCTCTTTTTATTAATTTTTAAATATTGTTATGTCCCATTCAGTTAATGTTTTAGCGCAGACCTAGTATAATATTTAGTAACTTTTTTATATATATTTGACAAAAATTAGAAAGTACATAAAATACTTTGCAGTATTTTAAAGTAAAATTATTTTTTTATATACTAAGTATAAATATTTATGGACAAACTATTGAATATATTGAAAGTATTTTAATTAATATTTAATATTATAAATACTATCCAGTTCTGGTTACTATATGTTACTATGTAATTGTTATAATTAATGTATTATTGTGTTTACTCACTCGCTATTTATATTTTGTATGCCTACATAATTTGGTTTAAATTATATGTACCTATTTGTAAAGTTTATTTTCATTTGGTTTTGTTCGATATTTTCTGTCATATTCTTTTGTATTGTGTGAAAATATGTAGTTCATTGTTAACCGCACTTGTTATTTGAAAATAAATAAATATTTACTCAACACATGTGATATTTTATTTAACAAATCTATATATCTGTATTTCGTTTATTAATTGATCAATTCTATAATGAGTATTTATAAATGTATTTATTTAGTTAACAATATGAGTAATTGTTTTTTATATAACTATTTATGAATATTTGATACATTACTTTCTATGTAAAAAAATTAATAAAAATCAATCTTTTTTTCAATGTAGCAAAATTTTAACAAAATATTTTTTTGATAATTTTAAAACTTATTAAATATTATAAATGCAAATAATAAATAAAATGCTTATTAAATTAAATTATATATAATTTTAATTTAAATATAGTTATACCACCTTAAAACATATCTTTCTTATTATTTAAAAAAAATCTAATGAATATGGTGGTAAGTAACGAGTTGTATTTTTGAGGTTAATTTTATAAATATGTAACTGTTTTATTAATTATTGAAAATAGTTTCTCCAACAGAAGATTTGAGTGATTTGTTTCGGGTTCGATTCGTGCTCTTTGACAAAATTTATTATTCAATTCAACATTTCAAATATTAATTATATTTACACATTAGGTATAGCAAATTTATGATTTTTTTAAATATATATTTTGTACATTATATACATTATATAATGTTTTCGAATAGATATTAAATAAAAAGATCAAATAAGTCACATATTGTTATAAATATTATTTTGAAAAGTTTGTTCGAGAAATCTTTACAAAATAAAAGAAAAATTAAATTTAATAACTCGACAACTTTATTAGCAAAATTTACTGCAGTATCACTTACTTGGGGGGGGGGGGCGTATAAAATAATTTATCCTAGACCTATACAGATTATATAATTGGGAATAATTTAATTTTAATATTAATATAATATTTAATATTCAAGATTAATTACTATTTAATGCGTCTCAGAAATAAAAATACTCAGCTATGTCGAATGTGTCAAAAGAATTTTTGTTAGGAAATTGGTTTTAAATGAAACGCAACACAAATTTATAGTAGAGATATTTATTTTAAGTAAGTAGTGATAAGTTCAATAGCTATAGTAATAAGAGTAAGTGTATATCGAATATATGAATTATATTCGTCAGCTTAAAGTTTACATTATAGAGTGTTTATACAAATTATATTTCACGTAGTTAGCAACTTGTTAAAAAAAAACATTTTATTTCGAAAATACACAGAAACTACTAGTACAATATTCAATTACAACAAGATTAGAAGTATATGGGTAAACCCAAATATAGACCACTTTGACATTATCACATAAATGATAAGAAATAGGAATAGAATTTTAACTTGCGATAAAAAGTGTGACATGTCCATAGGTAATATAACTTACATACAGTGGCGTAGTCAGGGGGGTGTTAGGGGGGTTCAACCCCCTCCCCCCCCAGAACCTGAACTACCAAAAACATACATACCTATGTGAAATATGAAATATGTTATTTTACTTTCATTAAAAAAAAAAAAAATTTGTATTGCTCTTTATTTTTTAAACAAATTATAGTATTATCTTTATTGATTAATATTATATCATTTTTTTAGTAACCTCCCCCCCCCCCATGACAAGTTTCTGGCTACGCCACTGCTTATATGTATATATATGCGACGCTACGAGTTTTGTTTTGTTTTGTAAACATTCATTTCATAGAAGAGATAGGAGAGTTTATAGAAATGAATCTCAACAATTTTATATATGTAACAAGACAGTTCTGGGCCATGTGGTTATTGTGATCTATATTTCTGAGACTAAGTAATTTTGTATCTATTAGATTTTGCCCTAATGACAGATTTATGTATTAGGGTTCACGGCAAGCCACTTGGCCACTTCAAGATATTTCTTTGAAATATTTTGAAGTATTTTAGATTTTTGTTGTTATTTGAAAAGATAACAATTTAGTTTTTTGAGAAAAAAGTATGTTTTTCTCTCGGTTGAAGTCAGTTCAGTTCACGCACGCCTTCGCTTTAGTGAAGTTCGCTTTTAAGTCCGCTTAGAGTGTCAGAGACCTCTAGAATTGCTTTAGTTGTTAGATTTTGTTAGTTTTAATTTAGTAGTAACATTCGCGCTTTAGTTTATATTTGTCATTCATATTTTTATTCGTTTTTTTCTTTGTATATTTCTGTAATTTGGTTTTTGGGTTATTATTTAATAAAAAACTTAAATTAAATAATTGTTGATCACTACTTTACGCACGCTCCTGTAAAGTTGATAAATATACGCTAACCGCTTATCGTGTTACATATACAACAATAATTAGATTTTAGTATTCACGTCTTGTAAAACGTCTTACAGTCATTGTGGAATAGTCATTATTATCTAATTTTTTTTGTATAATTTCTAATTATAAATTAATTACATAGCACATAAATACTATTTCAAACGATATTACAATTTATACATATTGCAGGACGGTGTCATAGTCAAATATTCTCATTCTAAAAGATTTGCACATATTTGTGTATTTAAAACCGAAGCTACGGGGCACTGAGTGGCCATCGATAGGTTTTGCTGTAGAAATATATTTATTTGTCAATAAATGGACCTATGCGGCTGCATGTGGTTTGATATCTGTGTATTATTTCATTGTTTTATGTTTGTCTGTATTCTCCCCATCCCTCGGCGGCACTTTCAGCTTCCACGATTCCATATTATGAATCTCAGTTATTACGCAATTATCACATATCATAGTCCTACAACTGGACTAGACGATTACGATGCCAAATTTATTTATTTAAATTTATTTAGTTATTCAAAATTAGGTAAACACAATCTTAAATATTTGTTAAACACTTTAATATATTACACTTTAATTAATAATTTTTTTAATGAAATAGATTGGGATGAACTATTCAGAAATTGTAGTACTGATGATTGCGTTTCTAAATTTTATGAATTATTATGGTCTGCAATAAATGCGTTAGTACCTCACAAAGATTACCATAGCAAAGTATTCCCATTCTGGTTTACCAGTGATCTCATTAAATTGATCAAGGAGAAAGAGAAAGCACATAAAAAATACAAACAGTTCAAAACACAAACTTATTACAATATATTTTCGTTATTGAGAAAAAGAGTTAAATCATTAATTAATATTTGTTATAATAAGTATATTTGTAATGTAGAGAAACAAATTTCAACTAATTCAAAAAAATTTTGGACTTACGTTTCATCACTTAAGAAAAGCAGCATTCCACAACAAATGCAATATTGTAATAGAGTGTCAAATAATGGCGTGGAAACGTGTAATCTCTTTTCTGATTATTTCAAATCAGTGTACACTGATGGTTCCTTAGATGAAAATCTTATGAGATCCCTGGTGGATGAGCTTCTAGTGAATAACAACTGTGGTATATCAAAAGTTCATATTGAAAATTCTGATGTATTTAATACATTATCGAATTTAGATATCAACAAAGGGTCAGGGCCAGATAATATACCTTGTATATTTATAAAAAACTGTGCTTCATCTTTGTGTAATCCACTCGCTACCATTTTTAATAAATCTCTTAAAGAAAGCAATTTCCCGCAAATTTGGAAAAAAGCTTTCGTAGTTCCGGTATTCAAGTCAGGCAATAAAAATATTGTTGAAAATTATAGACCAATCTCTAAATTATGTATTCTGGAAAAAGTATTTGAATCAATTATTTATAAACAGTTATTCTCCTGTGTGAAAAACTTTATTATCCCTCAACAACATGGATTCTTTTCTGGAAGATCTGTTGAAAGTAACCTACTTGAATACACGGACTACATATTGGATGCTATGGATAACAGGGTCCAGGTTGACGCCATTTATACTGACTTCAGCAAAGCGTTTGATAAAATAGATCACAATATATTGATAAGAAAGCTAGCTGTAGCCGGTGTGAGTGGTGACCTGTTAAAATGGTTTTCTTCTTATTTGACTAACAGAAGGCAATGTGTGGTGGTGAATGGATTCCATTCTGATGAGGTGCTCGTAACTTCTGGTGTTCCACAAGGGTCCCATTTAGGGCCTTTATTGTTTAATATTTTTATCAATGACGTTGCTACTTGTTTCACTTATTCTAAATTTATCATGTATGCAGACGATCTCAAAATTTACAAAACTATTCACTCAGATCTAGACTGTAAGTTGTTGCAACATGATATCGATAAATTTACCGATTATGCGATGGCAAATAAACTGCTACTTAATACTTCTAAATGCCACTCTATTACATTCACTAGAAACAGGACTGTTATTGAGTGTGCGTATCATATACATGATTCCACTATGATTAAATCTAAAACGATTAAAGATCTAGGTGTAACCTTAGACCAAAAGCTCTTGTTTGATGTGCATATAGACACCATTGTTAAAAAAGCCTACAAGATGTTAGGTTTTTTGATTCGTACCTGTATGAAATTTAAAAATCCAAAAACCTTTGTAACATTATATTATACGATTGTTAGGAGCCAACTTGAATTTGCCTCGGTTTGCTGGAATCCGCATTATTCTACTTACATTAACCGCCTCGAAAAAATACAAAACAAATTCCTCTCATTTTTAAGTAGGAAATTTATTAATTTTGATTTTAACTGTCTTAGTTTGGAAAAAAGGCGGACACTATTTGATCTTACATTTTTATATAAACTTTTAAATAATATAGTTGATTCTCCTTTCTTACTTTCGCAACTGTCTTTTCGAGTGCCAAGTTATGTAACTAGAACAAATTTTTTGCTTGATATCCCTTTACATAGAACTAACTCTGCAGCAAATTCTCCTATTAATAGATTATCTTACACGTATAATAAAATTTGTACTATGGATAATTTTCCTGATATATTTACTGTATCTATAACTACTTTTAAGCGTTTAATTTCTTTGATTTTGTATAATATTTCTTCATAAATTTTTTGTATCTGTAATTTAATGTATGTATATATATATATGTATATATTCTCTTATTTCATAATATGTATTTTACTCTAATTATGTAATTTTCATTTCTGTGTGATAAATTTTCTTTGTTTATTATAATTGTAGTGCTACTCTGTCATTGGGATTGATTCCTGTTGAGTAGCTAAACATATAAAAATAAAAATAAAAAATAAAAAAATATGAATGAAAAATATTGGCTCGTATTTTCACTTCTTTTGCTAATGAAAAATAAATTTTTCCTTCTACCTCTTATCAAACACGAATATAGTATTTCTATTTTTGATATAGGTATTGAAACGGGACCAACCCTGGTGGAGAATTTTTTGTTTTTTTTTCTTCTTTTCAACAAGTAGTATTTACTTATGTTATAATTATTAAACTGTATTTACAATATTATTTCTGTATTATACCTAAATGTCGATATAAGTAAAGTTAAGTGATTGTAGAATTTCTTCGTATGTTGTTTACAATTTAGGTAATAAAATACAATGTATTCGGCGGAATATAAAGTCAAAAGAAAGTACCGACACTCGACCGCCGCTGCGGGTGGCCATTTTAATGATGTGTTTGTCTAGCGGTGGTTTGTGTATATTGTATGATGTGTGTACTATGAAACTATGCTAATTATATAAAGGTTTCATTTTATTTTATTATTGAATATTCTTTATGTTGTGATATAATTATTTTGCTAACTCTGTTAATACATTAAATAGATATATGTTGTTTAATATCAAATTAATCAGAAAATGATGAGGAATGCAATTATAATAATTAAATTGAGATGTAATGTTTCTTTAAGTTAACGAGTGTCTAACAGTCATGTTGTCACTATTTAAGAGCCACGCAGCGTTCCGTCCGGGCCGCATCCCCTCTCTAACAGTCATGTTCCCGGGCCAGGCAGCTCAGCCAATAGGAAGGGGGCATTCTGATTTGTTACCATATTTGGTATCGTTTGCTACAAAATTCTGTTTTCTGTTTAGCAAAGAAAGAGTGGAGGGGCTTTCCCCATATAAGAGCCTGTATCGAGCTGTCTGGAGACAATTCAGAAAACCTATTTGATGCGAGAGGTAACTTGAACCGAGGAAAGCACTACGTACTTGCTAACATACAGACAATTACAATTTTGACTGACAGACACATACTCTACACACGGTTAGGAACAGGTTGGTTTCTGCGACTGAGTAATGTAGTAATTACATTTATTCATGGCGCGGACGACTATGTCAATTAGCAATATGATCATTCCTACGACAATCTTGTTGGACAACTAGCACAGACGACTATGGCTAACCGAAATACGACTTTACGACCGGACCCCCTTACCGAAGCCCACCCACAAATCAACAGCTGACACCCCACAACCGAACCCATATATGTTTTAGAAACTTTGTAACTGTATCTGTATTTCACCTTTAACTTGTATTCATATCTTAAATCAGATGACTTATTATTGTATTATCTACGTGCAATAAATATAAGTGGTGAACATTTATTGTTGTTTACTTAAAGCCTACATCCCTCAGTATCGTGAGGACTCTGTGAACCTGTGTTATATCTCCTTCAGAGATGTACTTGTAGTATAATTAACGTCGGGTCCTTATTAGACGATCACAGCCAAAGTAAAATATTAAATGTAAATTCTTCGTTAGAATTTGTAAAAATAAATAATGTTAAAGTCTGCCGCGTTACAGTATATTTTTTTATTATCTAATATTATAAAATGCAAATAAACTAATTAAAATTGCTTAATAAGTAATTTTAAGTAAACATCAAAAGTAATATTTTGACAAAAACCCTTTTTAAAAGTGCGCGGTGAATATGAGGTAATTTTCAATTTTTCTAATTATAAATAAATAAAAATACAAAAATTTGTTACGTTAATGTATATTATCTTAATTATAATATTTAATATTAGTGGTAATATTATTTATTTACAACTTATTACAAAAAAAGCCCCTTTTGAGTATAAACAATGCTGTTTTGCTGTGCCTACGCTGATGTATGGTACGGAATGTTGGGTTTGACAGTAAAAGCATTAAAGAAGAATGACCGCTGTTGAAATAAGATTTTTTCGTGGGATATGTGGTGTAACTAAAAGGAATTGGGTAGGTACGCGAAATAGATATTAGTGTATTAATGAAGGTGAATAGCCTATTAATAGTAAATAAATTAGTATCAGCACTATTAAATAACTATTACCTCCTTAATATTGTAAATGTCAGAACGGTCTTATTTAATAATTTTTATTTAGTAATTGTAATTTTACCCTGTTCTGTAACAGTTATTATTAAATAATTAATTAATAATTATAATAAAAGTACAAATATATAAGTTAAAAACAAAAAATATTGTACATAAAAATATCACTCAATGACAAGTGCTTAAGTGATTATGTACTTTGTATCACAGGTAAGATTTTTATAGATTTTATTTGCTACTGAAGATGGAAGAAACATATTCGTATTCATATTGTAGCAATTTAATTTTTATTAATGATTAATTTAAATATTGTTAAGCCTCATTTAGATTGCTCTTTCCCTAGTGAAATCAGTGTTATGTTTTAGCGCAGACCTAATAGTTCTGAACCAAACTACATGTGAGCTTATAGGAATACATTGCAAATTGAAAAAAATTTCAAAATTCATTAGAAAATTTTGTTTTATCGCAGCCAAAGTCTGAGCTAACCAAGGTTTCTTAACTAAAATTCACTTATGATTTAAGACACATCAGTTTTTATGTAAGAAACTTCAAATTTATAATATGTAAATAAGCAGTTTGGAACATAAAATTAGTATTATTTTGAAGACGCTTATTAAATGTACTAAAAAGAACATTTATCTTAGACACATCAGAAGAAAAATTAGCGAAAACCAAGAAGACGGTAATTTCATCTTATCAATTTGTAGAATTATATTTCTGTCTTATACTATTCTCAATGTTTCCAAATAATTATACAAGTCTTATTTTGTATAATCATAATTTATTTTTAATAAATATTTAACACAACAAAATAACTTAAACTGAAACAAAAAAAGATACGCTACTAAAGATAATCAATAACTGTTTAGCATATATACAACGTAAATAGAAACATCAGAAATGATTTCTAACAGCATTTAAATTGTTACCACATTTAGACATACAGGCAATGTAAATAATAATACTCAAGAATATTGAGATTTTATATTTTTCCCAAAATTTCACAAGATACTCAGTCATTGAATCGGCTGTTAAGCTATGCATCAATGACTGGCCAGTTTAACCGTAGACACGTGTTTCGGTCTTTAGGACCTCATCAGTACGGTGCTGTGTAAATGGTCAAGTTTTTGCGCTGTGCTAAATCATGAAACTAAAACTAAATCGTAAAACTGTTTTTAGCAGTCTGAATGAGATTTTATTCTAAATATAATTTGTCAGTATCTGTTTTTACATGATTATTATTTTAAATAAAATTAAAACGTTAAATCTTAGTCAGATTGGCGTTTTAGTTTTACGCAGAAGTACAAGAATTTGAGCAATCCAAACACTACTTGACATATTTTTAGTTTTTTACACCAAGTGTTTGGATTGGTCAAACTCTTGTGTTTGTGCGTAAAACTAAAACGGCAGTCTGAATTAGACTTTATGTACAATAATGTTTTTTAATTTCTATAAAAATCAACATGTATTTGAAAATTTATAACACACTATGAAATGACAATAAACCTTTTTTATGCCTTCCTAATACAAATTGAAATTTTCAGTCTTCATTGTGACAAGAAGATAATAGTTTGTTGACATATTTTCTAATGTAACGATGACGGCATTTACTCAAATTATTTTTATATATTTTTTCAATTTATATTAATTTTATTATTAAATATGTAAACTATATTAAATATTATTTATAATAAAATTCAAATTAATAAATAAATCAATATGTGTTTACCAATTGTTTTAACTTTATTTAATAATATGAATAAAACGTTTTTTCTTCAAGCGTATCATAAGAGTTTGTACTGGGTGTCCAATTTTAAGCTTTTCAGCAGAATATCTCGAAATGAAACACCTATTTTTTATTGCAAATTCGGAAAGAGCATAAAAAAACTATGTAAACTTTTAAAGATCTAACATCGCCAGAAAATGCAAAACTCACTTTCACTAGTAATATCAAACAGAATAAAAAAATTTATATTTAGAAAATCATATGGCAACATTATAAAATTTAATTTTGATGTAAATGATACCTAGTAAAATACTAAATAAAACTGTTAATACTAAATCATTAGAGAAAATTCATTTAGGAGAATTCAAACCAATCCTATTAAATCATTCTTATTCGCATGCTAATAATATTGTTATTGTAATATTAGTAATAATTATACTAATTTGTATTTTTATTAGAATAATTAAAATTTGCAAAAAGAAGTATGATAGGCAAAAAAAAATGAAAATATACAATAAGAGATAGTTTTATCTAGCGCGGGAGGAATTACATATATGTATAATGTTACCGCCCGAGGCATTAGAGATCTTACGTTACACACTTATCATATTTCTTTAACGAGAAACTATCGCGTTCTCACACTATGTAGTAGAAGTTAGAATTTATCTGCTCGTCTATTTGTACAGACGTATATATTTGTCGTTCTTGTAAAATTTTAATACAAATTTTTTAATATAATTTTCTCGATAGATTATATATATATATATATATATATATATATAATTTATTTTTATGTAACTTATTATTGGCTTATTTAATAAAAGGTCAAATACGTGAATATGTTTTATTTGTAGCCATAACTTTAATTCATTTATAACAAAAATTAATTTAACATTTACATACAAAAAAATTAAACATAACTTTTCAACAATATAGTAAAAATAGCATTACACCAAAATAGTTCACATTTTTCAATTAAATCTAAACAATAATTTTTATTAAATTGAACCTGCACGCAATCGTAACTTTTATTTTTTGTAAAATTTGTATTTGCTAAACAAAATAGAAGTTTCTGTTTATTTAATAAAAATATTGCATCTGCCCTTAAAAAATTTTCCTTATTTTTCCAGTTGCATCAACATAATTTAAATGCTAATTATATAAAATTGTATGCAAATATATTTACAAAATATAGTAGGTACAGACAGGGTTAGACTGACCCACCGGGGCACCGGGCTTTCCCCGGTGGGCCGTTATCATTATGGGCCTTGACCGGCCATTGTCAAAAAATTAAAATTTTACAAAAATTTAAGAACAGATTAACCCAAAAACAACGATATGTATTGAATGGCGATATATATAAAAAACTTTCCCAAAATCAATAGTGGTAAAATATACCCGATAAAACTTCTGAATTAATCCGATGACGGACAAACTGAAAATCGGAGAAGAAGATGAAATCAATGTAACAAACTATAGCAGAATACTTGTAGAAATTGCATTGTCAGTTGTTTTTCAATTTTACAAAAATTTAATATCCACATACATTGACATACGCGAATTTATTCGCTACTTATAAATTAATACTATCATTATATCTTCCAAGTCAATTATCATCAAACGAATATTTTCACAAATTAAAGTACATGTTAAACAGATTGCGAAATTGTTTAAGTCAGGATAATTTCAAGGCTTTCATGCTCATGTCATACGAGAAGAATAGTTTGGACAAAATTAGATAATGAAGATATCATTAACAAAATTTCCGAAAAGAATCATTTATTAAATTGTCTTTTAACTTAGATTTAAATAAAAAATTATATTTAATTTTATATGTTTTTACAGTTCATCTTTATTTTTCTGTAATGTCATTTCCATGTTTATTATAGAATATACGTCGACCGCCTACTAGGGACATAACGTCGACCGTGAACACAACGTCAACGCCTTACTAGGAACACTAATTTTTATTTTAAAATTAATGTTTGTGTATCTTTCCTCAAATATGAACAATTTCTCTAGTTTTAATTCTTTTTATTATATGTGATACTATAAAATCTAAATAAATTAAAAATTTAATTGTTAATAAGTAATTTTAAATAAACGTTAAAAGTATGTTTGACAAAAATTCTTTTAAAAGTCAAGTTAGAATACGAGGCGTAGATCTGTTGAAAGAGAATAAAAATAAAAATCTTTTTTTCTACTATTTATTTGAATTGTTTACTATTCATTAATGTATAAGTGCATTTTATTTATATTTTATATTTCAGGTGATTTAGTACTAGGTAGATTAAAAAGTTATAATCATTCCTTGCACATAAAAAGGAAATTTGACGTAATGACGGAAGTGGTGCTTACGCGTGTATGGAAAATAAATTATAAAAATTTATACTATTATTTTTATTAGTTTTATTATATATTAACTTTCTATTAAGTGAACAATTTCTTTGCGGACTTGCTTCGCCCGCTCCTCACTCATCTCATTTGGAGATTCCTCCACATATTGGACAAACATTTTATTTTTACAGCAAACAAACTATCAGAAATGTTTTTACAACATCCAAAATTTCACTGAATGGATCAGCTTTCTTTTTGTTACACCTACAAAAAAATATATAACAAACATTATAAAATATAAATTTCAAATTATTTGTTTTTCCAGATATATTATAATAAAATAAAATCAAATTTTATTTAGCTTTTGGATAATAAATTACATTGTGATACATATTTATAAAATTAAAAATTTACAGGAAATTTACAAATTTATAATAATATTTACATTATTTATCAAGTTATTAACTTTATTACAGTTTTTTTTTTTATTTCAAACTTAAAAGTTTTACATTTTTAAATATTTAATGTATGTCGGTGATTTATTCTATTCAAGTAATCCATTGTGAAATATATTGTTAGTAATACTACTTTTGGTTTTTTTTAGTAAAATAAAAATAATTATCTGCATTTCTAACATGATAATTATTCACAAAACTATTAAATTTCAGATTGTCAGTTAAATACTACGGAAGCAAACCATGTTGTATTTTAAATATAAAAATCATTGCAAACATTACTAAGAAAAAATTAATATTAATTAACCGTTTTAGTTTTATTAACATATTGTTTCTTTGTTTTTATTTAAGTTGTTCAATATTTCGGCATCTCTGATGCCATCTTTAGAAACCATTTCAATGCGAATATCAGTTTTTCTTGTTGATACACCAATACAATTTATAATCAACTACAAACATATGTAAATTGCAGCTAATTATGGCAACTGCGATGTCATAATTACAAACAACTTAAACAAAACAAAGAAAATTGTGATTGACATATGAGTTATTATTTTAATTTATTGTAAAATAGGTTTTTAGCATACGTAGGTTCTGTTGATGTTGACGGTGTGACTGTAATAAGTTCTTCCATAATTATTTCTTGATCCATATCAAAATGGAAAACATCTATTTGTTCAGTTTGCGGCGAGGCAAGTGTTAGTTTCGGAGACCCATCGAAATCTAACGATTTGGAACTGCCTGAACTCGTACCTACATGATGCATGACGTAGTACTTCTTTTTGTTTATGAACTGATGTCATGGTTGAAGTTCTAAGATTAAAACAATAATAGTTTTACAAGTTATTTTTTATAACTGAAGTGATTATTTTTTAAACTTATTACTTTTCGAAAATGATATAATTATTTTATTGCTTATTTAATAAATTCGAACAAAACCAATAATTTGACCAAAAAGAAAATATTTGAGCGGAATGCATCATACAGCAGCAGCGACTTTTAAAATCTTGTTTTTTTTTAATGATTGGTAATTAAAATTTATAAATATAAACTGATGCCAAGTAATAATCAATGAGTAATTTGTCAAAAATAAAAAGATATTATAATCAACTAAGTCATATTTTTCATAAAACTGCTAGGTATGTCTTTATAAACGGAGTTTGAAAAGTACATGTTGCGACAAAATTTACATTACATGCTTTTTATTTTATGTGTAAATATTTTTATTAGTTTTGAAATTTTTATTTACATTAGAAAAACAAACTTGATTTACCTACAACAGTTTACTACATGGCGTATACCTACACTACAATAAAATTTAACCAAATATTTTAATTATTTAATTTATACATTAATTTATATATGATAGACATTAAAATTAAGAATTTGAGAATTTTTATATTCATATCATGTAATAATTTTTTAAAATTTATTGTATCTGTTATAGATATGAGTTTTTATTTTAAATTAAATACAACATAGATTTTTAGTAGAAATGTTTATTGTTCTAAGTTCAACACCTATTTCGAATGGCATATTGAATAAATTAAAAATAATTATCAGTTTCAAAGCTTTTAGTAATAACGTTTAATAATCTTTAATAGTTTAAATGAAAATACATTAGAAAATATTTTAATAATTAGAGGTAATTTTTATTTTTCAAATAACAAAAGCACTTTTTCATAAACAAAAAGGTGGGACTACGGGTCTTTGCTTTTAATAATCTTTAATAATTTATATGAAAATACATTGGAAAATATTTTATTAATTACAGGTAATTTTCACTTTTTCTAATTATAAATAAATAAAAATCCTGTATACAAAAATTTGTTACGTTAACATATGTTATTTTATTTTTATATAATTAAAACATATATCAAATTATAATAAATTATATTATTATCATATATTATATACTTCCAATTATATTATTATACCTTTAATTAATTAATAATTATTATTATTCATATTATATTATTGTAACAATTTATGTAGTATGCTAATTATAAAAGTAAGAATTGTATATTCTAAATTATGATAGAAAATAAGTTTTTACATAAAAATATTGAAAAAATTTAAAAATTTATCACTCAGAATTGAACCGAAAACCGAAAAAAACCATTAATTTTGCCGGAACAAAACCCGAAATGTATTTTTTTAATTTAATCGGAACAAAAAATATAACAATTAAAAGAGAGTGTGTAGTCGGTTCTTGATGGAATTTCATTTTAATAATAATAATAAAAGTTTTCACTATACTTGATTTTCCACTTTATTTATTTAATTGTTACATATGTTTCGACTTTTCAGTCATCATCAGACGTGTACAGATTTTTTTTTTAAAATTACAAGTATTTATACATTATTATGTACCGTTATATATTAAGTAGAGGTGAACAGCTTACATCTAATTGGTCATTTACAATATATTTCCCAGAATTTACTGCTTTTCTAATCTCTAAATTTTCCAGAAGGTTCATTCTAAATCCTTTTTCTGCTAAATGTATAATTTCAAATTCTCCATTAAAATTATGATTATTTTTAATACAATGTTCAGAAAAACCCGTCGTGCAATTTTGTTTATCAATAGCATTAATATGTTCCTTAATTCTAGATTTAAAACTGCGGCCGCTTTGTCCAATATAAATAGCATCACAATTACTGCATTTAATTTTATAAACACCATTAAGATCTGATTTTATGGGTTTTTCTTTGTTATTTGAAAGTAACGTTCCTAGTTTATATTTATTTGTAATAGTTGTTTTAATATTATGATTTTTTATTTTTATTTTCTTAGCTATATTATTAGTTATGTTCGGTATAAAATTTAAATAATGCCACTTGGATGTAGTATCAACCGTTCTGGAATTACAATAAATTTTTTCACATATTACAACCTTCTTTTTATTTTTAATAATATTATCAATATGTATTGGATTGTATCCATTATTTGTCGCTATGTCTTTAATTGTGTTAATTTCTGTATTGTAATTTTCTTGACTAAGTGGGATTGTTAGTAATCTATGGACCATGCTGTGAAAGGCTGACATTTTTATTGAATCAGATTGATTAGAATCATATGGTATAATCGAATCAGAAAATGTAGGTTTCCTATATATTTTGTAGTCGAGTTTATTGTTTGTTATGCTTAACAAGCATAAAAAACATTTTCTTGTAAATTTACATTAGAGAATAGTTTATTGCCTATTGATTTACATGAAAGAATAAAATTTGCGCCTTAAGGCAAGCAATTTTAAACCGTATCTAAAAAATATATCTAAATAAAAATATTTTATTCATATTATTAAATAAAGTTAAAACAATTTATCAACACATATTACATAATAATATTGATTTATTCATTAATTTGAACTTTATTATAAATAACATTTAATATATTTTACATATTTAATATTAATAGAATTAATATAAATTATAAAAAAATATATAAAATTGATGCCATCGTTACATTAGAATATATAATCAACAAACTGTTATCTTCTTGTCACAATAAAGACTGAAAATTTCAATTTGTATTATAAATTTTCAAGTACATGTTGATTTTTGTAGAAATTGAAAAACATTATTGTATTGATTTCAATGGCGAAAGAGCAGTTTGAATGAGGCTTAACAATATTTAGAAATTAACCATTAATAAAAAGATATCTAGAAAAATTAAATCGTTAAACTATGGATACAAATAACTTTTTTTTTTTAAATTTCTACTCTGAGGAAACGTTTTCTATTTCACATTCATCAAGTTTCTTTTTTGCATGAGAATGGATATGCCTCTTTAAAGTGTCACTCCAATTAAAAGCTTTCTCACACATTTTGCATTTATAAGGTCTCTCATTTGTATGAGAACGGATATGACTTTTTAAGTGTCCACTTTCAGTAAAAGTTCTCTCACATATTTCACATTTATAAGGTCTCTCATTTGTATGAGAACGGATATGTCTTCTTAAATTAACACTTTGCGTAAAAGTTTTCTCACATATTTCGCATTTATAAGGTCTCTCATTTGTATGAGAACGGATATGACTTTTTAAGTGTCCACTTTCAGTAAAAGTTCTCTCACATATTTCACATTTATAAGGTTTCTCATTTGTATGTATACGAATATGCGTTTTTAAATTTCCTCTTTGAGTAAAAGTTTTCTCACATATTTCGCATTTATAAGGTCTCTCATTTGTATGAGAACGTATATGTCGTTTTAAATCAACATTCGAAGAAAAAGTCTTCTCACAAAATGTACATTTATGAGATTTTCTTTTCTTTACAGATTTATCATTTTTTTTCGAGCTAAAAATAATATTTTTATTTGATGTTCGACAACGTTTTATATCGGTTTCATTCTCAAAATCAGAATATTCCTCCTTAATTATTAATTCTGAATGTAAATCTAAAGATTCTGATTTGAAACTTTCTTCAAATTTAATATTTGTATCATTTTCCAAATCCTCAATGTTCTCTTCATTAATCACTTCTTCTTTCATACAAACAGCATCAAAATTTCTATTATTTTGTGATTCTAAACTTTCTTCAACTTTAATGTTTATATCAGTTTCCAATTCTAGTTTAATGTATTCTTCATCAATATTCTTTTCTTTAATTTCGCTTTCAATTTTAATTTCGCTTTGCATAACTTCACTATTTTGCGATTGTTGTTTTGCATATTGCTTGAAAATTTCTTGCGATTTAAAACATTTTTCTACAAATTTATACGTTTCATTTAATCGAACCGAACAAATTGAGCAAATACAATCCGATAGCATCTCAGTACATTCCAGCTAAAATATAAATTAATATTACATATTAAACATACTATATAATACAAATCTGCGGATTATAAAGGGAGCTTAATAAAAACTTTTTTTCTACTTATACCACCAAATCCCTTATAACTAATATTTGAATGATCTAAATCTTACCAGGGGCGGATCCACGGCGGGGGGGGGAAGCATGGGGGCCATGCGGCATAGTGACCACATGTCCCGCTTTTGGCGGGACAGTCCCGATTTTTAACAAATTGTCCCGCGTCCCGTGGCGTTTTAAAAAGTCCCGATTTTTGGAAAGAATGCACGACAAGCTAGGGAACCACGAGAGAACGGGAAGGGAATATACGGTTTTCGGCGGCCAGGATATGAGTTTATTATTATTAAAAAAATATATTGATAAGAAAAAGGTTAAATCTTGAGCATCAGCAAAAATCACAATAGAGAACAAATGGTTAGAAATATTTTATCATTTTGAAACACACCATGTTTCATACAATAATGCACTAAAAATTGTGGAATACTCGCTGTCCTTACCAGAAACTTATGCTGTGACTGAATGCGTTCTTTTACGGTAAATAAAATGTGGAAATCAGAAAAATCACAATTAAGTGTTGAGACTTTGAAAGCCATTTTATGTGTGAAATATAATTTAACAAATTCATGTGAAAAATTTCATGACCTTTTAAACGACAGCAATCTACTCAAAAAAATTCACCCAAATGAGAAATATATCAAAGAATAAAATAATACAAATACATATTTTTTTTTTATATTTGTAAATTGTACTTATGTTGAAATTTAAAAAAAATATATTATAATACTATTTTTGCGTTCTATGAAAATTTTTGTTGCTCCATATATACCAAATTTTTAATCAATGGTGTCACGCTTTACCAATGTTAAAATCTGGTCCAATTTTTTATATAGGCTTAAAACTTCTTAATAATTATTTACCTTTATCCTAAAAAAAGGCAAAATGGCCCCCCACCCACCCTTGAAAATTTTCTAGATCCGCCCCTGAATCCTACTTTAAGCTGGGTACATGTACATGTATTCATATTACAACTTGTTTTATATAAATTTCAATTAAACAAAATCGACAAAGGTATTTAAAATTAAAATATTCTAAATTAGGTCAGATTAATTATTGTCTGTTCTCAAAACTTATATAAGAGACAATAAATAAATTAATACTTATCAATTTATAAGCATATAATTTTATTCATGGACCTGATTAAAGTCGATAATATATATTTTACTTACAATTTCCGATGCAATGGTTTCCAATTTGTATGATAACAATACATTATCCGAATCCATTGTAGTTAAAGTAAATGTTATATTATCACCACCAGCACATAATCGACAAAGTGTTTCATCTAAATGTTGTTTTAATATTATTTGAGAATCAATACATTGCTTTATAAATACATAAGCATCATTCAACCGAACAGCGCAAATTGTACAAATACCATTCGGTAATTTGATCCTGCAATCTACCTAAAATAAGAAAAGTAAATGAGTCAGAAATAATAATGTATGTTACAATCAAAACAAATCATTTCATTCTTACAAGTTCTGGCATAATTGCTTCCAATTTATCCACAAAACGTTTGCCATCTGAATCCAGATCAAGTATAGTGAACAATACATTTTTGTCACTTATACATAATTGACAATGGTGCATAAACTTATTCATGATTAAAATTAAATTTTCTACCAAAAAAAGCTTCTTATAAAAAGTAAAATATAAAAAAATTGTAATTGATAGTATTAGAGGTTAACTTAGAAAAATCTGACACGAATCCAGTTGGCCAGATGAATTTTGTGTAAAATTACTAGTATAAGAAGAAGAATAAATACCTGCGTTTGTATTTAATTTTACAATTTTTTCTTTAATTGCTACTTTATCCAGATTCTAGCAATTTGTCTAAATAAAATTTAAATAAAAGAAAAAAAAATAGAAAGATAAGTAATCAATCTGCAGCTAAAATCAATAAAGTTGAATAAACTTTACCTAGAGGACCGTCAATGAAAACAATTACTTTAAATATAATTTGTCACTTTTTATTATTATTTAAAATCAAATCTAAATGTTGTATGTAGAATAATATTTCTTAATTACTATAAAAATAAATATGTATTTGAAAATTTATAACACAACATTCAACTGGCCAACTATTTCGAACATTGATCTTACAGTGTCATCTATATGATAATGTTTGAACTATCTGCAAATCAAATTGTGCTGTCGATAAAAAAGAAAACTGTAATTTAAATACTAGTAGTGCAATCTATGGACTATTTTTAAACAAGTATTTCCATTTTTACATTCTTCAGATCACAACGAAGGCTGAGAAGTCCACTTGGTATTAGGAACACAGGAATAAAATTGAAAATAATTAAATGTTACTTTATGTTGAAGATTTAGTTTTACCACTTTGACTGCAATAAAAAGTGGTATAGGGTTTGGTACGGTGTCTGTAACATTTTCAAAAAAAAATTGTGTATAGAAATCCTTTATATAGCCTCTAGATAACGAATCTGAACTTAGTTTATGTGGGTGTATGGATGTGAGTCGTCAGCTCGCTCGCTCGGTCGTAAGTCAAAGTATAGTGGCCGCAACTCCTCCTAGACGGTTCAACCGATTTTAATGAAATTTTCAGGATAAATTTGTCTAGTGCCCAAGATGGTCATGTGGTTTTTGTTTTTTCCGGTAATGCCAACTTTCCGAGAAAAAAAATTACTAAAGTTTTTAAAAATTCTTACTGGCTACATTATTTATCCGATTTTGATCCGATTTTTATCCGAATTTTCAAAAAAAATCTCCTTAATGCTCCCATTAATTATATAATTTTATTAATATCTAGTGTTACCAACATTCCGAGAACTAAATTACAGAATTTTTAAAAAATTTATTATAGTCATGTTATTTAACCGATTTTACTCAAATTTTCACAAAAAATTCTCCTAGTATTCATATAATTTATGTAATTTTAACAAAATACAGTGTTGCCAACTTTTCGAGAAAAAAATTTACTAAATTTTTTAAAAATTTATTATGATCACTTTATTTAACCGATTTTAATCAAATTTTCATAAAAGATTCTCTTAGTGATTAAAAGTAGATTTGGGTAAACCCATATATAGAACATTTTGACATTTCTCGGAAAGTTGGCCGGACACAATATCTTTAATAAAATTATAATTTATGTGGGCACGAAAAAAAACTTTCCTGAAAATTTGATGAAAATCGAATAAATAATGTAGCCACAATGAATTTAAAAAAAAATGTGATTTTTTTTCTCGATAAGTTAGCAACACTGTATTTTGTTAAAATTACGTAAATTATATGATTACTAGGAAAATCTTTTGTAAAAATTTGAGTAAAATCGGTTAAATAACATGGTCATAATATATTTTTGAAAACTTTAGTAATTTTTTTCTCGGAAAATTGGCTATACTGAATATTAATAAAGTTATATAATTAATGAGAGCATTAGAGAAATCTTTTCTGAAAATTTGATCAAAATCGGGTAAATGATGTAGCCAGTATGAATTTTTAAAAGCTTTATTATTATTTTTCTCGGAAAGTTGTCATTACTGGAAAAAACCAAAACCACATGACCATCTTGGGCACTTAACAGATTTATCCTGAAAATTTCATTAAAATCGTTTAAACCGTCTAGGAGGAGTTGCGGCCACAAAATTTTGACTTACGACCGAGCGAGCTGACGACGCACACACATACACCTACTTATAAACTAAGTTCAGATTCGTCTGATCTAGAGGCTATATCAAAAATTTCTATACAAATTTTTATTTTTGCTAATGTTACAGACACCGTACCAAACGCTATACCACTTTTTCCTTGCAGTCAAAGTTGGTGAAAAGAAATCCGAAAAGGGTTATTTATTAAATCGTCTTTTAATTTAGATTTAAATAAAGAATTATATTTAATTTTATCGACCTGATTCTCTAAGGAAGTTGCTAAATTTGAACAACGTTGCTAACAACATTAGGCAATAATATTAGCTGACACTAAATAAACAAGATTAGAAGCATATGGGTAAACCCATATAGAGACCATTTTGACATTTCTCGGAAAGTTGGCAACACTGTATTTTAATAATATTATAATTTATGTGGGCACTAGGAAAAACTTTTCTGAAAATTTGATCAAAATCGAATAAATATTGCAGCCGCAATGAATTTTTAAAAAATTTTTTTTTTCGATAAGTTGGCAACACTGTATTTTGTTAAAATTGCATAATTTATTTAGGCACTAGAAAAAACTTTTATGAAAATTTGATTAAAATCGGTTTAAAAAAAGGGTCAGAATGAATTTTTAAAAATTTAATTAATTTTTTTCTCGGAAAGTTGACAACATTGTATTCTGTTAAAATTACATAAATCATATGAATACTAGGGGAATCTTTTGTAAATATTTGAGTAAAATCAGTTGAATAACATGGCCACAATAAAATTTTTAAAATTTTAGTAATTTTTTTCTGAGAAAGTTGGCAACATTGGATATTAATAAAATTTTGTAATTAATGGGAGCATTAGGAAAATCTTTTCTGAAAATTTGATCAAAATCGGATAAATAATGTAGCTAATATAAATTTTCAAAAACTTTAGTAATTTTTTTCTCGGAAAGTTGGTATCACTGGAAAAAAGTGAAACCACATGACCATCTTGGGTACTAGACAAATTTATTCTGAAAATTACATTAAAATCGGTTGAACCGTCTAGGAGGAGTTGCGGCCACAAAATTTTGACTTACGACAGAGCGAGCGAGCTGACGACCCATACACATACACCCACATAAACTAAGTTTAGATTCGTCTGATCTAGAGGCTATATCAAAGATTTCTATGCACAATTTTTATTTTTGCTAATGTTACAGACACCGTACCAAACGCCATACCACTTTTTCCTTGCAGTCAAAGTAGTAAAAATTAAAATGAGAATTATTATATTTGTTTCTATTAATTAGAATTATTACATATCAAATATGTATAATAAAATATTGAATACATTCATATATATATATATATATATATATATATATATATATATATATACATAGACAATCACGCCATGTTCCCAGAAAAGGGTGTGGCACAAACTTTTTCCACTCATCCCGAAATCAGTCGCTTCCAAACATATTCCTATCCAGCACAAGTAACTTTCGCAATTTCATCCACATTCAACAATTTCTCCTCTCACAGCATGCTCACTTCTATTCCTACTACTTGGAAACTTTCGCTGCACGCAAGCCACTCTCTGAATCACACCACCACTCCAACTACTCATCGGACTGATCCACTGGGCAAACGTATACCATATCAAAATCATTCAAATGCATCTTTTCGAACAGCAAACGTTCATTAGACGCATTCGCTCAACATGCGTCCGAACCGCATCTTAACTGACTAACACCAACTTTTGCTACAACATTTTCTTCGCAATTTCACACTCATCATACACTAATCGTATTTTGTATCCCCCGATCTCTCCTATTTACTAGAGATTATAATTGTCTATAAATGATTTAAAAAGCTATATAAATAAATATGTACATATATAATAGTATATAATAATAGTACATAATAATATATAGTACAATATATAATAGGTACATAATAATACACATACGTAATAAATCTCAGATACATTAGACTAGAAACATCTCAGGTACATAAATCATTAAATGATTTCTAGCTCCGTTATTAATATATATATATATATATATATATATATATATATATATATATATATATATATATATATACAAGATGATTAATATGCATTGTCTCTTAAAAAAAAAAAAATATTTTATTAATAATAATAATAATATATTGCCAAACAGAAATAAATACAATTCAATACAAAATACAACAAGATTAGAACTAGATATGGGTAAACCCATATATAGACTACTTTGACATTTCTCGGAAAGTTGGCAACACACTGTATTTTAATAATATTATAATTTATGTGGGCACTAGGAGAAACTTTGAGGAAAATTTCATCAAAATCGAATAAATAATGTAGCCACAATGAATTTTTTTAAAAAATTGTGATTTATTTCTCGATAAGTTGGCAACACTGTATTTTGTTAAAATTGCATAATTTATTTAGGCACTAGGAAAATCTTTTATAAAAATTTGATTAAAATCGGTTAAATAAAGTGATCATAATAAATTTTTCAAAATTTTAGTAATTTTTTTCTTGGAAAGTTGGCAACACTGTATTTTGTTAAAATTACATAAATTATATGAATACAAGGCGAATCTTTTGTGAAAATTTGAGTAAAATCGGTTAAATAACATGGCCATAATATATTTTTTAAAACTTTAGTAATTTTTTTCTCGGAAAGTTGTCAACACTGGATATTAATAAAATTATATAATTAATGGGAGCATTAGGGAAATCTTTTTGAAAAATTTGATCAAAATCGGATAAATAATGTAGCCACAATGAATTTTGAAAAAAATTTGTCATTTTTGGAATTTTTCAAAATAAGACTATTTTCCGAAAATTTCCTCAAAAAATCTAAAAAAAATTCAATAAAATAAAGAAAAAAAATTTGCTACATATTAGCTAAGTAGCTTTTTTTTCTATCTTATCTGGTTTGGCAGGAAAAATTATTGAAAATTAATATTTTTTGTTGCATTTTAATTTGTTTTTTTTTCCTGCCAAACCTGTATAAGTTAGAAAAAAAAGTTACTTAACTATTATGTAGCTAATTTTTTTCTCTATTTTATTGAATTTTTTCAGATTTTTTTGAACAAGTTTTCAAAAAAGTTTTATTTGAAAAAATTCTTAAGAAATTTTCAAAAATTCAGTTTTTAATTTTTTTCTACTAAACAATGCATTTTATAATAATAGTTTCTTCACTCAATTATCGTACTCATTATTCCACATTTTTCCATATTATGCTTATTTTCCTACACCTCATAGTTTTTGAGAAAAAAAATAAAAACCAAAAAATCGTAAAAATATTCTAGCGCCCAAACGGCACATGCCAGCAAATTAGAACCAAAACCAAATTATAGAATTTTTTATTTCCTATCGAAAAGTATTCTAAGTATTTTTCCGAATTTTACTCGAGAAAGAAGTAAACCGCAAATTATCGAATTTGCATGTTAAACGCCCATATACGAACTTAACGAACGAACATCCCGTATATATATATATATATATATATATATATATATATATATATATATATATATATATATAATTTATCTTCACCTACTTCTATACGCGCTGTAATTACACATTTATCTATATATATATATATATATATAGTTCAATTAATGTAAAATTTGAATGACCTCTTACATACATACATACATACTCATTGGTTATACGGTGCTTGGTATTACACAAGGTTATGCATGGTTATGCAAGGTTATGCAATACGTTTTTGCATTTATATTGTTCAATTGTTTATTGCAAATAGGAGAGATCGTGGCTACAAAATACGATTAGTGTATAATGAGTGCTGAAATTGCGAATAAAAAATGTTGTAGCAAAAGTTGGTGTTAGTCAGTTAAGATCTGGTTCGGACGCATGTTGAGCGAATGCGTCTAATAAACGTTTGCTGTGAAAAATATTTATTTGAATGATTTTCGATGGTATATGGTTTGCCCAGTGGATCAGTCCGATTGAGTAGTTGGAGTGGTGGTATGATTGAGAGAGTGGCTTGCTTGCAGCGAAAGTTCCCAAGTAGTAGGAATAGAAGTGAGCATGCTGTGAAAGGAGGAATTATGAATGTGGATGAAGCGAAGATCAGTCTGATAAGTAGTTGGAGTGGTGTATGATTGAGAGAGTGTGTCTTGCGTGAGCGAAAGTTTTCAAGTAGTAGAAATAAAAGAGCATGTATGAGAGGAATTAGGAATGTGGATGAAGCGAAAGTTGCTTGTTTGCGGATAGGAATGTTTGGAGGCGACTGATTTTGGAATAATGAAAGAGTTTGTGCCACACCCTTTTGGATACATGACGTGATCGTGTATGTATGTAAACAACTTTTTTAAATATTTGACTTTTTTCTTTCATTATATCAATAACTCGATTATTGTAAAAATTGTAAAAATTTAATTTCATTTCATTAAAAAAAAAACACTTAAATATATTTTGGGCCTACCGGGATATTCCCAGTATCCCGGTGGGCTACAATCCAGCACTGCTGTAAAGTAAAGTTTAGCCAAAAAATTGTTACATACATACCCTAGCAGGGTGTGGCACAAACTCTTTTTATCAACTTTCGCTTCATCCACATTCATAATTCCTCCTCTCATCGCATGCTTTTTTATTCTTACTACTTGGAAACTTTCGCTCACGCAAGCCACCTTCTCAATCATACCACCACTCCAACTACTCATCGGACTGATCCACTGGTCAAATGTATACCATTAAAATCATTCAAATAAATCGTTTTGAACAGCAAACGTTCATTAGACGCATTCGCTCAACATGCGTCCGAACCATCTTAACTGACTAACATCAACTTTTGCTACAACATTTTTTCGCAATTTCACACTCATCATACACTAGTCGTATTTCGTACCTAAAAATTGTTGTTAAACATAAATATAAATTTTGCTACGTGTGACATAAACATAAATAAATATACATAAACATAAATAAACATAAACATAAACATGCATAAATTGTTGCAGCAAATCAAGCAAGCAGTATTCTTCAGCTAGTAACAGTAAAAGTATTCAATAATTCCTATTGCAATAGACAATATTCGAGAACGCAAGCATCGAAAAGGAATTTTCCGAGAGGGATTCTCGATACGCAATTATGCGCAGGCGATGAAGATGGCGGCAAAGACGCGTGCCAGCTAAGAAAGATTTACCACTGCAAGGAAAAGTGGTATAGCATGCGCGTACGGTGTCTGGAACATTAGCAAAAAAACAAACAAAATTGTCTATAGAAATCCTTCATATAGTCCCTAGATGACGAATCTGAACTTAGTTTATAAATGGGTGTATGGATGTGCGTCGTCAGCTCGGTTTTTGTGATCGCAACTCCTCCTAGACGGGGTTCAACCGATTTTAATGAAATTTTCAGGATAAATTTATCTAGTGCTCAAGATGGTCATGTGATTTTTTTTCCAGTGATGCCAACTTTCCGAGAAAAAAAAATACTAAAATTTTTAAAAATTCATTGTGGTTACATTATTTATCCGATTTTGATCAAATTTTCAGGAAAGATTTCCTTAGTGCTCACATAAATTTCGTAATTTTAATAAAATACAGTGTTGCCAACTTTCTGAAAAAAAATTACTAAAATTTTTAAAAATTTATTACGGCCATGTTGCTAAACCGAATTTGTTCAAATTTTAACAAAAGATTCTTTTGGTATCCATATAAAGTAGATAATTTCAACAAAGTATAGTGTTGCTAACTTTTTGCGAAAAAAATTACTAAAATTTTAAAAAATTTATTATGACCACGTTATTACCGATTTTAATAAAATTTTCACTAAAAATTATCCTGGTGCCCGCATAAATTATGCAATTTTAACAAAATATAGTGTTGCCAACTTATTGAGAAAAAAATACTAAAATTGAAAAAAATTCATTGTGGCTACATTATTTATCCGATTTTGATCAAATTTTCAGAAAAGTTTCTCCTAGTACCCACATAAATTAAAATTTTATTAAAATACGGTGTTGCCAACTTTCTAAAAAAAAAATTAATAATTTTCTAATCAAATTTTTACAGAAAATATTCTTAGCGCCTATAATATTATATATTAGCAAAATGCTGCCGTAACTTTAGGTGAAAAATTGTTTTATTCCTATTTCTAATCATTTATGTGATAATGTCAAAGTGGTCTATATATATATATATATATATGGGTTTACCCATATACTTCTAATTTTGTTCAATTTGTAACTAATTTAAAATTAGTTCATTGTGATGACGATATCGTTTAGAAACATTCGATTCTTAACTGTATTGCTTAAATTATTCACTACATCACAACATTCACTACCATACATCAACGTAGGCACCAAAACTGTTCCTAAAGCACCCAAAACACCTTACAACCAGCAGCATTTACTCTCCTTTCAATTTCACGGCCATCTCTAGACAGCAAACTACCCGCAAATACACATCTGCTCATCTACCTGCTCTAAACGTGCACCGTATCAATATAAATACATTACTGTATTGCTTCTTAGTTTATTTCCAAGGTGATTCAGGTGCTCCCCTGGTCGCTGAAGAAGATGGCGCATTTGTCCGAATTGGTATCGTATCTGCTGGTATTGGATGCGGATCGAAAACTTTTCCTGGTGTTTATACAAGAGTTTCAGCGTTCGCTCCTTGGATTCGCGAAAATATTATATAATTATTTTATTAACTATATATGTTACCTAAGAAAGTCTGTTATTATTATTATATATTTTTTCAAATGTATTTTTAGAATAAAATATTTTATCTACAACTGCTTTGTTATATGGTCATTATATATATATATATATATATATATATATATATATATATATACAGGGTCCTGCACCTCACCTCCCGTCTTCTGTAGCTTAGTTATTAATTAAGTTAGGATTTTGATATTTTGCAGGCGTTTTCTGTACCTCCGAGTCTATTTCAGGAAAATATTTTTGATTATACAGGGTGTCCCAATAAAGTGTTACGCCATGATGATATATTTTTTTCAATTACATGCTATACTTTTTTTTACTTATTTGGGTGTCTTTTATGGTTGCCTACATATTCCTAAAATTCTATTGAAATCGGTTCGTTGAAGTCAGCGAAAAAAAATAAAAACCAAAAAAAGTCGGTTTTGCACCACTGGCTTTAAAAATTAATAAAAAACGCAAATAGTATCTGGTTAATAAAATTTTAGGACATAGTCATTAAATAAAGTCTGGTAGTCTTGTTAACCAAGTTTTTATTGATCCAGATTATATAGGATGATTAAAATCTAGTGTCAAACTTTGCAAACTTTAAAGCACTTTATCTTTCTTATTTCAAATGGGAACCCCTATATATTTTTATATCATTCGATGCGGAATTGAAAAACAAACATTTTTTCTAATTACAACCCTATGGCAATTCCTAACATTTTACAAGTTATTCACAAAAAACTTATTTTATCAACTATTCCAATAGCAATTTTAATTGATAAAAATCGAAGGTGCCTTTGATAAACAATTAAAATTGCTATTGGAATAGTTGATAAAATAAGTTTTTGGTGAATAACTTGTAAAATGTTAGGAATTGCCATAGGGTTGTAATTAGAAAAAATGTTTGTTTTTCAATTCCGCATCGAATGATATAAAAATATATAGGGGTTCCCATTTGAAATAAGAAAGATAAAGTGCTTTAAAGTTTGCGAAGTTTGACACTAGATTTTGATCACCCTGTATAATCTGGATCAATAAAAACTTGGTTAACGAGACTACTAGACTTTACTTAATGACTATGTCCTAAAATTTTATTAATCAGATACTAGTTGCGTTTTTTTATTAATTTTTAAAGCCAGTGGTGCAAAACCGATTTTTTTTGGTTTTTATTTTTTTTCGCTGACTTCAACGAACCGATTTCAATAAAATTTTAGGAATATGTAGGCAACCATAAAAGACACCCAAATAAGTAAAAAAAAGTATAGCATGTAATTTAAAAAGATATATCATCTTGGCGTAACATTTTATTGGGACACCCTGTATAATCAAAAATATTTTCCTGAAATAGACTCGAAGGTACAGAGAACGCCTGCAAAATATCAAAATCCTAACTTAATTAATAAATGAGCTACAGAAGACGGGAGGTGAGGTGCAGGACCCTGTATATATATATATATATATATCAGAGCTGGGTAGTACTTAAAGTAAAAGTACTCTAAGTACGTACTTTAAGTATTTAGTACTTAGAGTACTTTACTTTAAGTACTTTTCAAATTTGATACTTAATACTTGTACTTAAAGCTTTTTTATAAGTACTTAATACTTAAGTACATTTGTGGTACTTAAAGTACATAAAAGTACTTAAAGTACATAAAAATACTTAAGGTACATAAAAATACTTAAAGTACATGCAAATACTTAAAGTACATAAAAATACTTAAAGTACATGTAAGTACTTAGAGTATTTAAAAAATACTGATTCTGAATATTTATTTCAAATATTTGAAATATATTAACGGTTTTGCAAACGTGTATGATAAATTCTGCATTATTTTTCTAAAAATATCGGATAAAACAAGTGATCATTCTTCATTTAAACATTAAAAACAACAATTTTTTGTTTCAAAATTTTTAAAAGACTTAGAAACGTAAAATTTTTGTGCAATATTGTTTTAGTTTTTAATAATTATTATTTTAAATATTTGGATGACTAAAGAACAGATCAATATTTAACAAGAATATCCAAATATTTTGAAATTATTTATAAAATTTAATACGCCTCTCCCATCTTCCGGTCCAGTTGAACTGAACGTCTTTTCTCTTTTGCTGGAATAATCAATGCCCCTCAACGTCAAAAATTCAGTGACTTAAATTTTGAAAAATTAGTTGTTTTGAAAGCAAACATCGAAATATAATTTTAAAAGTTTTCAAGCCGCTTAATTAAAAAAAATATTTGGAAAAAATAAATTAGAAAATTACATTTTATTTATGTCAAAATTTACTTAACTTACGAAAAATTTAACTTTAAAACTATGTATTTCTTTATAATTTTGTTGTAGATGTATTATGGCAACATTAATCTATAAAAGTTTACAATTATAATTATAAATTTTGTTGATTTATCTCATATCACAGACATGAAAATTTTATGGTTTGTTGCAAAAAAAATTGTCATTTTTAACATTATTTGTTAAAAAATGAAAAAATTTTATTAGAAAAAGTTGTTTTGCATAGAATTTTGTTGCTATATATCAATTTTTGTAACTAAATTTAAACTTTTTTTTTTGTTCGCAGAAAGTACTCTAAGTACTTTTTATAAAGTACTTAGAGTACTTAAAGTAGTACTGGTACTTAATACTTTAAGTACATTTTATAAAAGTACTGGTACTTAATACTTAAGTACTTTTTAGAAGTACTTAACCCAGCTCTGATATATATATATATATATATATATATATATATATATATATATAAAATCAGATAAATAATAATAGTCTTTATAGCCCCGTGGTAAATAAAATACTAGTCTTTATTAACCAAGGTTAATAAAATATTAGTCATTATTAACCAAGGAAAATAAAGAAACGATTTTTATTAACTTGATTTCCGTAAGCACGCTTCGTTGCTAGGCAACATCAACAAACTAAATATCTCTTCGCCAGATGGCAGCAGTTATCAGTCAAAGTAATAAAATAACAGTTGTAGTTAGTTAGTTAGTTAGTTGTTGTTAACTGATCATAGATTTGAAAAAGTAAGTATACAATATTAAAAATATATAAGCAGTTGTAGATAAAGTATAGTATTTGACTTGCAAATAATGCCTACAATGTACTCGGATGTTTTATTCTCCTCGCTACTCTCGTGGACTAAACAACATCCTTGTACATTATAGGTGCCATTATTTGCTCGTTAAATAACCCTTTTCGGATTTCTTTTTACCCACTTTGACTGCAAGGAAAAAGTGGTATAGCGTGCGCGTACGGTGTCTGTAACATTAGCAAAAATAAATATTTGTATAGAAATCTTTGATATAGTCTCTAGATCAGACGAATCTAAACTTAGTTTATAAGTGGGTGTATATGTATGCGTCGTCAGCTCGCTCGCTCGGTCGTAAGTCAAAATTTTGTGGCCGCAACTCCTCCTAGACGGTTCAACCGATTTTAATGTAATTTTCAGGATAAATTTGTCTAGTGCCCAAGATGGTCATATGGTTTTGGTTTTTTCCAGTAATGCCAACTTTCCGAGAAAAATAATAATAAATCTTTTAAAAATTCATACTGGCTACATCATTTACCCGATTTTGATCAAATTTTCGGAAAAGATTTCTCTAATGATCTCATTAATTATATAATGTTATTAATATTCAGTGTAGCCAACTTTCAGAGAAAAAAATTACTAAAATTTTTAAAAATATACACTGAGAAAAATGGATAGTTACCGTAACGCTATTTATATTTAAAAAGGTGACACAAACACAAGATATTAAAAATAACAAAATAAGTATATTTAAAAATTAACTATAAATATAATAAAAACAAAAATTTAATACCATCAATTTGTATATAGTATTACAGTCTTAATTCTTAATATAGTATTAAAATATATATATGAGTAGATTTTAAAAATGTATAAATTTGTGACTACAGTAAACATACTCGTATATTTCAAATAAATATCTACTTATTGTTATCCTATTTGTTAAATATCTATTTTTCTCAGTGTATCATGACCATGTTATTTAACCGATTTTACTCAAATTTTTACAAAAGATTCTCTTAGTAACCATATAACTTACGTAATTTTAACAAAATACAGTGTTGCTAACTTATCGGAAATAAAAATCAAAATTTTTAAAAAAAATTCATTGTGGCTATTTATTATTTTGATCGATTTTGATCAAATTTTTGAGAAAAGTTTCTTCTCGTGCCCACATAAATTATAATTTTATTAAAGATATTGTGTTCGGCCAACTTTCCGAGAAATGTCAAAGTGTTCTATATATGGGTTTATTCATATCTACATCTAATCTTGTTTAATTATAATTTACATGGAAATGACATTACAGATAAAGATCAATAAATTGTATGACACATATAAAATTAAATATAATTCTTTATTTAAATCTAAATTAAAAGGCAATTTAATAAATAACTTTTTTCGGATTTTTTTTTTAATTATGTCTCTTTATTATCTAATTTTTACCAAAATATCCTTTTCGCAAACCATTTAAACAATTTTGCAATCTATTACATTTAAAATGTAGTTTAATTTTAACAAGATTAGAAGTATATGGGTAAACCCATGTATATAGACCACTTTGACATTTCTCGGAAAGTTGGCAACACACTGTATTTTAATAATATTATAATTTATGTGGGCACGAGGAGAAACTTTCGGGGAAAATTTCATCAAAAACGAATAAATAATGTAACCACAATAAACTTTTTAAAAAAATTTGTTTTTTTTTCTCGATAAGTTGGTAACACTGTATTTTGTTAACACAACATAATTTATTTAGACAGTAGGAGAATCTTCTATAAAAATTTGATTAAAATCGGTTAAATAACATGACTAAAATTAATTTTTTTAAAATTCCGTAATTTTGTTCTCGGAAAGTTGGTAACAATAGATATTAATAAAATTATATAATTAATGGGAGCATTAAAAAAATCTTTTCTGAAAATTTGATCAAAATCGGATAAATAATGTAGCCAGTATGAATTTTTAAAAACTTTAGTAATTTTTTTTTCGGAAAGTTGGCATTACTAGAAAAAACCAAAACCACATGACCATCTTGGGCACTAGACAAATTTATGAAAATTTCATTAAAATCGGTTGAACCGTCTAGGAGAAGTTGCGGCCACAAAATTTTGATTTACGACCGGGCGAGTGAGCTGACGACGCACATCATACACCCACATAAACTAAGTTCAGATTCGTCATTTAGAGGCTATATGAAGGATATACCAAACCCTATACTACTTTTTTATTGCAGTCAAAGTGGTAAAAATAAATCTTCAACATAAAGTGACATTTAGTTATTTTCAACTTTATTCATGTGTTCCTAATATCAAGTGAAATTCTCAGACTTCATTGTGATCAGAAGAATGTAAAAATGGCAATACTTGTTTAAAAATAGTCCATAGACTGCACTACTAGTATTTAAATTACAGTTTTCTTTTTTATCGACAGCACAGTTCGATTTGCAAATAGTTCAAACATTATCATATAGATGACACTGTAAGATCAATGTTCGAAATAGTTGGCCAGTTGAATGTTGTGTTATAGATTTTCAAATACATTTTTATTTTTATAGTAATTAAGAAATATTATTCTACATACAACATTTAGATTTGATTTTAAATAATAATCATATAAAAAAAAGTGACAAATTATATTTAAAGTAATTGTTTTCATTGACGGTCCTCTAGGTAAAGTTTATTCAACTTTATTGATTTTAGCTGCAGATTGATTACTTATCTTTCTATTTTTTTTCTTTTATTTAAATTTTATTTAGACAAATCTCGCTAGAACCTGGATCAAGTAGTAATTAAGGAAAAAATTGTAAAATTAAATACGCAGCTATTTATTCTTCTTCTTATACTAGTAATTTTACACAAAATTCATCTGGCCAACTGGATTCGTGTCAGATTAACCTCTAATACTATCAATTACAATATTTTTATATTTTACTTATTATAAGAAGCTTTATCTGGTAGAAAATTTAATTTTAATCATGAATAAGTTTATCCACCATTGTCAATTATGTATAAGTGACAAAAATGTATTATTCACTATACTTGATCAGGATTCAGATGGCAAACGTTTCATGGACAAATTGGAAGCAATTATGCCAGAACTTGTAAGAATGAAATAATTTGTTTTAATTGTAATATGCATTATTGTTTCTGAATCTTTTACATTTCTTATTTTAGGTTGATTGCAAGATCAAATTACCTAATGGTATTTGTACAATTTGCGCTGTTCGGTTGAATGATGCTTATACATTTATAAAACAATGTTTCGAATCTCAATTAATATTAAAACAACATTTAAATGAAGATCGTTGTCGGTTATGTGCTGGTGGTGATAATATAACATCTAGTTTAACTACAATGGATTTCGATAATGTATTGTTATCATACAAATTGGAAACCATTGCATCGGAAATTGTAAGTAAAATATATATTAGCGACTTTAATCAGGTCCATGAATAAAATTATATGCTTATAAATTGATAAGTAACTATTTATTTACGGTCTCTTCTATAATTTTTGAGAAGAGACAAATTTAACTTAACCTAATTTAGATTTTAATACGTTTGTTGGTTTTGTTTAATTAAAACTTATGTAAAATAAGTTTTAATTTGAATACATGTACATTTACCATAAAAATTACATAAAACAATTATTATTTTATTAGGTGTACTTATAATAAGTTTATTAATTATTATAATATATTTTTGCTAAACTAAAATTAGTTTCTGCAATGAGAAAAAATATTGTTGTCTGTTTTCAGGGGCTGGTAAAAATTTCGTCTTGTATTTTTAATCATTTGTTACTCCATAAGCAAGTAACGTACACAGCTTATAGTGGGATTTAGATCTCACAAATAAATCAAATATTAGTAAAATATCATATGGACTAGGTGTTACTAGTAGAAATATATTTCTTTATTTAGATCCCTTTAAACCGGAGATTTTTATTATATGTAATATATAATTTTAATTTATATTTTTAGCTGGAATGTACTCAGAAGTTATCGGATTGTATATGCTCAATTTGCTCTGTTCGATTAAATGAAACGTATAAATTTGTAGAAAAATGTTTTAAATCGCAAGAAATTTTCAAACGATATGCAAAACAACAATCGCAAAATAGTGAAGTTATGAAAAACAAAATTAAAGGAGAGACTATTGATGAAGAATACATTAAACTAAAATTGGAAACTGATAGAAACATTAAAGTTGAAGAGCGTTTAGAATCACAAAATAATACAAATTTTGATGCTGTTTGTATGAAAGAAGAAGCTATTAATGAAGAGGACATTGAAGTAAATTTGGAAAATGATACAAATATTAAATTTGAAGAAAGTTTGAAATCAGAATCTTTAGATTTACATTCAGAATTAATAATTAAGGAAGAATATTTGGATTTTGAGAATGAAACCGATATAAAACATTGTCAAGCTAGTAGAGATTCGAAGAAAAATAATATTTTCAGCTCGGAAGAAAATGATGAATCTGTAAAGAAAAGAAAATCTCATAAATGTACATTATGTGAGAAAACTTTTACTCATAGTGGACATTTAATAGTACATAATCGTACACATACAAATGATAGGCCTTATAAATGCGAAATATGTGAGAAAACTTTTACTCGGAGTGGAGATTTAACAAGGCATTTTCGTATACATACAAATGAGAAACCTTATAAATGCGAAATATGTGAGAAAACATTTACTCACAGTGGAAATTTAAAATCGCATATTCTTATACATACAAATGAGAGACCTTATAAATGCGAAATATGTGAGAAAACTTTTACTCAAAGAAAAAGCTTAAAAATACATATCCGTTCTCATTCAAATGAAAGACCTTATAAATGCGAAACATGTGCGAAAACTTTTACTGAAAGTGGACACTTAAAAACTCATATCCGTTCTCATACAAATGAGAGACCTTATAAATGCGACATATGTGAGAAAACTTTTACTCAAAGTTCAAACTTACTGAAACATATCCGATCTCATGTAAGGGAGAAACCTGTTGAACGCAAAATAGAAAACTTTTCCACAAAGTAGAAATTAAAAGAAAGATAATATTCTCGCAAAGCGAGAATGGAGCTAGTCGAATGTGGTTTGATTTTATAAGCTAGTTTTTCGACTAACCAAAATACAAGATTAGAAGTATATGGGTAAACCCATATATAGACCACTTTGACATTATCACATAAATGATAAGATAGAGGGATAAAAATTTTTTTTATCGAAAGTTGGCAACATTGTATTTTGCTAATATATAATATTATAGGCGCTAAGGGTATCTTCTGTAAAAATTTCATTAAAATCGGATAAATAATGCGGGCATAACAAATTTTTAGAAAATTATTATTTTTTTTTTCGGAAAGTTATAATTTATGTGGGCACTAGGAGAAACTTTTCTGAAAATTTGATTAAAATCGGATAAATAATGTAGCCACAATAAATTTTTAATATTTTAGTAATTTTTTTCTTAATATGTTGGCAACACTGTATTTTGTTAAAATTGCATAATTTATGCGGGCACCAGGAGAATCTTTAGTGAAAATTTGATTAAAATTGGTTAAATAACTTGGTCATAATAAATTTTTAAAAATTTTAGTAATTTTTTTCTCAAAGTTGGCAGCACTGTACTTTGTTGAAATTATCTAATTTATATGGATACCAGAAGAATCTTTTGTGAAAATTTGAACAAAATCGGTTAAACAACATGGCCGTAATAAATTTTTAAAAATTTTAGTAATTTTTTTCTCGGAAAGTTGGCAACACTGCTATCTGAAAATTTAATTTAATTTTTTATTTGGTATGAACTATCTAATTGCCAAGTTTCAGCTTTCTACGAGCTCTCCTTTATACTTATAATTAGCACTCATATTAATCGTATTTTTTGGACACGACCGGCCAGCCAGCCAGCCAGCCGTATTGACGATTTTATAAGCTAGTCTTTTCGACTAGCTAATATTCGTATTCATAGTGTAACGATTTTGTAGTTCTCTTTTTATTAATGATTATTTTTTAAATATTGTTATGCCCCATTCAGACTGCCGTTTCGCTAGCGAAATCAGTGTTATGTTTTAGCGCAGAACTAGTGGTTCTGAACCAAATCACATGTAAGCTTATGGCGATATCCTGTACATGCGCGGATTTAGTTTCATTAGCAAATTTTGTTTGATCGCTGCCAAAGTCTGATCTGGCCAAAGTTTCTTAACTAAAATTTACTTATGTTTTAAAAACGGCCAATTAGATTTTACTAAAATGAGATGGCGTTGTATATCTGTTTTTATGAAAGAAACATTAAGTTTATAATATGTAAATGAACAGTTTGGAAGATAAAATTAATATTATTTTGAAAACGCGTATTTAATATAATAAAATAACATTTAGTTTAGACACATCAGAAGCAAAATTAGCGAAAATAAAGAAGATGGCGAATTCATCGTGTAAACTTGCAAAATTATATTTATGTTCTATACGATTCGAAATGTTCTGTTTCGTATTCGTATTTTTCAAATGATTGTACAGGTCTTATTTTGTATAATCATAAAATTTATGATTAATTTGTTGTGTTAAATATATATAGGTCTGAAGAAGAATTTACATACATACATAAACTCTTTCCATTATCCCGAAACTGGTGAAACTTTTGTGCTTGTGCGTAAAATTAAAGCGGTACTCTGAATGACACTTTATGTACAATAATGTTTTTTAATTTCTATAAAAATCAACATGAATTTGAAAATTTATAACACAACATGAAATGACAATAAACTTTGCTTATACGTTCCTAATACAAATTGAAATTTTCAGTTTTCATTGTGACAAGAAGATAATAGTTTGTTGATATTCTAATCTAACGATGACGGCATTTGCCCAAATCAATTTTATATATTTTTTTTAATTTAGATTAATTATATTATTATTAAATATGTAAAATATATTAAATGTTATTTATAATAAAATTAAAGTAATAAATAAATCAATATTATTATATAATATGTATTCATAAGTTGTTTTAACTGTATTTAGTAATATGAATAAAATATAGTTTTTTCAAGTGTATCTTAACATTAATATTACCTACTTTACCATATTACCAATGTAGAAAGAGGTTATTATATTATTAGTACAATAATGACATTTTTATGAAGCAGTTGATTATTACCTATGTACATCACTGGAGGCAGCATCAAACATAACTACAACATCAAGTGTATTTAATCCATGGACTAAATTAAGAGGAAAGACAGGTTTTGCTTCTACCAGAGCGTTTATAGTGTAATTATTTTGTTTCTAAATTGGGCAAAATTTTACACAGTTTATGCAATTGGTTGCATGTGTAAACACAATTTATTTTTAATTAACATACATACATACATTTATGTACCTATACATAATTAACTAAACAATTAATACTTAAGGGGGTTTTTTGCATCTGTATACATCGGAGAATATGACTGTGGCTGAAATCTGCCATTGCCGGCAAAAAACTTTTTAAGTTATAAAAAACGGGTTAAACGCGTTTTGCAATGTGTTTCAGAAATCAGAGTACTTATTTATATACAATGTGTCTAAAGAATTTTTAATCTATTATTTTATATTTACGTAATACATTCTATGAAGTTACAATTTTTATACGTTTTAATATATATATATATATATATATATATATATATATATATATATATATATATATATATATACCGAGTGTCCCAAAAGTCTGGAAACGGCTGAATATCTCGAGAACAACACATTGGATTAAAAAGTTACAAAATACGTGTTCTTTTATTTTTACAGATCTATTTAGGCATACTATGTAAAACCCACCCCCCTTGGAGGTGGTGTGAGTTGTAGTTTTGAAAACTTAAATAGAAACACTCATTTTTTATTTCACTCTCCTAAACCTGTGTTGGAAGTCAATTTTGTTTTTTAGTAAATACTCTTGAAAATTATATTTTAAATCATTTTCATAACACACAAACAAAAAAGGATTTTTACATTATCGTTCATATTTTTGTTTATATTTTTTCTTTATTAGAAGCAAGATCTACTATGTTTGACTGACATTTGACGATAGACATTAAAATTAAATTTTATTTCTAAATGTTAATCAGAATATGTTTAGTGGAATATTATAAAAGTGAATGTTAATAGAATAAATGTTTGATAAGTAATGAAAACTTTTATTATGTTACGATATTAAATGTAGAATAAACATTAAACAAATTTTCAATAATTATTATTATATAGTTAATAATATCTATAATTACGATACAAATTATCATATTATATGAATTAATTATATTTAAAGCAAACCACAAAAAAATGGTGAACAAGCCCATTGTGCGCAAAATACAAAAACAGCTGCACAACTTTCGAAAAATTAGTGGGCGGCCGTGCACCCACGCAGCTTAGAGGGAACTTTGGTTGCATCCTGGACATACATACATGCATACACTCATACACAATCACGCCATGTACCCACTTGGGTGTGACACAAACTCTTTTCATCATTCCGAAATCACTCGCCTCCAAACATATTCCTATCCAGCACAAGCAACTTTCGCAATTTCATCCATAATCATAATTTCTCTCATACATGCTCTTTTATTCCTACTATTTGGAAACTTTCGCTCACGCAAAACACTCTCAATCATATCACTCCAACTACTCATCGGACGTCCACGCAAACGTATACCATCAAAATCATACAAATAAATCTTTTTAATCAAACGTTCAGCATGTCCGAACCATCTTAACTGACTAACACCAACTTTTGCTACAACATTTCTTTCAATATCACACTCATCATACACTAATCTATTTCCTGGACGATGCATTTTTTATTGCAAATTGACCGTGTAAATAGATCGATTAGGCCCTAAGAAAAGTCTGTCGTACACCAATTTCATACTTCTTGCAATTTTTCAATTTTTTAGGTTCAGCTCAAAACATTCTGGCCTCCAGGGAAATATTACCTACATGCATTTTAATTCGTTCACTCCCAAAATGCATGTATTTAACCTGATATATGGGTTTACCCATAATCTTTTTAGTATTTAAATATTGATAAAATTTAAACTAATTAAAATTAATTAGTTAATTAATTTTAACTTTTGCTAAGAATGTAAATGTTTCCAAAGAAGCTACTCCGTTTGAGTTTATACAATGCAGTTTTGGTGCCTACGTTGATGTATGGTAGTGAATGTTCTGGGTTTGGTTGCAAAAGCATAAACGGAAAATGACTGCTGTGCGAAATGAGATTTTTATGTGGGGTATATGGTGTAAATAGGAAGGATCGGGTACGAAATACGATTAGTGTATGATAGTGTGAAATTGAAAAAAAATGTTGTAGCAAAAGTTGGTGTTAATCAGTTAAGATAATTCGGACATATTGAGCGAATGTCTAATGTACGTTTGGTTAAAACGATTTATTTGAATGATTTTGATGGTATACGTTTGCGTGGACGTCCGATGAGTAGTTGGAGTAGTATGATTGAGAATGTTTTGCGTGAGCGAAAGTTTCCAAGTAGTAGGAATAAAAGAGCATGTATGAGAAAGGAATTATGAATGTGGATAAAGCAAAAGTTGCTTGTTTGGATAGGAATGTTTGGAGACGACTGATCACGGAATTATGAAAAGAGTTTGTGCCACACCCTTTGGGTACATGGCGTGATTGTGTATGTATGTATGTATGGTCTAAAATGTTTTATAAAATTTTTTTTTCAAATATCGTTTTTCGAAATTATTACCCTATATCTAAAATTTGTTTTATTATTATTTAATTTGACCTATAGACAATAGAGAGGTATTATGAATGCGTGGATGAATCTAAAGTTGCTTATACCTGGATAGATAGGAATGTTTATGGAAGAAACCGATTGCGATATAGTGGAATAATTAGAGTTTTTTTGGGTACATGGCGTGATTGTCTATGTATGTATTTAATTTGACCTATACGATACCGGAAAGTGATATCAGTACTTCCGTCTAGTACATTTTTAGCACTTTGGCTCTAAGGAAAAAGTGGTATAGCGTTTGGTACGGTGTCTGTAACATTAGCAAAAAAACACAATATATAGAAATCCTTCATATAGCCTCTAGATGCCGAATCTGAACTTAGTTTATGTGGGTGTATGGATGTGCGTCGTCAGCTCGCTCGCTCGCTCGGTCGTAAGTCAAAATTTTGTGGCCGCAACTCCTCCTAGACGGTTCAACCGATTTTAACTTTCCGAGAAAAAAATTACTAAAGTTTTTAAAAATTCATATTGGCTACATTATTTATCCGATTTTGATCATATTTTCAGAAGAGATATCCCTAATGCTCCCATTAATTATATAATTTTATTAATATCCAGTGTTGCCAACTTTCCGAGAAAAAATTTACTAAAATTTTAAAAAATATATTATGACCATGTTATTTAACTGATTTTCCTCAAATTTTCACAAAAGATTTTCCTAGTAATCATTTAATTTATGTAATTTTTACAAAATACAGTGTTGCCAACTCTCCGAGAAAAAAATTTACTAAAATTTTTAAAAAATTATTATGATCATTTTATTTAACCGATTTTAATCAAATTTTCATAAAAGATTCTCCTAGTGTCCAAATAAATTATGCAATTTTAACAAAATACAGTGTTGCCAACTTATCGAGAAAAAAATCACAAATATTTTTAAAAATTCATAGTGGTTACATTATTTATTCGATTTTGATTAAATTTTCAGAAAAGTTTTTTTTTAGTCCCCACATAAATTATAATATTATTAAAATACAGTGTTGCCAACTTTCCGAGAAATGTCAAAGTATGGGTTTACCCATATACTTCTAATCTTGTTGTATTTTGTATTGAATTGTATTTATTTCTGTTTATTATTATTAATAAAATATTTTTTTTTTAAAGAGACAATGTATATGAATCATCTTGTACATATATTAATAACGGGGCTAGAAATCATTTAATGATTTAATGATTTATGTACCTGAGATGTTTCTAGTCTAATGTACCTGAGATTTATTACGTATGTGTATTATTATGTATCTATTATATATTGTACTATATGTTATTATGTACTATTATTATATACAATTATATATGTACATATTTATTTATATAGCTTTTTAAATCATTTAATGACACTTATAATCTCTAGTAAATAGGAGAGATCGGGGGGTACAAAATACGATTAGTGTATGATGAGTGTGAAATTGCGAAAACAATGTTGTAGCAAAAGTTGGTGTTAGTCAGTTAAGATCTGGTTCGGACGCATGTTGAGCAAATGCGTCTAATGAACGTTTGCTGTTCGAAAAGATGCATTTGAATGATTTTCGATATGGTATACGTTTGCCCAGTGGATCAATCCGATGATGAGTAGTTGGAGTGGTGGTGTGATTGAGAGAGTGGCTTGCGTGCAGCGAAAGTTTCCAAGTAGTAGGAATAAAAGTGAGCATGCGATGAGAGAGTGGAATTGTGGAATGTGGATGAAATAGCGAAAGTTGCTTGTGCTGGATAGGAATATGTTTGGAGGCGACTGATTTCTCGGGATGAGTGGAAAGAGTTTGTGCCACACCCTTTTGTGGGTACATGGCGTGATTGTCTATGTATATATATATATATATATATATATATATATATATATATATATGTATGTATTCAATATTTTATTATACACATTTGATATGTAACAATTCTAACCAATAGAAACAAATGTAACAGTTCTCATTTTAATTTTTACCACTTTGACTGCAAGAAAAAAGTAGTATAGCGTTTGGTACGGTGTTTGTAACATTTTCAAATAAAAAAAATTGTATAGAAATTTTTCATATAACCTCTAGATGACGAATCTGAACTTAGTTTATGTGGGTGTATGTGTGTGCGTCGTCAGCTCGCTCGCTCGCTCGCTCGGTCGTAATTCAAAATTTTGTGGCCGCAACTCCTCTTAGACGGTTCAACCGATTGCAATGAAATTTTCAGGATAAATTTGTCTAGTACCCAAGATGGTCATGTGGTTTTATTTTTTTCCAGTGATGCCAACTTTTTGAGTAAAAAAATACTAAAATTTTTAAAAATTCATATTGGCTACGTTATTTATCCGATTTTGATCAAATTTTCAGAAAAGATTTCCCTGATGGTTCCATTAATTATATAATTTTATTAATATTCAGTGTTGCTAACTTTCCGAGAAAAAAATTACTAAAGTTTTTAAAAAATTTTTATGACCATGCTATTTAACCGATTTTACTCAAATTTTTACAAAAGATTCTCCTAGTAATCATATAATTTACTTAATTTTAACAAAATACAGTGTTGCCAACTTATCGGGAATAAAAATAACAATTTTTTAAAAAAAGTTATTGTGGCTACATTATTTATTCGTTTTTGATCAAATTTTTGAGGAAAGTTTCTTCTCGTGCCCACATAAATTATAATTTTATTAAAGATATTGTGTTCGGCCAACTTTCCGAGAAATGTCAAAATGGTCTATATATGGGTTTACCCATATCTACTTCTAATCTTGTTTAATTATAATTTACATGGAAATGACATTACAGATAAAGATCAATAAATTGTATGACACATATAAAATTAAATATAATTTTTTATTTAAATCTAAATTAAAAGACGATTTAATAAATAATTCCTTTCGGATTTCTTTTTTAATGATGTCTCTCCATTATCTAATTTTTACCAAAATATACTTTTTGCAAACCATTAGCATGAAAGCGTCGAAATTATCCCGATTTAAACAATTTCGCAATCTATTACATTTAAAATGTAGTTTAATTTTAACAAGATTAAAAGTATATGAGTAAACCCATATATAAACCACTTTGACATTTCTCGGAAAGTTGGCGAACACACTGTATTTTAATAATATTATAATTTATGTGGGCACTAGGAGAAACTTTCGAGGAAAATTTAATCAAAAACGAATAAATAATTTAACCACAATAAATTTTTTTTAAAAATTTATGTTTTTTTTTCTCGATAAGTTGGCAACACTGTATTTTGTTAATACAACATAATTTATTTAGACACTAGGAAAATCTTTTATGAAAATTTGATTAAAATCGGCTAAATAAAGTGATCATAATAAATTTTTTAAAAATTTAGTAAATTTTTTTCTCGGAAAGTTGGCAACACTGTATTTTGTTAAAATTACATAAATTACATGAATACTGGGAGAATCTTTTGTGAAAATTTGAGTAAAATCGGTTAAATAACATGGCAATAATAAATTTTTTAAAACTTTAGTAATTTTTTTCTCGGAAAGTTGGCAACACTGGACATTAATAAAATTATATTATATAATTAATGGAAGCATTAGGGAAATCTTTTCTGAAAATTTGATCAAAATCGGATACATAACGTAGCCAATATGAATTTTTAAAATCTTTAGTAATTTTTTTCTCGGTAAGTTGGCATCACTGGAAAAAACCAAAACCACATGACCATCTTGGGCACTAGACAAATTTATGAAAATTTTATTTAAATTGGTTGAACCGTCTAGGAGGAGTTGCGGCCACAAAACTTTGACTTACGACCGAGCGAGCGAGCTGACGACGCATATCCATACACTCACATAAACTAAGTTCAGATTCGTCATCTGGAGGCTATATGAAGGATTTCTATATACAATTTTTTTTTTGAAAATGTTATAGACACCGTACCAAACCCTATACCACTTTTTTATTGCAGTCAAAGTAGTAAAAATAAATCTTCAACATAAAGTGACATTTAGTTATTTTCAACTTTATTCATGTGTTCTCAGACTTCGTTGTGATCAGAACAATGTAAAAATGGCAATACTTGTTTAAAAATAGTCCATAGAGTGTACTACTAGTAATCAAATTACAGTTTTCTTTTCTATCGACAGCACAGTTCGATTTGCAAATAGTTTAAACATTAACATATAGATAGCACTACTAGTAATCAAATTACAGGTTTCTTTTCTATCGACAGCACAATTCGATTTGCAAATAGTTCAAATATTACCATATAGATGACACTGCAAGATCATTGTTCGAAATAGTTGGCCAATTGAATGTTGTGTTATAAATTTTCAAATACATATTGATTTTTATAGTAAGTAAAAAACATTATTCTACATACAACATTTAGATTTGATTTTAAATAATAATCATGTAAAAAAAAGTGACAAATTATATTTAAAGTAATTGTTTACATTGACGGTCCTGTGGGTAAAGTTCATTCAACTTTATTGACTTTAGCTGCAGAATGATTACTTACCTTTATATTTTTTTTCTTTTATTTAAATTTTATTTAGACAAATAGCTAGAACCTAGATTAAGTAGCAATTAAGGAAAAAATTGTAAAATTAAACACGCAGCTATTTATTCTTCTTCTTATACTAGTAATTTTACACAAAATTCATCTGGCCAACTGGATTCGTGTCAGATTTTTATAAGTTAACCTCTAATACTATCAATTACAATATTTTTATATTTTACTTATTATAAGAAGCGTTTTTTTGGTAGAAAATTTAATTTTAATCATGAATAAGTTTATGCACCATTGTCAATTATGTATAAGTGACAAAAATGTATTGTTCACTATACTTGATCTGGATTCAGATGGCAAACGTTTTGTGGATAAATTGGAAGCAATTATGCCAGAACTTGTAAGAATGAAATAATTTGTTTTAATTGTAATATGCATTATTGTTTCTGAATCTTTTACTTTTCTTATTTTAGGTAGATTGTAAGATCAAATTACCGAATGGTATTTGCACAATTTGTGCTGTTCAGTTGAATGAAGCTTACAAATTTATCAAACAATGTTTCGATTCTCAAATCATATTAAAACAACATTTCAATGAAGAAAGGTGTCGATTATGTGCTGGTGGTGATAATATAACATTTACTTTAACTACAATGGATTCGGATAATGTATTGTTATCATACAAATTGGAAACCATTGCATCGGAAATTGTAAGTAAAATACTAGCTTTAACCAACTCCACGAAATAAATTATTAAATTATGTGTATGCTGAAAATTAGAACTGACAAGTAGTTGTTTCTGGTCAATTTTTATCGTTTACAGCGTTCACCTGCGATTCACACTGCATTGTCTCATAGTAGTAGAATCTTTCATGAAAACGACCCAACTGCCAATAAAACTTCAGTTAAATCTGTTCAGTTAATTAAGTTTTTCCGTTTATAGCGTTATAGCGTTTAGGTTTATTCCATCTTTTTGTTAGTATTACACAGCTCTGTGCTAGATTTTAACTTTATAACTCTCTTTCCAAGTTGCATTTCAAAACCGGACAAACATACATATTTACAATGTGCTTTATATGTATAGATTAACTTGTTCTTAATGTATTTTATTAGATTTGCTTATAATAAGCTTATTAATTACTATAATATGTATATAAGAGTAGTGGGGGAATAGTTACTGTGAGAATAATGTTAGCGTCTCTGTGTTGCTGTTTTCAGGCTTATAAAACTTTCGTTTTGCATTTTTAATTGTGCGCAGATTATTTTTAACCTTTTGTTACCCCATAACCAAGTAAAACGTACCCACACAGCCTATAGTAGGATTTAGATCTCTCACATAAATCAAATATTAGTTAAATATCATAGGGACTTGGTGTTATTAGTAGATATATTTTTTATTAAGCTCTTTTTAAATTGGTGATTTTTATTATATGTAATATATAATTTTAATTTATATTTTTAGCTTGAATGTACTGAGAAGTTATCGGATTGTATTTGCTCAATTTGTTCTGTTCGATTAAATGAAACGTATAAATTTGTAGAAAAATGTTTTAAATCGCATGAAATTTTAAAGCACTCTGCAAAACAACAATCGCAAAATAGTGAAGTTACGAAAAACGAAATTAAAAATGAAAGCGAAATTAAAGAAGAGAATATTGATGAAGAATACATTAAACTAGATTTGGAAACTGATATAAACATTAAAGTTGAAGAAAGTCTAGAATCACAAAATAATACAAATTTTGAGTTTGTTTGTGTGAAAGAAGAAGCAAATAATAAAGAAATCACAGAAATAGATTTGGAAAATGACACAAATATTAAATTTGAAGAATCAGAATCTTTACATTCAGAATTAATAATTAAGGAAGAATATTTGGATTTTGAGAATGAAACTGATATAAAACGTTGTGAAGCTATTAAAAATTTGAATGGAAATGATGAATCTGTAATGAAAAGAAAATCTCATAAATGTACATTATGTGAGAAAACTTTTAACCGGAGGGGACATTTAATAGTACATAATCGTACACATACAAATGAAAGACCTTATAAATGCGAAATATGTGAGAAAACTTTTACTCAAAGAGAAAACTTAAAAAAACATATCCGTTCTCATTCAAATGAAAGACCTTATAAATGCGAAATATGTGAGAAAACTTTTACTCAAAGAGGAAGCTTAAAAATACATATCCGTTCTCATTCAAATGAAAGACCTTATAAATGCGAAACATGTGCGAAAACTTTTACTCGGAATTATATTTTAAAAAGGCATATTCGTATACATACAAAAGAAAGACCTTATAAATGCGAAACATGTGCGAAAATTTTTACTCAGAGAGGAAGCTTAAAAACACATATCCGTTCTCATTCAAATGAAAGACCTTATAAGTGCGAAATATGTGAGAAAACTTTTATTCAAAGTTCAGAGTTACGGAAACATATCCGTTCTCATGCAAGGGAGAAACCTGTTCAATGCAAAATAGAAAACTTTTCCACAAAGTAGAAATTAAAAGAAAGATATTCGTATTCGTTGTGTAACGATTTTGTAGTTCTCTTTTTATTAATGATTAATTTTTAAATATTGTTATGCCCCATTCAGACTGCTGTTTCGCTAGCGAAATCAGTGTTATGTTTTAGCGCAGAACTAGTGGTTCTGAACCAAATCACATGTAAGCTTATGTGGATATCCTGTACATGCGCGGATTTAGTTTCATTAGCAAATTTTGTTTGATCGCTGCCAAAGTCTGATCTGGCCAAAGTTTCTTAACTAAAATTAACTTATGTTTTAAAAACAGCCAATCAGATTTTACTAAAATGAGATAGCGTTGTATATTTGTTTTCAAGAAAGAAACATTAAATTTATAATATGTAAATGAACAGTTTGCAAGATAAAATTAATATTATTTAATATAATAAAATAACATTCATTTTAGATACATCAGAATAAAAATTAGCGAGAATACAGAAGATGGCGAATTCATCATGTAAACTTGCAAAATTATATTTATGTTCTATACGATTCGAAATGTTCTGTTTCGTATTCGTATTTTTCAAATGATTGTACAGGCTTTATTTTGCATAATCATAAAATTTATGATTAATTTGTTGTGTTAAATATGTATAGGTTTGAAGAAGAATTTACATACTTACATACAAACACAATCACGCCATATACCCAAAAGGGTGTGGCACATACTTTTTCCATTATCCCGAAATTGGTGAAACTTTTGTGCTTGTGCGTAAAATTAAAGCGGTAATCGGAATGACACTTTATGTACAATAATGTTTTTTAATTTCTATAAAAATCAACATGAATTTGAAAATTTATAACACAACATGAAATGACAATAAACTTTGCTTATTCGTTCCTAATACAAATTGAAATTTTCAGTTTTCATTGTGACAAGAAGATAATAAAATAGTTTGTTGATATATTTTAATGTAACGATGACGGCATTTACCCAAATTAATTTTATATATTTTTCAATATTAATTTTATTATTATTAAATATGTAAACTATATTAAATATTATTTATAATAAATTTCAAATTAATAAATAAATCAATATTATTATGTAATATGTGTTTATCAATTTATTGTTTTAACTTTATTTAATAATATGAATAAAAAAATTTTCTTCAAGCGTATCATAAGAGTTTATATTGGGTGTCCAATTTTAAGCTTTTCAGCAGAATATCTCGAAATAAAACACCTATTTTTTATTGCAAATTCGGAAAGAGCATAAAAAAAAGCTATGTAAACATTTAAAGATCAAAGATAGCCAGAAAATAAAAACTCACTTTCACTAGTAATATCAAACAGAATAAAAAAATGTATATTTAGAAAATCATATGGCAACATTATAAAATTTAATTTTGATGTAAATGATACCTAGTAAAATACTAAATAAAACTGTTAATACTAAATCATTAGAGAAAATTCATTTAGGAGAATTAAAACCAATCCTATTAAATCATTCTTATTCGCATGCTAATAATATTGTTATTATAATATTAGTAATAATTATAGTAATTTGTATTTTTATTAGAATAATTAAAATTTGTAAAAAGAAGTATGATAGGCAAAAAAATTAAAATATACAATAAGGGATAGTTTCATTTAGGGCGGGAGGAATTTTATGTATAATGTTACCGCCCGAGGCATTAGAGATCTTACGTTACACACTTATCATATTTCTTTATGAGAAACTATCACGTTCTCACACTATGTAGTAGAAGTTAGAATTTATCTGCTCGTCTATTTGTACAGACGTATATATTTGTCGTTCTTGTAAAATTTTAATACAAATTTTTAAATATAATTTTCTCGATAGATTATTTATATATATATATATATATATATATATATATATATATATATATATATATACATTATTTATTTTTATGTAACTTATTATTGGCTTATTTAATAAAAGGTCAAATATGTGAATATGTTTTATTTGTAGCCATAACTTTAATTCATTTATAACAAAAATTAATTTAACATTTACATACAAAAAAAATTAAACATAACTTTTCAACAACATAATAAAAATAGCATTACACCAAAATAGTTCACATTTTTCAATTAAATCTAAACAATAATTTTTATTAAATTGAACCTGCAAGCAATCGTAACTTTTATTTTTTGTAAAATTTGTATTTGCTAAACAAAATAGAAGTTTCTGTTTATTTAATAAAAATATTGCATCTGCCCTTAAAAAATTTTCCTTATTTTTCCAGTTGCATCAACATAATTTAAATGCTAATTATATAAAATTGTATGCAAATATATTTACAAACTATAGTAGGTACAGACAGGGTTAGACTGGCCCACCGGGGCACCGGGCTTTCCCCGGTGGGCCGTTATCATTATGGGCCTTGACCGGCCATTGTCAAAAAATTAAAATTTTACAAAAATTTAAGAACAGATTATCCCAAAAACAACGATATGTATTGAATGGCGATATATATAAAAAACTTTCCCAAAATCAATAGTGGTAAAATATACCCGATAAAACTTCTGAATTAATCCGATGACGGACAAACTGAAACCGGAGAAGAAGATGAAATCAATGTAACAAACTATAGCAGAATACTTGTAGAAATTGCATTGTCAGTTGTTTTTCAATTTTACAAAAATTTAATATCCACATACATTGACATACGCGAATTTATTCGCTACTTATAAATTAATACTATCATTATATCTTCCAAGTCAATTATCATCAAACGAATATTTTCACAAATTAAAGTACATGTTAAACAGATTGCAAAATTGTTTAAGTCAGGATAATTTCAAGGCTTTCATGCTCATGTCATACGAGAAGAATAGTTTGGATAAAATTAGATAATGAAAATATCATTAACAAAATTTCCGAAAAGAATCATTTATTAAATTGTCTTTTAACTTAGATTTAAATAAAGAATTGTATTTAATTTTATATCTGTCATTTTTATAATTTACCTTTATTTTTTACTACTTTGACTGCAAGAAAAAAGTGCTATAGCGTTTGGTTCGATGTCTGTAACATTAGCAAAGAAAAAAATTGTATAGAAATCTTTCATATAACCTCTAGATGACGAATCTGAACTTAGTTTATAAGTGGGTGTATGGATGTGCGTCGTCAGCTCGCTCGGTCGTAAGTCAAAATTTTGTGGCCGCAACTCCTCCTAGACGGTTCAACCGATTTTAATGAAATTTTAAGGATAAATTTGTCTAGTGCCCAAGATGGTCATGTGGTTTTATTTTTTTCCAGTAATGCCTATTTTCCGAGAAAAAAATTATTAAAGTTTTAAAAAATTCAAAATGGCTACGTAATTTATTCGATCTTGATCAAAGAAAAGATTTCCCAAATGATCGCATTAATTATATAATTTTATTAATATCCAGTGTTGCCAACTTTCCGAGAAAAAAATTACTACATTTTTAAAAAATTTGTTATGGCTATGTTATTTAACTGATTTTACTCAAATGTTCACAAAAGATTTTCCTAGTATTCATATAATTTATGTAATTTTATCAAAATACAGTGTTGCCAACTTTTCGAGAAAAAATTACTAAAATTTTTAAAAATTTATTATGACTATTTTATTTAACCGATTTTACTCAAATTTTCACAAAAGATTCTCCTAGTATTCATATAGTTTATGTAATTTTAACAAAATACAGTGTTGCCAACTTTCGGAGAAAAAAATTACTAAAATTTTTAGAAATTTATTATGACCAGTGTATTTAATCGATTTTAGTCAAATTTTTATAAAAGATTCTTCTAGTGCCTAAATAAATTATGCAATTTTACAAAATACAGTGTTGCAAACTTATCGAGAAAAAAATCACAAACTTTCCAAGAAATATGAAAGTGGTCTATATATGGGTTTACCCATATACTTCTAATCTTGTTTAGTTAGTTTATTGTGAATTAATTTGAGTTTATTGGCAAAATTATCCGTTGCTTAGAAAATATACCTAATTTTTTATGCCAATTCAAATTTAGCAATATGCAAATTTTATTATATTTTTGTCTAAAAATTAATGTTTTAAAATAAATATTTACTTGAATAATTATTGTTGTTTCCTTTCTTTTTCCTAAAATTAATAAACACTTGATACAAAAAATATTTAAATTACATAAAAACTAAATATTTATCTTTAATAAAGAATATGATTTATGATTGTTATAAAAATACTTGTAATATTTGATTTATGAATTTTTAAACTAAAAATGTTTATTTAAAATACAATAATAATTTTAATTCGAGTTTGTTTGCAATCAAATTTTAGTCGAAATACGTGTCACAATGCTATTGTTTACAGATTAACATCTCTAATAACATGTATATATAATCCCAGAATATAATATAATTAATTTTGTATATCCGATTTTGCAAAATAAAATGTTTTTACCACTTTGACTGCAAGGAAAAGTGGTATAGCGTTAGGTACGGTGCCTGTAACATTTTCAAAAAAACAAATGTTTATAGAAATCTTTCATATAGCCTCTAGATGACGAATCTGAACTTAGTTTATAAGTGAGTGTATGGATGTGCGGCGTCAGGTCGTTTGCTCGCTCGTAAGTGAAAATTTTGTGGCCACAACTTCTTCTAGACGGTTCAACCGATTTTAATGAAATTTTCAGGATAAATTTGTCTAGTGCCCAAGATGGTCATGCGGTTTTGGTTTTTTTCAGTGATGCCAACTTTCCGAAAAAAAATTACTAAAGTTTTTAAAAATTCATATTGGCTACGTTACTTATCCGATTTTGATCAAATTTTCAGAAAAGATTTCCCTAATGCTCCCACTAATTATATAATTTTATTAATGTCCAGTGTTGCCAACTTTCCGAAAAAAAATACTAAAGTTTTTATTCTCTCTCTCTCTCTCTCTCTCTCTCTCGCTATCTCTCTCCCTCTCCAATGGCGCTACAGCCCAAATCAAGCCTTGGAATCCACTAACTTTTCTATCCATTTTTCCCTGTCCTTAGTTGTTCTTCTTCGACTCCTAATTCCTGCTAGTTTTGCATCTTCAGCAACACTGTCCTTCCATCTTTTCCTGGCTCTACTTGCTTGTCTTGATCTGTACTATTTACTATCCAATACTTTTTTGAGATTTTTTTCTTTATTAGTTCTTTATTACATTATTATTTCGACAAACTCAACTTGTGTCTTTATCAGGATAAATCATACAAATATCATTTACAGTAATTTTATTTTTTTTTCTGATAAAAAAGCACGTTGAGTCCGTCGAAACGTTGGTAATTAATAAATATTAATACAGAACTAGAACCTAAAGCTATTTTATTTTAATATAATGAGTTCTGTAAAATTTTTTACAATGTTATGTTAAAAATAATTCAAAAGTTAATTAAATTGTATTAACGAAATGGAATAAAATGTGTATTTTAATATTTTCGAAATAAATATAAATAAAATAAATAAAAGAGTTTCAAATATACATACATACATACACAATCACACCATGTACCCAAAAGGGTGTGACACAAACTCTTTTCATCAATCCGAAATCAGTCGCCTCCAAACATTCCTACCCAAACAAGCAACTTTCGCTTCATCCACATTCATAATTCCTCTCATACATGCTCTTTTATTCCTACTACTTGGAAACTTTCGCTAACGCAAGCCACTCTCTCAATCATACCACCACTCCAACTACTCATCGGACTGATCGACTGGGCAAACGTATACCATCAAAATCATTCAAATAAATCTTTTTAACCAGACGTTCATTAGACATTCGCTCAACATGTCCGAACCATCTTAACTGACTAACACCAACTTTTGCTACAACATTTTTTTCAATTTGACACTCATCATACACTAATCAATTTCGTACCCGAAAATATGATGATAATTAATGGTCTGCGATTTGTAGTTTCATGTCCACTTTTTCCATTGCGATTTGTGCAGTCCTTGGCAAAATGTCCTTTCACACCGCATACATTGCAGGAGTAAATTTCTTTGCAATAGGCTTTGCACAAGGTTTGTTACGACAGTTTCGTTTGACGTGTCCTTTTTGCGTATTCTCGTTGAGTCCATCTTCGTCCAGTCTTAGTGTTGAAAAAGTGTTGAAAAAGATCTTTCAACATTTCTTTCAATGCTTTAGTATACGCATTACCAGTCTTCCTTCTATACCTAATCCATAAATTAAATACACTTGACATCGTAGTTATGTTTGGTGCTGTCTCCAGTGATGTATATAGGTAATAATCAACTACTGCATAATAATGTCATTATTGTACTAGTAACATAATTACTTTTTTCCTACATAGGTAATATGGTAACGTAATATTAACATTAAAATAGCTTTGAAGAAAAAATATTTTATTCATATTACTAAATACAGTTTAAACAACATATGAATACTTATTACATAATAATACTGATTTATTCATTACTTTGAATTTTATTATAAATAACATTTAATATATTTTACATATTTAAAAATGATAAAATTAAAAAAAAATATATAAAATTGATTTGGGAAAATGCCGTCATCTTTACATTTGAATATCAACAAACTGTCATCTTGTCACAATAAACAATTTGGAATTTCATTTTGTATTAGGAATGCATAACCAAAGTTTCTGACCAGGCCAGACTTTACCTGCGGTGAAACAAAATTTGCTAAAAAAAACTAAATACAAGCTCATATGTAGTTTGGTTCAGAACTATTAGTTTGTGCTAAAACAGAACACTGATTTCGTTCGCGAAAGAACAGTTTGAATGAGGTTTAACAATATTTAAAAATTAATGATTAATAAAAAGAGAACTACAACAATTAAATCGTTATATTACGAATTCAAAAATGTTATTTTTTTTAATTTCTACTATAAAAAAAAGTTTTTCATTTCGCATTCATCAGGTTTCTTCTTTGCATGAAAATGGATGTCTTCTTAAACTTCCACTTACAGTAAAAGTTCTCTCACATATTTCGCATTTATAAGGTCTTCAATTTGAATGAGAACGAATATGTTTTTGTCTTCTTAAACTTCTTCCACTTACAGTAAAAGTTCTCTCACATATTTCGCATTTATAAGGTCTTCAATTTGAATGAGAACGAATATGTTTTTTTAAGTTTCCACTTTCAGTAAAAGTTTTCTCACATATTTCACATTTATAAGGTCTCTCCTTTGTATGTATACGAATATGCTTCTTTAAATGTCCACTAGTAATAAAAGTCTTCTCACATATTTCACATTTATAAGGTCTCTCATTTGTATGAGAACGGATATGTCTTTTTAAGGTTTCTCTTTGAGTAAAAGTTTTCTCACATATTTCGCATTTATAAGGTCTCTCATTTGTATGTATACGAATATGATTATTTAAAGTTGCACTTTGAGTAAATGCTTTTTCACATATTTTGCACTTATAAGGTTTCTCATTTGTATGAGAACGGATATGTCTTCTTAAATTAACACTTTGAGTAAAAGTTTTCTCACATATTTCGCATTTATAAGGTTTCTCCTTTGTATGTATACGAATATGCCTTTTAAAACTTCCCTTATGAGTAAAAGTTTTTTCACATGATGTACATTTATAAAATTTTTTTTGCATTACATATTCATCATTTTCATTCGAATTTCTACTAGCTTGACAACGTTTTATATTGGTTTCATTCTCAAAATCAAAATATTCTTCCTTAATTATTAATTCTGAATGTAAATCTAAGGATTCGGATTTCAAACTTTCTTCAAATTTAATATTTGTATTATATTCCACATCTATCTCAATAGCTTCTTTTTTCATACAAGTAGTATCAAAATTGGTATTATTTTGTGATTCTAAACTTTCTTCAACTTTAATGTTTATATCAGTTTCCACATCTAGTTTAATGTATTCTTCATCAATAGTCTCTTCTTTAATTTCGTTTCCCATAACTTCACTATTTTGCGATTGTTGTTTTGCATAGCGCTTGAAAATTTCGTGCGATTTAAAACATTTTTCTACAAATTTATACGTTTCATTCAATCGAACAGCACAAATTGTACAAATACCATTCGGTAATTTGATCTTGCAATCCACCTAAAATAAGAAAAGTAAAAGATTCAGAAACAATAATATATATTACAATCAAAACAAATTATTTCATTCTTACAATTTCTGGCATAATAGCTTCCAATTTATCCACAAAACGTTTGCCATCTGAATCCAGATCAAGTGTAGTGAACAATACATTTTTGTCACTTATACATAATTGACAATGGTGCATAAACTTATTCATGATTAAAATTAAATGTTCTACCAAAAAAAGCTTCTTATAAAATGTAAAATATAAAAATATCGTAATTGATAGTATTAAAGGTTAACTTATAAAAATCTGACACGAATCCAGTTGGCCAGATGAATTTTGTCTAAAATTACTAGTATAAGAAGAAGAATAGATACCTGCGTATTTAATTTTACAATTTTTTCCTTAATTGCTTCTTGATCCAGGTTCTAGCGATTTGTCTAAATAAAATTTAAATAAAAGAAAAAAAAATAGAAAGATAAATAATCAATCTGCAGCTAAAGTCAATAAAGTTGAATGAACTTTACCTACAGGACCGTCAATGAAAACAATTACTTTAAATATAATTTGTCACTTTTTTTTAAATGATTATTATTTAAATTCAAATCTAAATGTTGTATGTAGAATAATATTTCTTAATTACTATAAAAATATATATGTATTTGAAAATTTATAACACAACATTCAACTGGCCAACTATTTCGAACATTGATCTTACAGTGTCATCTATATGGTAATGTTTGAACTATTTGCAAATCGAATTGTGCTGTCGATAAAAAAGAAAACTGTAATTTAAATACTAGTAGTGCAATCTATGGACTATTTTTAAACAAGTATTTCCATTTTTACATTCTTCTGATCACAACGGAGTCTGAAAAGTCCACTTGGTATTAGGAACACATGAATAAAGTTGAAAATAACTAAATGTCACTTTATGTTGAAGAATTATTTTTACCACTTTGACTGCAAGGAAAAAGTGATATAGCGTTTGGTACAATGTCTGTAACATTTCAAAAAAATAATTGTGTATAGAAATCCTTCATATAGCCTCTAGATGACGAATCTGAACTTAGTTTATGTGGGTGTAGGGATGTGCGTCGTCAGCTCGCTCGCTCGGTCGTAAGTCAAAATTTTGTGGCCGCAACTCCTCCTAGACGGTTCAACCGATTTTAATGAAATTTTCAGGATAAATTTGTCTAGTGCCCAAGATGGTCATGGGGTTTTGGTTTTTTCCAATGATGCCAACTTTCTGAGAAAAAAATTTCTAAAATTTTTAAAAATTTATTATGACCATTTTATTTAACCGATTTTAATCAAATTTTTATAAAAGTTTTTCTAAGTGCCTAAATAAATTATATAATTTTATTAATATCCAGTGTTGCCAACTTTCCAAGAAAAAAATTACGGAATTTTTAAAAAATTTATAATAGTCATGTTATTTAACCGATTTTACTCAAATTTTCACAAAAGATTCTCCTAGTATTCATATAATTTATGTAATTTTAACAAAATCCAGTGTTGCCAACTTTTCGAGAAAAAAATTTACTAAACTTTTTAAAAATTTATTATGATCACTTTATTTAACCGATTTTAATCAAATTTTCATAAAAGATTTTCCTAGTGTTTAAATAAATTATGTTGTGTTAACAAAATACAGTGTTGCCAACTTATCGAAAAAAAAACAAATTTTTTTAAAAAGTTTATTGTGATTACATTATTTATTCGATATTGATTAAATTTTCCAGAAAAGTTTCTCCTAGTGCCCACATAAATTATAATATTATTAAAATACAGAGTGTTACCAACTATCCGAGAAATGTCAAAGTGGTTTATATATGGGTTTACCCATATACTTCTAATTTTGTTAAAATTAAACTACATTTTAAATGTAATAGATTGCGAAATTGTTTAAATCGTCTTTTAATTTAGATTTAAATAAAGAATTATATTTAATTTTATATGTGTCATACAATTTATTGATCTTTATCTGTAATGTCATTTCCATGTAAATTATAATTAAACAAGATTAGAAGTAGATATGGGTAAACCCATATATAGACTACTTTGACATTTCGCGAAAAGTTGGCCGAACACAATATCTTTAATATTAAAATTATAATTTATGTGAGCACTAGGAGAAACTTTGAGGAAAATTTGATCAAAATCGAATAAATAATGTAGCCACAATGAATTTTGAAAAAAAATTGTGATTTTTATTCTCGATAAGTTGGCAACACTGTATTTTGTTAAAATTACGTAAATTATATGACTACTAAGAGAATCTTTTGTGAAAATTTGAGTAAAATCGGTTAAATAACATGGCCATAAAAATTTTTTAAAAACTTTAGTAATTTTTTTCTCTGAAAGTTGGATACACTGAATATTAATAAAATTATATAATTAATGAGAGCATTAAAGAAATCTTTTCTGAAAATTTGATCAAAATCGGGTAAATGATGTAGCCAGTATGAATTTTTAACAAACTTTATTATTATTTTTCTCGGAAAGTTGGCATTACTGGAAAAAACCAAAACCACATGACCCTATTTTGGGTACTAGACAAATTTATCCTGAAAATTTCATTAAAATCGGTTGAACCGTCTAGGAGGAGTTGCGGCCACAAAATTTTTACTTACGCCCGAGCGAGCGAGCTGACGACGCACACACATACACCCACATAAACTAAGTTCAGATTCGTCATCTAGAGGCTATATGAAGGATTTCTATACAAATTTTTCTTTTTGTTAATGTTACAGACACTGTACCAAACGCTATACCACTTTTCCTTGCAGTCAAAGTGGTAAAAATTAAAATGAGAACTATTATATTTGTTTCTATTAATTATAATTGTTACATATCAAATGTGTATAATAAAATATTGAATACATACATATATATATATATATATAAATATATATATATATATATATATATATACACATAGACAATCACGCCATGTACCCACAAAAGGGTGTGGCACAAACTCTTTTCATCATCCCGAAATCAGTCGCCTCCAAACATATTCCTATCCAGCACAAGTAACTTTCGCAATTTCATCCACATTCAACAATTTCTCCTCTCACGGCATGCTCACTTCTATTCCTACTACTTGTAAACTTTCTCTGCACGCAAGCCACTCTCTCAATCACATCACCACTCCAACTACTCATCGAACCGGACTGATCCACTGGGCAAACGTATACCATATCAAAATATCATTCAAATGCATCTTTTCGAACAGCAAACGTTCATTAGACGCATTCGCTCAACATGGCTCAGAACCGCATCTTAACTGACTAACACCAACTTTTGCTACAACATTTTTTTCGCAATTTCACACTCATCATACACTATTTTGTACCCCCGATCTCTCCTATTTACTAGAGATTATAATTGTCTATAAATGATTTAAAAAGCTATATAAATAAATATGTACATATATAATAGTATATAATAATATATAGTACAATATATAGATATGTAGATAAATATTCATAAATTCCATACTAAATAATGTATAATAATACACATACGTCATAAATCTCAAGTACATTAAACTAGAAACATCTCAGGTACATAAATCATTAAATCATTAAATGATTTCTAGCCCCGTTATTAATATATATATATATATATATATATATATATATATATACAAGATGATTCATATTCATTGTCTCTTTAAACAAAAAAAAAATATTTTATTAATAATAATAATAATTTATTGCCAAACAGAAATAAATACAATTACATAAGCAGCAAAAATACAATTCAATACGAAATAAAACAAGATTAGAAAAGTATATGGGTAAACCCATATATAGACCACTTTGACATTTCTCGGAAAGTTGGCAACACTGTATTTTAATAATATTATTAATTAATATAAATTATTTCTACAATAATTTCAATATTTACATTTACAAGATTAGAAGTATATGGGTAAACCCATATATGGACTACTTTGACATTTCTCGAAAAGTTAGCAACAGTGTATTTTAATAATATTATAATTTATGTGGGCACTAGGAGAAACTTTCCTGAAAATTTCGTCAAAATCGAATAAATAATGTAGCCACAATGAATTTTGGCAGGAAAAATTATTGAAAATTAATATTTTTTGTTGCATTTTATATTGTTTCTTCTTTCCTGCCAAACCAGAATGAGTTAGAGAAAAAAGTTACTTAGCTATTATGTAGCTAATTTTTTTCTCTATTTTACTGAATTTGAAAAAACTCTTATTTGAAAAAATCCTTAAGAAATTTTCAAAAATTCAGTTTTTATTTTTTTCTACTAAACAATGCATCTTATAATAAAAAAATTTTCTTCACTCAATTATCGTACTCATTATTCCGCATTTTTCCATATCATGCTTATTTTCCTACACCTCATAGTTTCTGAAAAAAAAAATAAAAACCAAAAAATCGAAAAAAAATTCTAGCGCCTAAACGGCACATGCTATCAAATTAAAACTAAAACCAAATTATAGAACTTTTTATTGTCTATCGAAAAATATTCTAAGTATTTTTCCGAATTTTACTCGAGAAAGAAGTAAACCGCAAATTATCGAAACTGCATGTTAAACATACATATTCGAACTTAATGAACGAACACCCCGTATATATATATATATATATATATATATATATATATATATATATGTTAGATATTTATTTATTGGTAGCAATAGTCGATTTAAGTAAAACACAGAACTATTATTATCGATTATTATTATTAAAAGTAAGTACAAAGTTAAATATGATAGTATTCTATTCGTTACAAATCCAACAACGCGTCATTTACACAAAGCTATCTGCTCAACACTCCCGACATGCATTTCGTTGCGTGCTTGGGTAGCCCCGCGCATGCGTGTTGCTGTACCAGGGGCGTCTCTAGGATATATTTTATTTTTGGTATCTGACATATATATATATATATATATATAGTTTAATTAACGTAAAAGTTCAATGACCTCATACATACATACATACACACATACTCATTGATTATACGGTGCTTGGTTTCACAAGGTTATGCATAGTTATGCAAGATTATGCATGGTTATGCATCTAGATTTGAGCACGAAATACTTTTTTCTAAATCAACTAAAATATTTTGTAACAGAGAAAAAAAAGGCATTGTAATTCATAATTATTATTATTTAATTTATTTTTAACATTTACTATATATGCCTATATATATATATATATATATATATATATATATATATATATATATATATATAGTAAAATACTTAAAACCTTAGTTAAAATAATGTAGAATCTTTACAAAAATCCCTATAATCTTATTTAAAATTATGTAAAATACTTAAAACCTTAGTTAAAATAATGTAAAGACTAGAAAGCCGAATATAATTATTTAAATAAATAAAAATATATTAATATATATATATATATATATATATATATATATATATATATACATATATAAAATATATACAGGGTGTAACAGAATAACTATTCCTAATTTTAACTGGAGTATCCTGGGCTCAGAATATGAAGATTTAATGCAAATCACTAAGATAAAATGTGGCTCCTTACTGAGCTACAGGGTGTTTTATATAAAAATTTAAAAACTATTTTTGCCCAGTATTTTAAAACTATTCGACGTATCCTTATCATACTTGGCAGGAAATGTAGGTACCGTACACCATACTAAATTATGTTAAATAAAAGTTTCTGGCTACTGCCACTGGCGTACAACAGGGGCAAGTGAGAGGTTGATCCTTCCTAAATTCTACGCCACTGGCGGAATTGTAATTTAAGCACAATTTTTCGATTCTCCAATATTTGCTGTGTAAAAAACATACTCTTCTTTTGTAACGATAAAGTCACTGTTTTTCGAGATATTTAAAGTTAAACATAAGCTGCACCCTTGGGATTTTTTCAAAATTTGCTCAAAAAAATCTGAAAAAATTTAGTAAAATAGAGAAAAAAATTAGCTAAATAATAAATAAGTAACTTTCTTCTCTAACTCATTCTGATTTGGCTGTAAAAATTATTGAAAATAAAAAAAATAAAATGCAAAAAATATTAATTTTCAATAATTTTTCCAGCCAAACCAGAATGAGTTAGAGAAAAAGTTACTTAGATATTATGTAGCTAATTTTTTTCTCTATTTTACTGAATTTTTTCAGATTTTTTTAGCAAATTTTGAAAAAATCCCATGGGTGCAGCTTATGTTTAACTTTAAATATCTCGAAAAACAGTGACTTTATCGTTACAAAGGAAGAGTATGTTTTTTACACAGCAAGTATTGGAGAATCGAAAAATTGTGCTAAAATGACAATTCCACCAGTGGCGTAGAATTTAGGAAGGATCAACCTCTCACTTGCCCCTGTTGTACGCCACTGGCAGTAGCCAGAAACTTTTATTTAACATAATTTAGTATGGTGTACGGTACCTACATTTCCTGCCAAGTATGATAAGGATACGTCAAATAGTTTTAAAGTACTGGGCAAAAATAGTTTTTAAATTTTTATATAAAACACCCTGTAGCTCAGTAAGGAGCCACATTTTATCTCAGTGATTTGCATTAAATCTTCATATTCTGAGCCCAGGATACTCCAGTTAAAATTAGGAATAGTTATTCTGTTACACCCTGTATATAAACATATACCGGGTGTAGAAATGAAATGTGAACCATAGGGATTTCAATGTTATTTTTTAAATACGGCTGTATCTCTTTCCCTATTGACTTTAGAGCAAATATTTAAATACAAAACTTGTTCAAAATGTGAAAATGCATGGTATAAAGTCATTTTTTTTACATAAATATTAATATTTTACGATATACAGGGTTAACCACTAAAAAATGAGCTATAACATTGGGAAACGGGAATGGTATCGAAAAATGAGGAATAATGAGTTCTATAATTCGGTGAAAAATCATTGTTCTACGTTACTTCGTTTAGGAGAAAAAAATTAAAAACTGATTTTTGAAAAATTTCGTAAGGGGGTACCCTTGTGTTTTGTTTAAAAAAAAAAAAGGATTTTGGATATTTTAACACTGGCTTTCGTTGTCTACTCTTTTATCCTACTCTTTGTACCTGACATTTTGTTTTCCTGTTCTTCTTTAATTTTTTATTCACGTTTTTCAGATTTTTCGAAAAATTGATAAGGGGGGACCATTGGCATTTTTTTCAGAATAAGACTTTTTTAATTTTTTTCTCCTAGACGAAGTATCGTAGAACAATGATTTTTTCACCGAATTATAGAACTCATTATACCGCATTTTTCGATACTATTCCCGTTTCCCAATGCTATAGCTCATTTTTTAGTGGTTAACCCCGTATATCGTAAAATATTAATATTTATGTAAAAAAAAAATGACTTTATACCATGCATTTTCACATTTTGAACATGTTTTGTATTTAAATATTTGCTCTAAAGTCAATAGGGAAAGAGATACAGCCGTATTTAAAAAATAACATTGAAATCCCTATGGTTCACATTTCATTTCTACACCCGGTATATATATATATATATATATATATATATATATACCGGGTGTTCGTTTGTTAATTTGCGATATACTTCTTTCTCAAGTTAAATTTGGAGAAATACTTAGAATACTTTTTGATAGACAATAAAAAGTTCTATAATTTGGTTTTAGTTTTAATTTGCTAGCATGTGCCGTTTGGGCGCTAGAATTTTTTTGATTTTTAGTTTTTATTTTTTTTCTCAAAAACTATAAGGTCTAGGAAAATAAGCATAATATGGCAAAATGCGGAATACTGAGTACAATAATTGAGTAAAAAAACCATTATTCTACAATGCATCGTTTAGTAGAAATACTGAATTTTTCAAAATTTGACAAAAGAATTTTTTCAAAATAAAACTTTTTTCAAAATTTGCTCGCAAAAATCAGAAAAAATTTAGTAAAATAGAAAAAAAATTTAGCTATATAATAGCTAAGTAACTTTTTTCTCTAACTCATACTGATTTTGCGGGAAAAATTATTGAAAATTCTAAAAAACATTTTAGAATTTTCAATAATTTTTCCTGCCAAACCAGAATGAGGTAGAGAAAAAAGTTACTTAGCTATTATGTAGCTAATTTTTGTTCTCTATTTTACTAAATTTTTTCAGATTTTTTTGAAAAAAGTCTTATTTTGAAGAAAATCTCAAGAAAATCCGACAAATTTTCAAAAATTTAGTTTTTAATTTTTTTTTATTAAACGATCTATTGTAGAATAATGGTTTTTTTACTCAATTATCGTACTCATAGACCTCATAGTTTTTGAGAAAAAAAATAAAACCAAAAAATATAAAGAAAATTCTAGCGCCCAAACGGCACATGCTAGTAAATTAAAACTAAAACCAAATTATAGAACTTTTTATAACCAATCGAAAAGTATTCTAAGTATTTCTCCGAATTTAACTCGAGAAAGAAGTATATCGCAAATTATCGAAATTGCATGTTAAACGCCCATACGAACTTAACGAACGAACACCCGGTATATATATATATATATATATATATATATATATATATATATGTATGTATTTAAAACTGGATAAATAGTAAAACCAAAACTAAATTTCAAAAATTTTAGGAATTTTTTTCTTGGAAATTTGCAACTCTATACGTCAGTAAAATTGTATATTTTTTGTGGACACTAGAAAAAAAAACTTTGATGAAAATTTGATTATTTACAGATAAATAATATAACAATAATAAATTTTCAAACAACTTAGTAATATTTTTCTCGGAAAGTAAAAAAAAATGCATCATTCGAAAAATCTGAAAAATTATCGATTCTTTAAATTAGTATAACTCGGCCGATTTTGAACAAAATTGAACAAAACTTTTGTGTTCTCTTGGTAAATTGAGTCAAAACATTTTTTGTATACCATATACATATGTTGTCAAATTTTGACAATTTTTTAAGTCAAAACATGTTTTTTTCTGCGGGGGTGTGCTCAGATGCTGAATGGTTTAAATTGTACATCATCTTGCTTGACCTTAAAGAAAAGACTTCAAATTTTTTCGGACACAAAATTTCATTCAATTTTGTTCAAAATCGGACCAGTTATATTGTTTTGAAGAATCGGTAATTTTTCAGATTTTTCAAGTAGTGCCTTTTTTTTGACGAGTGTATATTATATAGTAGGTTGCTTTGAAAAAAGAAACGTTTTTTTTTTCACTAAAATATTGGATTTTGTTTTTTGAAAAATGTTCAAATCAAATGAAAATCTATTTGTAATTAAAATGAACAATCAAATGATCGATTACTTTTCATTCGAATTATCCCATCACTAAATACGTTTATATTAAATATAATTTAATCAATGTCACTTGACTTATTTCTACTAAGAAAAACCGATTTTCTTAATGCATACAAGAAATAAATAATTTTATTTTTGCACAGTACCTACTGCTAATTTTCAAAGCAAAAATATTAAAATTGTATCTTACAATTAGCTACATTCTGTTTATCAATTTTGAAGATAGATTATTTTTACTATATTTTTTTTAATTTCATTTTTATTTCACTGTTTATGTAATTTCAACCAAATTTTATAGGCAGACTTATTTATATGTTAATGTTATTTTTACTACTTTGATTGCAAGGAAAAAGTGGTATAGCAATTGATGCGGTGCCTGTAACATTTTCAAAAAAAAAAAATTCTATAGAAATCTTTCATATAGCCTCGTTCAGTGTTTCTCAACAGGTGGTTCCGCAGGAAAATTTTAGTAATCCGCGTAAGAAAACGAAAATTTTTAATAATTATTAAATAACTTTTTTAAATTTATTTAAATTATTATGTGTTTTTTTTGTGCAGTTTTGATTGTTATTTTTTTATGCAGATGGTTTATTTTCTGTGAACTTTCTGTGATTTTCTGCAACTGAAATAAATTTGTTTTCTTGTAAAAAAATTAACAAACAATTATTATTAGCGGTCCGCGTAAGAAAATTAGATTCTTTACTGGTCCGCAGTGCATTTTCGGTTGAGAAACACTGCTTTAGATGATAAATCCCAACTCAGTTTATACGGGTGTATGAATGTGCATTGTCAGCTCGCTCGCTCACTCGCTCAGTTGCCAATCAAAATTTTGTGATCGCAACTCCTCTTAGACGGGGTTCAACCGATTAGAATAAAATTTTCAGAATTAGGTTTATCTACTGCACAAGATGGTCATGTGGTTTTGGTTTTTTCAGTGATGCTAACTTTCTGAGAAAAAATACTAAAATTTTAAAAAATTTATTAAGGCCACATTATTTGTCCGATTTTAATCAAATAATTACAGAAGATACAACTAGCTTCTACCAAAATATACAAATTTTAATCCTATTTTTTAAAATTTATGTGATAATGTCAAAATAGTTTATATATGGGTTTACTCATATATATTTCTAAGAAATTCATATTTTTTAAAAATAAATGTATTACTATTTATAATATTTTATGTTTATATGCATTTCTTCTATGATTCAAAAAAATAAGTTTTAAATTAATCAATTTTTTTCTTTTTAATTATGAAATTTTTATTTGTAATAACACACATTTAATTAATTAATTAATTATTAATTTATTAAGTTTTCTAGGTTCTGCATTTTATACTATAATAATTAAAGCAAACAAAAATAATCCATATAAGATATTTTTAATTTATATTATTAAAATTACTTTTATTTAAGGTTAGTCATGCCTACAAGAAATAAACAGCCGGATGACCAACAACCAGGTCTTTCTAATGATCCTAAATTTGATCAACAAGAACCAACTTTCGATAATAATCATCAGCATGGATTCGAAGTGTGTTATTATTCGAAAAGAGATGGAACTTCTGGTATTAGGGGACAGCTTTACGAGACTAAATTGTTAATGTTGCTTTTGCTCAGAGCTTTAAAAGATAAAGAAATAAATAGCTTTTACTTAGGAACAAATGTTGATGGAATAGGAGCTTTTGATGACATAGTTCTCAGGTTTAATTCAAACGGACAAGAAAACTCAAGAGTTATATTTATTCAAGCTAAGCACAGAGATGATCCTGATAAGAAGAAAGTTACCGTTAAAGAAATACAAAGAAAAGATGGAGATTTCGATTTACATAAGTATCTTGATAGTTACTTAAGAATTAAACAAAAATTTAATCCAAAGAGTGAAGATAAAATATTTGAAGGTGAATTTGAAAATATTGATTGTGACTTTGTTATTTATACTCCTGTTAAAGAAGATTTTAATAAGAAGAAACAAAGAGAACAATTCGATACAAGCAAAGATGATTTGATTTATACCAGCGAGTCAGGAAAGACATTTCAATTTGACTATGAAGACGATGACATTGATCTTTTATTAAAAACTGTATCAGAATCGCGAATGAAATTATTAGCAGAAAATTTAGCAAAATTTATTTTTTCTGATAAAGACAACTACAGTAGTATGATGTCAGACGAGCTTATAAAAAGCTACCATGTATGCTTGGCACAAAAAGTTATACAAGTTTCCGTATCGGAGAATAATAATTTTCGCAAAGGCAAATTTTTTTCTACATTTTTTGAGAGTAATGAAGATCTTTTGTCGATATTTAAGAAAACACTCTATAAGGAAATAGTAGTAATACACCGCAAAAAATCAACACTTCAACCGGAAGAAATTGCAAACTTTGTTAATGATATATTAAAAGATCCATCTCCAAATACAATTAGCAAATTGATAGGAAATGTACTTGCATTTAAGGACAGCAAACTTATATTTATCGAAAAGGATATTCCACAAGAAAACATTCATTTAAAAGACAACCTAGAAAAACTGGAAATATCGCAGGAAATTGTAAATAAAGCTATTGAAAAAGCGGGAAAGAAAAAATTAGAATCGCTTTCTTTCAAACTTCCTATTACGTTTGGTAATCTTGACCTTAATGCAAAAGAAAGAAGATTAAAACACTTAGTCAAAATATTGATTCAGTTGTTAAAACATACCTCGGATACAACAAGCAATAATAATATTATCAAAATCGATGATGATATGATTGGCCCTGAAAAGATGTTGAAAAAAGGAGACATACAAGTTGATGGAGGTATTGGAGGTTTAGTTGGTAATTTACTTATCTTAGATGAAAAAACAAACATGTTAAAATTTAATAACAAATCACTGCCAAAAAATGCTGAAAAACATTCTCAGATGTTGAAAAGTGAAATTTCAAAAGACGCAGATTTGCAAAATATAGACCTAAATAATTATAAAGTTGAAATTAATGTTAAAGACTTTCCTCAATTTTCGCTGATGAACGAAAAATATAATATAAATTTGATAGAAGAGTTTTTAAATAAAATAAAATTTTATACGAATCAAGCTCAAGAAGATGGAGTAGAGAAAATTTTAAAACAAGAATTAAATAATTATTATCCAACAAATGATGCAATTTTTCCGATTGTCCACGATGAGGTTCAAAAATGGTGGAAAAAGCCAAAAAAAGCTGACTACTTAACGAAAAATTGTCATTATTTTGAGCAAGCATACAAAAAGTTTATTGACGGTCCAATATTAACTAGTCTAGTTCGCAAAATTAAAGAAAAAGCAGGGCCGGATTATGGCCTAGACAAAAAAGACAAATGTCTAGGGCCCGCATACAAAAGGGCCCGGCATGCAGTCGGTCAAAATTAAAAAATAATAAATAGAAAATACGCGCGCTTTGATAATACCGCCGGACGCTAGTAGTTCACTTCACATTGTGTAGGTAGAATTTACCGAATCACATTCACACATCGGCGCAGCGTCTTCATTCTTCATTATTGAAACATTTTAGTATGAACTTGTGAACGTCACGCAGCGATACAGCACACATAAAGAATCTCTTTTTGTTTTTCTTATTAATTCTGCGTCCTAAGCAAAGTTCTTTGTAGTGCAGTTTTTGTTTTTGCTATATTAGTTATATACGTAGATAAATACTTTTCCATATAACAAGTAAGTTTATTTTTTTTATTTTTAACACATTGTATGTGGGTAGTTTTTATCGCGCGCTAACGGGTGGCGCGGGTCATTTTTGCTAATTTTTTTTTGCGAAAATGGCAACGTTCAGTAAAATTACGATAACTTTAGTTTTACATATTTTTTTTCAATGAAACTTTTTGTGATTTACTATAAAATGTATACTGAATTATTTTTCTTAAATTTTAAACAGACAAATACTGGAAACTTAGTGGAAATTGAAATAAAAGTGATAAAATATGTAAAAATTCCGATTTATTGAAAATATTTTGAAAAAAAGTACAATACGTAAAAAAAATGTAAAAAAGAAAGAATGAAGTTTTAGTACTGTTTCCTTGTGTGGTAATTGTTAAAACATTTTTTTCTGTGAAGGGAAATCTCACATTGTTTACATTGCTTTGAGCAATTTTTTTGCCGGTACTGATAATTCACCATTGTATGTGTTAGAGACCCAAATTTTGTCTTTTGGAATTCGTATATCTGCATGTTAGCATCCCTTTAGAGTAATAAAAAAGTATAAAAATAAACGTATTTATAAGTTACCTACATTCTACCGCTAATCTATGTGTATAAAATACGTATAAATACGCTTCCCGCATACAGCGTGTTAATAAAATATTTAAAGTTGATATTAATTTATTGATTAAAAAAAACTAAATGCATATTGTTTATTATTTACAATTGCTAGAAAATGAATTACCGTCACGCTAGCGGCCACGAAAAAAGGAAAAAAAAACTAAAGAGAGAAGAGGAAATCAGAAAACAAAAAAATGCTATGTTAAAGTATATTAAAGAAAAACTACCAGGCAGCGATCAGATTGGCGAGCCCTCAGTAAAACAAGGCGGAAGTGAAGAAAATACTAAAAAAGATATAGAAGAAGTGCATATAATAAATGTAGATCAATTAACTGATGATGATCAAGAACAAATAAAACAAGAAGAATGTGACGAAAATAGCGAAAATGAAAATGAAGAAATTGACATAAATGATTTACATGAAATACACTATGATGCTCAATGCTTAAATGTAATAAAAAATATGGATATTTCTTCATGGCCCCAGCATTTACCAAGTAAATCTCAAGATTACATTCTTAAAAACAAACCACCTTCTAATATTTCACTTATTTATACGGCTAAAAAGATGGTAACAGAGGGAGGTAAAGATGTATCAAGATCGCTCAAAGAAAATATATTTTTTCGAACCAAAGCAAATGGCGAAAAAATAGCTAGAGAGTGGCTAGTTTATAGTGCTATCAGTAAAGCAATTTATTGTTATGTTTGCAAAATATTTTCGGGGAAACATACAACTTTAACAGAAGGATACAGTGACTGGAAGAATGCATCTGTAAGAGTCCAGGAACATGAAAATTCGATAGATCACAGAAATTCGATCAAAATGTTACTAACAAGAAAAACTGTTGAAGGGCATATTGACACCAATATTGCAAAAGCTCATTTAGAAGAAAAAAAATATTGGCGAAAAGTTCTGCAACGTGTAGTTGCAACAATTAAATTTTTGGCCAAACATTCACTAGCTTTTCGAGGCAATAATGAAACATTTTCTGGATCTTCCCAAAGTGGAAATTATGTTGGAGCTTTGGAATATTTGGCCGAATTTGACGAATTTATAGCATCGCACATAAAAAAATATGGCTCAGCTGGAAAAGGCAATGTTAGTTACCTTTCGTCAACTATTTGTGACGAATTTATTGAAGTGCTGAATAAAAAAATGATAAGTACATTCCAATCAGAAGTAAAAGCCTCTAAATATTTTTCTATTATCATCGACTCAACCCCGGATATAACTCACACAGATCAACTTACTTTTGTGCTGCGTTATTTAACAGAAAGTGGAAATCCTGTGGAACGATTTTTTGGATTTTTGCCTATTTATTCTCATACAGGAGAAGCTTTAGAAAAAGAAGTGTTAAAATACATTGAAAAATTAAATTTAGATATTACCGACTGCAGAGGGCAAAGTTATGATAATGCAGCAAACATGTCCGGGAAATATAGTGGAGTCCAAAGCAGAATTAAGAAACACAGCGAAACTGCCCATTTTGTTCCATGTGCTGGACATACGTTAAATCTGGTAGTTAATAGTGCTGCTGAATCTTGTCTGCAAGCAATATTATATTTTAACTTATTAGAAAGCATTTATACGTTTTTTTCGGCGTCAACGCAACCGATGGTATATTTTGGAAAAACATTTTTTGGAGAATAATAAACATTTTACAGTTAAAAAATTATGTACAACCAGATGGTCCTGCAGAGCTGATGCAGTGAAAGCAACTCGTGCTGGATATAACCATATTAAAGCTTCGTTGCTTGAAATTGCTCAAGATTTAACACAGAAATGTTCAGTTAAACATGAAGCTCAGGAGTTAGCGAATAAAATAAGTACATTGGAATTTGTTTTAATGACGGTTATTTGGGATAAAATTCTATCAAGGGTTAATGCAAGTAGTAAATCATTACAGGATCCTTGTATTTCCCTTTCAATGGCAACAAATATTTTTGATAATTTATTCATATATATTAATACTTTAAGGAAATCATTTCTAAACATCGAAGAAGAGGCTTTAAATATATCTGAAATAAAATCCTATTCAGACTTAGAGAAAAGACAAAGGAAAAGAAAAAAACCGTATGATGAAGATTGGAATGAAGAGGATATACATTTAAGTGGACAGGAAGCCTTTAAATGTAATTGCTTTTACGTAATTTGTGACAATATTAACTTAGAACTAAAAACTCGTAGTAAGAGTTACAACGAAATTAACAAAATTTTTAAAATTTTTTTTTCTAATGAAGACCTCGACGGCATTTCTACTATTTCCGAACACACAGTGGAAATAAAAAATTGTTATAAAAACGATATTGATATTAACGAATTAGATGAAGAATTATTACAATTTTTTATGCTTTGTAAAAGTGAAAATTTAAATTCCCCTATAAATATGCTCCAGTTTATAAAAACAGCACACGTTGTATCTACTTTTCCTAATGTTGAAACTTTGTTGCGAATATATTTGACATTACCCATTTCAAATGCTACAGGCGAAAGATCTTTTTCAGTTTTAAGACGTGTGAAGAATTATCTTAGAAATTCTATAAGTCAGTCGAAATTAAGTTGTTTAGCTGTATTGTGTATAGAACAAGATGCTCTAGATAATATTAATTATGACGATATAATTGATAACTTTGCAGATATGAGAGCCAGGAAAAGAGACTTTTAATTTTTTAGGAAATACGCGTTTATTTTTACCGTTAAAAAGTAATTAATACACTATTTAAATTATGTATATTTTAATTTTATTTGCTAATATGTGCGACATACTCGTAACGACGATATTAAGATTTATTGTTTTTTCTATTAAAAACTATTTTTTTTATTATGCTTTTTCATTTTTATGTATTTTTACGCAATAAAGTCCTATTTTTTTTTTTGTTAATTGGTGAAAGTTTAATTCTAATTATCCTCAGCCCCGTGGGGGCCTGGAGAAAAAAAATGTCTAGGGCCCCACAAAAGGTTAATCCGGCCCTGAGAAAAAGGCATTGCATTTGGTAACGATCTTGGATTAATTAATTTTAGATTTCAATTCGATGACAATAATGCTGTAGTAAAAAAGCTTAAAATTTTTTTGAATGGCAATAAACCAGTTTTAATTTTAAGACAATTTTATAAAAGTTCAGTGTTAAGTAGTATCAAGGTATTTCAAACGCTCAACACACTTAACAGAAAAGAAGATTCATATATTGCCTCAAGTTTACAATATTTAAATAGTCTCGTTAATTCTACAATGGATCCTCTTACTGCCTTTAAATCAAAAAATAAATTTCTGACAATAATTGAATATAATACAACACCAAACAAAAACGAAAAACAATTACTAAAGAAATTCTGCGATGTTCTTAAAGAAGAAACCAGTAAAAAATTGATTTTAATTTTTCCAAAAACAGAAAATTATTTAATGGAAATTATAGAAGACAATTTCGATGATAAATATGTGGAAGATATAGAAGATGACAACAATAACTTTAATGATCTTACATCTGAATCACAAGCCGAATTATGTAAAAAAAAAGTTATATTTCAAGGACAATCAGTGATTTTAGAAGAATTAATAGACAAGGAATCACAACATTTTATTGATGGAGAAGTATTATCTTTAATTGTTGAAGATGAGAAAAAGTTAAATATTGGCAAGATATTAACAAATTCAAAATACGAAGATTTTAAAGATTATTACGTAAAGAGATATTTTACACGGTATAATTTTAAAATTGCGAAGAAATATATGAAAATAGCTGGAAACGCAAAAACAAAAAGTTTTTTAATTGTAGAAGAATTAGAAAAATTACAATTATGCGTTACGTATAACGAACAAGCTGACGTAAATATTCAAAATAATCAAGATATAATTATAGTTACAGACACATTTGAAGAATTTGAGTCGTTGTGTAATAAATACAAGGAAATAAACGTACATTGGTTTAAAACAATAAATAATATATTTATATGGCAAAAAAGTCGTGGAAGTTTAAACAGAATACGAGAAATTATAGATGAATCGAAGATTATATCGTATCCTGTGGAAACAATTGAAGATATTGACAATGAGATAACGATTATCACAGCAGAACCTGGAATGGGAAAAACTACTCTACTAAATCATTTAGCATTAAAAACAAAAAAACTAAATCCTAATTTATGGATTATAAGAATTAATTTAGTAGATTATTCAAGAGAGTTTGAAGAGCAGCAAAAAACTGAAACAAAATTGCAAAATGAAAATGCCGTCAACTTTTTGTACAAAACATTTATTTTTCAAATAAATAATAATGAAAACATGAAAAATATTTCTAATTATATATCTATTAAAGATAAGAAAATTTTTCTAAATTTACCTGATAATATTGATAAGTTAAATTCAAAAACGTTGCTAGAAATAAATTTATTTAATTATTTCTATAATCAAAGTAAAGTCGTTTTACTTTTTGACGGATTTGATGAAATTAGTCCTCATTATAAGGAAGACGTTACTTACTTATTAAAAGCTTTAAAAAATACTAATGCTAAAACTGTATGGATAAGTACACGTTCATATGGTATACAAAGTGACCTGGAAAATAAATTAAGTACATTTTCATATAGTCTAAAATCGTTTTCTAAAAAGAATCAAAAATTGTTTTTTAAAAACTTTTGGAGAAAACAATTACAAATCGATAAATTAGACGATATAAAATTTAACAATTTTATTTCCAAACTATTTAAACAAATTGGTCAGTTATTAAATGATGAGTTTTTGATAATTCCATTACATGCAAAAATGATTGCTGAAATTTTGCAAGATACATTTGAAAAATATTATAACTCAAATGTAACAGAAATATCATTTGATTCAATCTTAGATTTAGCGACACTATACGAAAAATTTATTGATATAAAATTTAAAATTAGTATTCAAGATAAACATCCTGATATAAACATTTCTACTCCACGTTTACAAAAAATGATTGAAAATGAACGTAATATGTTTGTGAAAGAACACAGAGAACTTGCTCTTTACGCAATTCGCAACAAACATGAACTAGCCGATTTGTTAACTGAACAAGAGATTAATGAACTGTCGGATAAAATTAAATCAGGAAATGAAAAAACAGGCATTGTTGAACGAATAGTTAATGATAAACCGCAATTTGTCCATCGTACATTTGCCGAATACTTTGTTGCAGATTATCTGTGGGATAAATTTAAATCGCTTTCTTTCCAGGAATATAAACAGATTCTGAATAATTTTCTACTTGTACAATATGATAGTGGTTATAACTTACAAATTTATAATTTTTTTTCTTCTATAGCAAAGAAAAACTTTAATACAAGTAGTATAGGTGATAGTGTTGATAAAATTAGTTACTTATTAGAAAATATATTAATAAATAATATAAAAGAATTAAATTATAAGTATGATTACGCGCCAAAAGAAGATCGTAAAGAATCTATAAAATTTCTCTTTATGCTAGTGGAATATTATTTAATCCAAACAAACCTTCAACGTGAAATTATTAAACAGATTATAGTAAAAACAAAATCAGAAAAATCATTAAATTTATTTAAAATATCTGCTGAAGCTGGCTGTATAAATTTTATTAAAATATTTATCGAAGCAAATATATTTGAAAAAAATAATTATCAAAAATTCATAGAATCGGTTTACTGGTACACAAGTCCATTATGGTTAGCTGCTGAAAATTCTCATTTGGATATTGTAAATCTTATAAAGTCAAAAGAACTTTTTAATCTTAAGTGGACTGATAAATATAATTATACTTTAAGTGAGCATACTTATGAATTCATATTAGGTAGCAACTACGAAATGTATAAAACTTTCTTGGATGCAGATCTTATTTTTGTAGATAAACCTTATGATGGGGCTTTACCGTTATTTGAATTGATAAAAAATCGTGCACCATTAGATATAATCAAATTAGTTTTAAATAAAACTAATGTTGATTTGATTAATAAATATGTTACAATTGATGATTTAATAAACTGTACGAATTACATTCAACTCATAGACCTTCTTCTACAAAAAAATGTTGATTTAACTGGATTTATCAATGTTTCGAAGAATTATGATATAAATTCAAAAATACTCGAACACGACATGGGATACAATTACAATTATGAAAACGAAACAACTGTAGAAATTGTTGAAAGAATGACTGCATCAGAATGTGTTCATTTAATTAAAAAACTTGACAAGTCACATAAGAATCTTATAAAAGTGATGGAGCAAGGAAACTACACAGAAATGAAGAAAGAACTAAGAACAATAGAATCTAAATATATTCGCTCAGTTATTAATTATAAAAATAAAAAATATGGTACATTATTGCATTACTCGGCCTTGATAAATGATACAGAACTTACCAAAATTCTTTTAGAACACGGAGCAAATCCTAATGTTAAATTATCTTATGCTATATACGATTTAGATACAACTGTATACAAAATTGATGCTTTTAATATAGAGTATATTAAATGTGCAGATTGCACACCTCTACATTATGCTGTTGTAAAGAATCATGTAGACATCATTAAAATTCTTTTAGAGAATAACAATGTAGTAAAAAGTGACATTGAAAATAGCAATGGATATACACCATTTCTACTGGCTATTATTACTAACAACAAAAATGTAACCCAGTTATTTTTAGACTTAAAGATAAATATTAATGAAACAAATAGAAAATATGGAAAAACCGCATTGCATTACGCTGCTGAAAGCAATTATCTAGATATTGTAGAATTATTAATAGCAAAAAAATCAAATATAAAAATTAAAGATAAAAAAGGAAATACACCATTACATTGTGCTGCTTTAAATAATTGTTTAGAAATTGTCAAGATATTATTAGAAAAAAAAGCAGATAAAAATATTCCCAACAAAGATAAAAATACACCGTTACATTTGGCTGTTGAATGTGAAAGTGTAGAAATTGTCGAGTTATTATTAAACAATAAAGCAGATCCAAATATTACAGGCTATTGTGGAAATACACCGTTACATTTGGCTGTTGAAAGGAAAAATCTAGAAATTATCAAGTTATTCATAAAGAATAAAGCAAATCCAAATATTGAAAACTATTTTGTAAGTACACCGTTACATTTGGCTGTTGAACGCAAAAATCAAGAAATTGTCAAGATATTAATGAAGAATAAAGCAGATCCAAATATTGAAAACTGTAATGGAAATACACCGTTACATTTGGCTGTTAAATACAAAAATCTAGAAATTATCAAGTTATTAATAAAGAATAAAGCAGATCCAAATATTACAAACTATTATGGAAATACACCGTTACATTTGGCTGTTAAATGCAAAAGACTAGAATTTGTAAAATTATTAATAGAAATAAAAGCAAATCCAAATATTCCCAACCAAAATAGACGTACAGCATTATTTTATGCACACCCTAAACGAAAAATTGAAGAGCTATTAATTCAAGCTGGAGGAAAACTTAAAAAAATAAAACTTGATAACTCAAGTAATTAGGTTTTACGTTCCATCGAACTAATCATAATATATTCTAAATCTTTCATACCAATGGGCAATAAAGGGATTATTATAAATATTTTCTATCATTATCAAATTAAGTAAAAATTATTAGCTATATTTAAATTATTGTAAAATATTTTTATATTTATTATAAATATTTTCTATCATTATCAAATTAAGTAAAAATTATTAGCTATATTTAAATTATTGTAAAATATTTTTATATTTATTACTCACGTATTACTTCATTATGCAAAGATCATTCCAATAATGTAAAAAATATAATTTATTAAAAAAAAAAATAGGATCTTCCATTATTTGAACGCCAATTAAAAATTATTAATCAAAGCTTAGTAAACTTTGGTTCTAATAAAATAAATAAAAAATTTTGCTATAATAAATGAAAAAACTATAATAGAAGGTACGATTCATCTTCAAGATGCTTCCGTGGACTTTATATTAGGACAAATATATCCATGAAGATACCAAACAAGCTGTCATTTAATTTCGATTATAACATTAAGGTAATATATATTTTTCTTTAAATATAAAGAGACATAAATATTTTTAGATCTGATAAGTGATATCAAAATATTTTTCAAATAACAAATTTGTAATTGCAGTTCTTAACAAAAAAAAAAATCTATTTTTTTAAATGATAGTGCACGTTGCTAATTAGAATCACGGATTATATTAGCATTCGAATATTGTTATCACTTTCACAAAGAACGTATATGACTACATAGGAAAAAAATCGGTTAATAGCAATTTTTTCTTAGGATCGTCCTTGTCCACTAGTAATAATTTTACATACATACACAATCACGCCATATTCCCAAAAGGATGTGGCACAAACTCACTTTTCATTATCCTGAAATCAGCCTCCTCCAAACATCCCTATATCCAGACAAGCAACTTTAGCTTCATCCACATTCATAATTCCTCTCTTCTATTCCTACTACTTAGAAATTTTTGCTCCACGTAAGCCACTCTCTCAATCATATACCACTCCAAGTACTCATCGGACGTCCACTTAGTAAACGTATGTCTTCAATAATTTTGTTTGTTTTATTATTAGTATATTCCAAAATTGAACCAAATAAATCAGTTGGTCTTTTTCAGGAAAACCAGTTGCTTTTTGGTATTCGGTTATTGAAAATATGGTTTACCACTTTAACCGTGTAGGATCGGCGGTTGGCTGGTATTTGAACATGCGAATTTGAATTTAACATTTGACAATATAAATATTTGTGAATATACATTTAAAGATTTTAATTTCTTAGCAAAATGAAATAATATTAATATATACATAATCCCATCAAAATAGATTTTAGTACAAATTCTACAAAAAAAATAATATTCATTAATATTTCTAAAAGTTATTGAAAAATTTAATAGAAAATCATACATTTAGGATACATAGTTTTGTATGTTATTATATAAATTATAAAATTATAGATTTATGGAGAAATAAATTTATAATAAATTAAAATATGATTTAACTGTCGCGAAAAGTTAATAAAATAAATTAATTTTCCTAAAAACCACAAACAATAATATTTATAAAAGAGCTCATATACGTATTTCTAATGCTAAGCTTTCATCATCAGTAGCAAAAGATAAAGTCCTAATTAGTGATGTACGATTATATAAATACTCAACGTACCGAGTAGTCAAAGATCACTAATTAACACCGATTACAAATCATGTAAGTTGTAAATGTTAAAACCTTTTGTTTGTTTTTTGCAGTGTAGCCAGCTCAATGGCGTACTCACACCTCTTTACTATTTATGGCGAAACGTATGCAATGAAGATAGATCAATCACGGTATATCAATCTAGAAATACGAAATTTAACGTTTAAAAATTTCAATCAAAAATGAAGATCCTCAAAAAAAAATTATAATAATTAATAATTATTACATATTCGTTATGTTTATCATGTTTTATATAATACATATTTTATATTTACCAATGTTTTTATATTGTATAACAAATTTTTTTATATAAATGTGTGTAATAATTTAAATATAATAATATATTTTCCTACTTAATAACGTAATTTTAATTTGATGGACTTGCTTATTACATCATTTCGAAAAAGTAATTATAGCAAATTGTATTCTTAATTTTCTATTTTATATTCAATTCATTTATTTCTACTTGTCTGAATATTATTTTTCCAAAATAATTTTCTCATATAATCTTTATTTAATTTGTACATAATTGCAGTGCGGTTTAATATGCTTATAGAATATATGTGATTTATTAATTATATTAGTTTTAAATTTTAGACTATTTTTAAATAGATGTGTAAAATATAGTTTATTTCTTTAATACTTATGTATGTTTTAATATAAATTCTATACAAACCTATTTGTGATAAAACAGAAAGCATTTTTATTAAATCATTTTAATATATGCAAATAAAATTGATTTGTATTTGATTGTAAAAATAAAAATAAAGTTTTGTGATGGTAAGTAGTATACAGTATAGTAAAAAATCTGTCAGAACTCATTATATTAAAATAAAACGGCTTTAGATTGAAGTTCTGTATTAATATTTATTAATACTCGACGTACTCGAGTATGTATGAATTGAATTGCGAAGATTTCTAATGTGTTTCAAAACTGCGTAAATTGCTATTTGGAAATAATATCATTATTCAACTAGTTACTAGTGTAAATACTTTTACACGAGAAATAACCAAATATAATAATTAGAGTTTTACTTCATTTATTTTTGTAATTTCATCAGTGTCCGGATAGGCGCAGTCGTTGTGTAAACAAGGCCGTCCATACATTAAACGAAATTCAAACAAAAGAAAAAAAAAATAGAAAAATTAAGTTTAGTATTAATTCTGCAGCTAAAGTCAATAAGCTTCATTCAATATTTATTGACTTTACTTACATGATTAAACAAAATTTAAAGGAATAAAAAAAAATTTATTCATATTATTAAATTAGGTAAAAACAACTCATTAATACATATTACATAATAGTATTGATTTATTTATTGATTTGAATTTTATTATAAATAGCATTTAATATATTTTACATATTTAATAATAATATAATTAATATAAATTGAAAAAATATATAAAATTGATTTGGGCAAATACTTTCATCTTTACAATAGAATAATCAAATAATAGTTTCACGACGTAACACAGTGTAAAAACTTGAAAAATATTGTTAAATATTATTTTTGACTTTACAGGTTACATTGTATACATTCTAAACAATTTTGGTTACGTTCAATACAGTTTTTTTTTTACAGTTTAAGTTGTTTTGTTATGTTAAATATGTCTGAAGAAGAATTTATGATTATACAAAATAAGACCTGTACAATCATTTGAAAAATACGAATGCAAAATAAAACACTTAGAAAAGTATAAGACATAAATATAATTTTATAGGTTTATAGGATGAATTCGAGATCTGTTTTGTTAATTTTTCTTCTGATGTGTCTAAAATGAATGTTATTTGATTATATGAAATACGCGTTTTCCAAATAATATTAATTTTATTTTCCAAACTGCTCATTTACATATTATAATTTGACATTTCTTTTAATAATGAAAACATATACACATCGCTATCTCATTTTAGTAAAATGTGATGAGCCGTTCCTAAAACATAAGTGAATTTTAGTTAGAAACCTCGGCCATTTTGCTAATGAAACTAAATCCGTGCATTTGCAATGCATTCATACAAACTCACATGAAGTTCGGTTCAGAACCACTAGGTCTTCGCTAAAACATAATACTGATTTAGTCCGAATGAGGCTTAACAATATTTAAAAATTAATCATTAATAAAAAGAGATATACAAAAATTAAATCGTAAAACTATGAATATGAATATCTTTCTTTTTAATTTCTACTTTGAGGAAAAGTTTTCTATTTCGCATTCATCTGGTTACTCCTTCATATGAGAACGGACATGCTGCTTTAATTGACCACTCCTCATAAAAGTTCTCTCACATATTTCGCATTTATAAGGTTTCTCATTCGTATGAATACGAAAATGTTTTGTTAAATGTCCACTTTGAGTAAATTGCTTTTCACATATTTCGCATTTATAAGGTCTCTCATTTGTATGAGAACGGATATGTGCATTTAAACTTGCACTTTGAGTAAATGCTTTTTCACATATTTTGCATTTATAAGGTCTTTCATCTGTATGTATAAGAATATGTGTTGTTAAGTTTGCATTTACAGCAAAAGTTTTCTCACATATTTCGCATTTATAAGGTTTCTCATTTGTATGTATACGAATATGCAATTTTAAAGTTCCACTCCGAGTAAAAGTTTTTTCACATATTTCGCATTTATAAGGTCTCTCATTTGTATGTATACGAATATGCCTTTTTAAAGTCCAACTCTGAGTAAAAGTTTTCTCACAAAATTTACATTTATGAGATCCACTTTTCTTTACAGATTTATCATTTTCTTCCGAGCCGAAAATATTATTTTTCTTCGAATCTGTACTAGCTTGACAACGTTTTATATCGGTTTCATTCTCAAAATCAGAATATTCTTCCTTAATTATTAATTCTGAATGTAAATCTAAGGATTCTGATTTGAAACTTTCTTCAAATTTAATATTTGTATCATTTTCCAAATCTTCAATGTTCTCTTCATTAATCACTTCTTCTTTCATACAAACAGCATCAAAATTTCTATTATTTTGTGATTCTAAACTATCTTCAACTTTAATGTTTCTATCAGTTTCCGAATCTAGTTTAATGTATTCTTCATCAATATTCTTTTCTTTAATTTCGCTTTCATTTTTAATTTCGTTTTTCATAACTTCACTATTTTGCAATTGTTGCTTTGCATATCGCTTTAAAATTTCTTGCGATTTAAAACATTTTTCTACAAATTTATACGTTTCATTTAGTCGAACAGAACAAATTGAGCAAATACAATCCGATAATTTCTCAGTACATTCGAGCTAAAAATATAAATTAAAATTACATATTATACACAATATAATAATATCTCTAATTTAAAGGAAGCTTAATAAAGAAATATATTTCTATTAATAATACCAAATTCCTATATTTAACTAATATTTGATGTATTTGAGTGATCTAAATCCCACCATAAGCTGTGTGGGTACGTTACTTGGTTATGGGATAACAAATGTTTAGAAATAAATTGTGCATAATTAAAAATGCAAGACAAAAAATTTACCAGCCTGAACACAGACAACAACATTTGTCTCATAATAGCTATTCCCACTACTCTTGCAGAAACAAATTTTAGTTTTTAGCAAAAACATATTATAATAATTAATAAACTTATTATAAGTAAATCTAATAAAATAATTGTTTTATGTAATTTTTATTGTAAATGCACATGTATTCAAATTACAACTTATTTTATATAAATTCAAATTAAACAAAACCAACAAAGGTACTAAAATTCAAAATACTGTAAATTAGGTTAGATTAATTGTTGTCTGTTCTCAAAACTTATAGAAGAGACTGTAAATAAATAGTTACTTATCAATTTATAAGCATATAATTTTATTCATGGACCTGATTAAGGTCGCTAATATATATTTTACTTACAATTTCCGATGCAATGGTTTCCAATTTGTATGATAACAATACATTATCCGAATCCATTGTAGTTAAAGTAAATGTTATATTATCACCACCAGCACATAATCGACAAAGTGTTTCATCTAAATGTTGTTTTAATATTATTTGAGAATCAATACATTGCTTTATAAATACATAAGCATCATTCAACCGAACAGCGCAAATTGTACAAATACCATTCGGTAATTTGATCCTGCACTCTACCTAAAATAAGAAAAGTAAATGAGTCAGAAATAATAATGTATGTTACAATCAAAACAAATTATTTCATTCTTACAAGTTCTGGCATAATTCCTTCCAATTTATCCACAAAACGTTTGCCATCTGAATCCAGATCAAGTATAGTGAACAATACATTTTTGTCACTTATACATAATTGACAATGGTGCATAAACTTATTCATGATTAAAATTAAATTTTCTACCAAAAAAAGCTTCTTATAAAAAGTAAAATATAAAAAAATTGTAATTGATAGTATTAGAGGTTAACTTAGAAAAATCTGACACGAATCCAGTTGGCCAGATGAATTTTGTGTAAAATTACTAGTATAAGAAGAAGAATAAATACTTGCGTTTGTATTTAATTTTACAATTTTTTCTTTAATTGCTACTTTATCCAGATTCTAGCGATTTGTCTAAATAAAATTTAAATAAAAGAAAAAAAAATAGAAAGATAAGTAATCAATCTGCAGCTAAAATCAATAAAGTTGAATAAACTTTACCTAGAAGACCGTCAATGAAAACAATTACTTTAAATATAATTTGTCACTTTTTTTTATATGATTATTATTTAAAATCAAATCTAAATGTTGTATGTAGAATAATATTTCTTAATTACTATAAAAATAAATATGTATTTGAAAATTTGTAACACAACATTCAACTGGCCAACTATTTCGAACATTGATCTTACAGTGTCATCTATATGATAATGTTTGAACTATTTGCAAATCAAATTTTGCTGTCGATAAAAAAGAAAACTGTAATTTAAATACTAGTAGTGCAATCTATGGACTATTTTTAAACAAGTATTGCCATTTTTACATTCTTCTGATCACAATGAAGTCTGAGAATTTCACTTGGTATTAGGAACACATGAATAAAGTTGAAAATAACTAAATGTCACTTCTTGTTGAAGATTTATTTTTACCACTTTGACTGCAATAAAAAAGTAGTATAGGGTTTGGTATATCCTTCATATAGCCTCTAAATGACGAATCTAAACTTAGTTTATGTGGGTGTATGGATGTGCGTCGTCAGCTCGCTCGCCCGGTCGTAAGTCAAAATTTTGTGGCCGCAACTTCTCCTAGACGGTTCAATCGATTTTAATGAAATTTTCATATAAATTTATCTAGTGCCCAAGATGGTCATGTGGTTTTGGTTTTTTTCAGTAATGCTAACTTTCCGAGAAAAAAATTACTAAAGTTTTTAAAAATTCATACGGGCTACATTATTTATCCGATTTTGATCAAATTTTCAGAAAAGATTTCTTTAATGCTCCAATTAATTATATAATTTTATTAATATCTAGTGTTACTAACTTTTCGAGAACAAAATTACGGAATTTTTAAAAACTTTATTATAGTCATGTTATTTAACCGATTTTACTAAAATTTTCACAAAAGATTCTTCTAGTATTCATATAATTTATGTAATTTTAACGAAATACAGTGTTGCCAACTTTCCGAGAAACAAATTTACTAAATTTTTTAAAAATTTATTATGATCACTTTATTTAACCGATTTTAATCAAATTTTTATAGAAGATTCTCCTACGGTCTAAATAAATTATATTGTGTTAACAAAATACAGTGTTGTCAACTTATCGAAAAAAAAACATAAATTTTTTTAAAAAGTTTATTGTGGTTACATTATTTATTCGTTTTTGCTAAAATTTTCCTCAAAGTTTCTCCTAGTGCCCACATAAATTATAATATTATTAAAATACAGTGTGTTGCCAACTTTCCGAGAAATCTTATTAAGAGGAAAAGTTGAGGTAAATTTGTGTGAATCAAATCCGCCCAGAGGGTGCTGACGATTCTACCGAAATTACTAATGCATACATAGGCAACACAACCGTGTTGGTTGTGTTGCCTATGTAAACATTGCTAACAAAAGTCAATATCAGGCGGTATTATTTTTGTGTTATCTGAAAAATCTATTTATTTTCATAATAATTTTCGTTAGTTATGTAGAAAATACGAAATAAAAATATAAAACATCTATTTTAATGAAAAAATAACTATTATTTGTTTATATTAATTTTCCAATTAAAATAAGAAAACAGATATGATTATTTTTCACATTTGTTTTGATATATTATAACTTTTTAATATAATTTTTATTTTATTATTTATTTAAAATTAAATAGAAATGTTTTTTTTTTAAATTTTATTTTTATTTATATGAAAATAATAATATTAATAATAATATAATAAAATAATATATAATATATATAAATATATATATATATATATATATATATATATATATATAAAATACTATATAATATATAATAAAATAATATATAATAAAATAATATATAATAAAATAATAATAATATAATAATATTATTATAATATTATTATAAGTTGAGTTGCAAAACCCGATTCTAACATAAATTTCATAAATATATTGAAACCTATAATATGTAATTGACATAAATTCAGTAATTTTTATAACATACAGAAAAACCTCGATTATCCGGACTAGTCGGGATGAAGATAGTCCGGATAACAACAAATCCGGATAATCGAAAACCGTGAGGAAAATAGGAAAGTAAAATTGCGTACACGAGTTTTTTTTATTTCATATTGTATACATATAATCATAAAATTCATAAAATTGCAATCCGGATAATCGAAAAATCGGATAATCGAGGTCCGGATAATAGAACAAAGTACATAATTATATTTCCTATAGTGCAACTTGTTATAAAAATAAAACTAAATATTATAGTATAAACATATATTTTTGCCTTTCTGTACCTTGCGGTAATTATTACAAAGACTATGCGCTAGACGAAATAATGTGTTGAAGAGTGAGACAGACTACACGCCGGCATATCAAAACAAAGTTCTTGATGCGAAGGCACAACGCACAAGTCTAACTCATTTACCCTCTCATCCCCGCGCCTACTAAATAAATATGGCATATGTCATATAGAACAAGAAATTACGTTTGCCACAAGAACAGAAGAACTGGCGTACTATCAATGTGGGCTAGGGGTGAAGGAAGTAAGAGGTGCATCTTTTGACGTCATCACGAACCAAGTTTGTTTGAATGGTTCCAAAAAGCGAAACTGCGCATGCGTATATATTAAATTCAATGGAATATTTTCTGATATATATTGTATTTAATATTATGAATTATTGAAATAATTATTCATTAATATTATATAATATAATATGAACATTATAATAATAAAAGTGTTAGATTTAATAATTTTAATGTAACAACATTCGAATCTGATCAATACTAACTGACCTATAATATATTTGGCGAATGTAGTTGTCAGATGTTCTGTTTATATTTTGATGTCTAGATGCTAGATGCTAGAGAAAGATCATATTTTATAAACAACAGAAAAATAATGGTTATGAAATTTATACACATAATTTATATGCAACACAAATAATTTAATATTTTTTTGACTACTAATTTCAAGAACAAAAATTTTTATTTGAAGAATATTAAAAATTATTTCGATAAAGTTCCAACATCAAAATTATATTTTGTAAGTAAATTTAAATATAGTAACGAACAGTACTTAATTTATTTATTTATAGTTATAAATCTATGTGGAAGCAATTGATGACAATTGAAATAATTGAACATTTTAAGAAAAGATATAAGGTCCTCATGAAAATATTCTGCAGAATAACTTAGACTGATAACAAAAGAAAACCATTATAGAATTACAATCTGACATTACTGAAGCAAGCTCCAGTTCTGAAAAATTTGTAATAATTTGTTTTAAAATAATAATCAACTAATGTGACAAACTTTGACAGAAGAAGACGGATTCGATTGATCGGATTAGCTTTAAGAAGAGAAGTTTTAAGATTTTAAAAATTTAAAACAATCTGTTTCACAAAAACCCTATATATAAAAATTATATTTGCATATTCTTCGGTCATTAATGCATAAATTTGAAATGTATCCGACTTGTATTTGCATTCGGAACAATAATTCATTATGTGGTTTGTGCCGAAATTATATCAGAACTTGTAGTGTTATGATATATGCAAATTTTCTACTATATTTTATTAAAAATATATAATAAAAATATGTATCTTATTTTGTACTTTTATTTGGAAAATCTTGTCTTGTTGTGACGATAAACGTTCGCGATTTTTTTAAAATTTAATTTCAGCTAATATTAAACATACATGTTTCCAAATCTTTTATTGATGTATGTGTTTCTGTTCATATTTGAATCAGGCACTCCAAATTCTAGATTATAGTGAATTTTGTTTATTCGCAAATATACGTAAAATTAACATATACAAAACCACATCCAATTTCTTGAACTATTAATTTTTCGATATATTTCTACTTTCCAAAAATTAATTGCTTGTAACATAACTAATGTCATTACAGAATTTTTTGTCTTGAAATCTATTATTATGTCAACCTTTTAATTAAATATAATTGCTGAAAATTTAATTGTAGGAAATAAATATAGGTAAATTAAAATTATTTAATTTATTCATAAGTATATATTAAAAAATGTTGATAAAAACAGAAAATTTTTGCCTGTAGTTTATTGCAAACATTCAAATTTTGAACATAATTTTTCAATGTATTTTCTTATAATGTGGTATAATTAATTGTTCAATATTTTCACAATTTTCGAGTCCTGACCATACAAAATAAATTACACCCGCTTTGCTGTTCTTATTTCGTTTCCGATTTTCAAGTGCTTCATCTTCTTTTTCGTGGACGCTTGAGATGCACTAATTCAACATATTAGAAATGCTGCAGCCGGTACAAAGACATGACTCAATCGGATCGTGTCAGTATTTCTGTGTCATTCGCGTATTGCTCCTATGATCATGTTATTTCGTTTCCGATTGATTCCAGTTCAAATCTTGAGAGATATACTCTACCCGTTCAGAGAGTGTAGTGATGGAATGGTGTTCTTTTTGTTTCGTATTCGCATTGCAAATTCATAGAAGTTCTGTTGATGCCATTATGTCTTTAGCAACAACAATATCTAGTACATCTAGCATACATTTGTGTGTTTTCATTTTCCTGCAATATATGTTTTTGTAATAGAATAAAAATTTAATAATTATAAATTACATACCAGCAAACTGTATATGTAGTATATATTATATATTCTTATACCAGGCATTAGCTGCTCTATAAATTATTTGTTACTGTTTTCTATATATCGATATACATTGATAATAAATTGAAATGTCACTTTTGACGTTTTGTTTTGAAGAATAAAGATAGGTTAGATTTTCAGGTTAAAAAATTAATTTAAATTCTATAAAATACTTTAAATAAATTCCTAAATACCAAAATCTGCAATATTTTAACAATTTTCAATATTATCCTTGTTATAATGTCATATATTATATAAAAAGAATAAATTTAAGCCAAATAATTTTTTGTAGCGTGTAACATTGACTTGCCATGATTTCATAATATTTCGAAGATTTGTTGTCAGTGGCGCCAGCCATTGGAGATATTGGAAAATATAAAAATTGAAAATATAAAAAAATCTTAAATAATGATTATTAATTAACAAAAAAAATAGTATAATATCATTTCATAATTATAAACTTTATATAAAAATTTCAGATTTTTTTAATGTGGAATTTGGACAAGAGAAAGTAATATATGCCATTTGCTTGATAAATCTCAGGTTTCTCTTGATAAAAGTCAATCGTTCTCTATTTGCCAACATTCGTAAAAATTCAAAAAAATTTATGTTATTCTGTATAACATTTCACATGTCATATATCTTTTCGAAACAATAATAATGCTTACGAAAGAAAATATGGCTTGTTAAAAATATATTTACTTGTATATTATGTAATTTTATTAATAATGGAATATTGATATTAAATTATTAATTATACATATCTTTTTAAAGATTACGTATAATCAGTTATATTGAATATGATCTACAAAATTAATAAAAAAATATTTATTGAATCGTCCGCTGACACGCCCATATCGAGTGTGACTATAGACCTTAAAATTAAACTACGTTTTAAATGTAATAGATTGCAAAATTGTTAAAAATCGAGATAATTTCGACGCTTTCATGCTCATGGTTTGCGAAAAGGATATTTTGGTAAAAATTAGATAATGGAGAGACATCATTAAAAAAGAAATCCGAAAGGATTTATTTATTAAATCGTCTTTTAATTTAGATTTAAATAAAGAACTATATTTAATTTTATATGTGTCATACAATTTATTGATCTTTATCTGTAATGTCATTTCCATTTAAAATATAATTAAACAAGATTAAAAGTAGATATGGGTAAACCCATATATAGACCACTTTGACATTTCTCGGAAAGTGGCCGAACACAATATCTTTAATAAAATTATAATTTATGTGGGCACGAGAAGAAACTTTCCTCAAAAATTTGATCAAAATCGAATAAATAATGTAGCCACAATAAATTTTTTTTTAAAAATTGTGATTTTTATTCCCGATAAGTTGGTAACACTGTATTTTGTTAAAATTACATAAATTATATGACTACTAGGAGAATCTTTTGTGAAAATTTGAGTAAAATCGGTTAAATAACATGGTCATGATACATTTTTAAAAACTTTAGTAATTTTTTTCTCGGAAAGTTGGCTACACTGAATATTAATAAATTTATATAATTAATGAGAGCATTAGAGAAATCTTTTCTGAAAATTTGATCAAAATCGGTTAAATGATGTAGCCAGTATAAATTTTTAAAAACTTTATTATTATTTTTCTCGAAAAGTTGGCATTACTGAAAAAAACCAAAACCACATGACCATCTTGGGCATTAGACAAATTTATCCTGAAAATTTCATTAAAATCGGTTAAACCGTCTAGGAGGACTTGCGACCACAAAATTTTGACTTATGACCGAGCGAGCGAGCTGACGACGCATACACATACGCCCACTTATAAACTAAGTTTAGATTCGTCTGATCTAGAGGCTATATCAAAGATTTCTATACAAATTTTTATTTTTGCTAATGTTACAGACACCGTACCAAACGCTATAAGTAGTATAGTTGTACA